>CM040238.1:56228454-56258317 GCA_022545495.1 Chrysanthemum lavandulifolium | reverse complement strand
ACTTGTACTATTTGTCGACTTGTCTCAATAGACAAGTCGCTAAGCACCAAGTCGCTACCACTTCAACTACAACTCGCTACAGCCTTACAAAGCAAGTCGCTACCAAGAATAATATTCCGTGGCTCAAGTCGCTAGCAAGAAAAATATCAAAAACACCACTTTTCAATCCAAAAACAACCCAACCACGATGATTCAAGCCTTCCAAATCAAAACCTAAACACTTATGATGATCCTAAACACAAAAGTACAATCAAAATCCAAACTTTAACACTAGAAATCAACCAAATGATGCCAAAACCACTAAACTTTTTCAAACTCAAAAACCACCTAAAAACCACAAGAAATCCAAAGATATGTAAGAGATGATCTAACCTTGGCTCTTGATACCAATTGTAACATATTGGATTTCACAAACACATCATATAACAATATATGGTTCGAATTATGTAAAGTTTAGAGAGAAAGTGGGATCCTTTCTAGAGAGAAGGTGAAAGAAAACTTAGAAGGTTAGATTAAGATTAATGAAAGGTCCAACCCTTTACCTTGGGAGGTAGAGGTATATATAGTTACAAGCTAAGCGTCCTCCTTGATTGTGGATCGTGCATACGATGGGTAAAGACCGTCCTTCCTCCACGGTGTTGCTCTAAACTAAATAACTAACTAATAAAACAGTAAATAACGATATGTCTACGAGCTAACTTATGCTAGATTATATTTGGGGTGACCGACTCTTCACTATGGAATTTCTAATTCCTAACAGAAACCCAAATTTGATCTTGACAAATACACCTCGAATATGACTGAAACGGGGTTAAAATGGGTCGTAGATAATTTTGGGATTCCCCTTGATCTCCATCCAAGGCTCCCACCGGCTGGTTTTACGATGGGACAATTAGGAGATGATGCTATAGGCTTATACTTAGAATATTTTATGGAAGGAGGAATTAGCGTCCCATTCTCCACTTTTCTTTTAGATGTTCTTCATTATTATAAAGTTTATATTTCACAGTTAGTGCCGATAGGTTTAGATAAGGTTACCCTTTTTGAAGTATATAGCCGTAACCTTCACATCATTCCTACAACTTCCCTTTTCCGTGCCTTCTACAAATTACATAAACAAGGGCATTGGTTCACTTTTGCCAAGCGGGACGGTAAAAACCGCCGAGTTTGCTTTCAGGAGATTTTGTCCGGGTTGAAGGGTTGGAAGCGTTTGTTCTTTTTGATTGACCATCGGGCTATCCCTTTTGCTATGACGTGGAGGCATCCAGATTCGAATGTTTCCGACCCCTTTCCTACCGGGAGTTTTACATCGGATCTTGATTTGTTATCGCTAATGTCATTGATCGATAAAGATTCCTCCGGGTTTTTGTATGCCGTTAGGTTATCAACAAAGCGGAAATGTCTGGTTATCGGGAGGCTCACGAAGGATCTTGAGGGAATGGTATTTAGCTTTGTTTTCTATCTATTTAGTTAGGACTTTGTGTTTCTTATGGTCTTATAGTTTCTTGTTTGTGATGCAGCTTTAACCATGTCTGATTATTTGATCAAGCCGAGGTATCGTAAGGGGGCGGCTATGACCCAGGGGGATAAATACCAGCAAGGTCGGGCTCACCTTATGCATGTCACCCTCCTCAACGAAGTTGGCACTCCGGTTCCACCCAAGACTGACGCGATGAAGAGGGTCGAGGTGGCCGACCCAAAAGTTTTGGAGGCTAAGGAAAGAAAGAGGAGAGCTGCTGAGGCAAGAGCAGGAGGTTTAAAGTCGCGGAAACACCCTGCCGGAGAGGGTGGTTCTGGGCAAACTCAAAAAAGGAGAAACAAGAGTCCGTCACCTGTCGTCAACGTGGAGTCAAACACTAACCCTATGCCGTTGAATGCTATCCCCCTTGAGGGTTCTCAGCCGAACGACCCCAATACTGTTGAGAAGGAGAATCTGGAGGGTCATTCCAGCAACAATCTGGATGTTGCCAATGCTGATGGGAATGCTGATGGGAATACCGAGGAGCATCCTGAGGACCATGATGGGGATCATGAGGCATCTCGTATCGTTGAGCAGCCTGCTCCCCAGGAGAATAGTAAGTTGTCTTTATTTCCTCTTTTTTGTATATGTGTTTTTTATTTTGTGTGCTTATTGTTCGTCTTTATTTGTATCCCTGTAGGGGTTTCTTCTCCTCCTCAGCACTGTGAAGATAAGGGTGGCGATGAAGGTGAGAGAGCTTCTTCTAGTTCTACTTATGTGCCGGGATGGTCTATCAAAAAGGATGAGAGAGTCAAGGGCTATGATAAGTATAGGGATCTGCTCGTTCATTTGCCTCCTTCTGCGGAAGAGGCCTATTTGCAAAGCATGACAGATACCGAAGCATCTCAGAGGTCGTGGGCTATTCTGGCCAAAGGTTCTCTTGCTTTCACGGATATGCTCGTCCGTTTTAAAAATCTTGATCTTGCACATAAGGAGTTGGTTGAGGAGCACAAGGGGTGCGAGACTACTGCTAAAGAGAATTTTGATTTTTTGAGTAAGACGTTGGGAGAGTTGAAGGATGTGAAGGATGAGCTTGCTGAGTGTTCTGCCCAAGAGGAGGGTTTGAAAAAACATGTGCGTACTTTAGAGGTTGAAAAAGCCGAATGGCTGAAACTGTCCATGGCTCAAGGTGAGAAGATTTCTGGGTTAGAGAAAGAGTTGATGGAGGCTAGAGGAGCCCTAAAAACGAAGAGGAAGAGAACGAGGTCCTCCACAAGGAGCGTACAGAGTTGGCTGTGACCGCAGGGAACCTTGAGATAGTCCGGCCCAATCTTATCAGAGACTTCATCCCTACTTTCGTGACTCGTCTTCTCGGCAGTCGTGAGTATAAGGCTTCGTTGGCTGTCCCATTCAGCTTGTGTGGGATGGCTGGGTGGTTGGATGGGGTGCGTATTGGACGTACGGAGGAAAGTGTGAAGAAGATTTTAGATGAGACTGAAGATTTGGATTTGGAAGCTCCGGCTAAGTATCTGGCGGCGTATGATGAGCTTTTGTGAAGAAGTATCCCTATGTGTGTTAGGATTTAGTAAATCCAGTACTTAAAGTGTCGGTCACCTCAAGTATGTATATTCGTTAGAAAGCTCGTAGTCGTAGTAATTCAGTGTTAGTATTTAGATTACTTTGTAACACCGTGGAGGACAGACGGTCTTTACCCACCGTATGCCCGATCCACGACCTTTTAGGCGTCTAAGCTTGTACCTATAAATACCCTTTGCCTCCAAGGCAAAGGGTTGGGCTTTCATAATACATTTTCTTTGTCTCTCTAGGGTTCCTTTCTCCCACTTTCTCTCTCTAAACTCTTAAACCTAACGCCGCCTACCTTGTTTGTGTTAAACCAAGATCCTACAAATGGTATCAAGAGCTATGGTTTGATCATCCATCTCTCATGTTCTTGGTTTGATAGTTATTGTTTTGGGTTAAGGTTTAGTTTTGTTTCTGGCGTAAAAGGGTGTCTCGTATCTGAGTTTTTTGAATCCTTAAAGCTTTAAATTTTACACTTTTTAATCCAAGATTCTCATGGGTTAAGGTTTATTGAGTGTTAAACTTTCGGTTTCTTGCAAAAGGTTCAAACTTTACAAGTTTTCTTGGTTTTATGCGTGTTTGGATACGAGTGTACGGTACTACGCGTAAGAGAGAAAGGTGGTTTTGATCCTCAAACTTTGTTGTTTTGGTGTTTTTAAGGTTGTTTCATCATCATAATCAAGTTTAGTAAAGGTTTTGATCATAAAACGTGTTTGGCAAAATTTGTACTTTCTACGCATAACGAAACCCTAATCCTCGCTTAAGGTATTTGTCACGTGATCTTCATTTCGGTGGTTACTCGGTGTTCTTCTTGCTTGGATAAGCCCGAAAAACACTTCAACTTTGGATATCTCGTGCCGTGAAGTGTAAGAGATCTTTGTGGGTAAAACCCTAATTTTACGCATAAGCATAAAACTTACGCGTAACAATTCTTACGCATTAACTTTTCTTACGCATAAGCTTGTCTTACGCATAAGGAGACTTACGATAAGGTTCTTACGCCTAAGCTTTGGTTTACGCATAAACTTAAGCCTTTTACCCTAAAAGTCTACGTGTAAGCTTGTGTCTACTCGTAAGTTGTAAGTTACACGAGCTGCATCTCACGCGTAAGCTCTTTTCACGCATAAGTTTCTACGCGTAAAGTTCTTGCTCACGCATAAGTGTATAAGTTTTACGGTTTATTTCTTGATTTTGTAAAATCCGTGAAAGAATCTATTTCCGGTTAAGTCAAAGATTTGTAAAATCCGTAGAATTTAAACATGTCTTCCGTTGTCGATGATGTGCAAGCTGCGGGATCGATACTCGTCCTCCCATGCTTGATAGAACCGACTATGAGTCTTGGTCACAAAGAATCAGTTGTCTTCGCTTAGGAAAGGAGAATGGAATTAACATCCTTAAGTCAATTGATGAAGGACCTTATCGGGTTGAGACCACAAGAGACTTAATTGATCTCGCAGCAGATGGTACAATGATCTTTGGATTAGATGACCAAAGACATATGATGAGTGAGTGATAAGGAGAAAAGCGATTTGATGTCGATATCGGTCTTCTAACATCATACTTGTGGTCTTCCTAAAGACATCTACAAGTCGATCAATCACAACACATAAGCTAAGGCGGTTTGGGATAATGTCAAGATGCTTCTCTCGGGTTCGAACCGACTATCGAAGACAGAGAATCACGGTTGTATGATGAATTTGAACACTTTAAGATGAAATCGAAGAGAGTGTTTATGAATATTACGTGAGATTCCACAAGTCGGTGAATGATATGAGGAATATCAAGATGACTATGCCAAACATTCATTGAACTCAAAATTAAGTAAACAACATGAATCCCGAATGGCACAAGTTTGTCACTTCGGTGAAGCTTACCAAAGGACTAAAGAACACCAACTATGAGCAATTGTATGCCTTCCTTCTTCAGAATGAGAAACATGCTATGTTTGAGAAAAGGATTCTTGAACAATTCAAATCTCAACCAGGAGAAACAAGCTCATCAAATGATACAACTGCATTCTTCACCAAAGAATCACAAGTCACACCCACTGGAAATCATAATCACAAGCCCGTTCCTGATTCGGGATATAAGCAACCTAATTTTGATGAAGTCATGGAGCACTTTATCAATAAATTGGCTTTTATGGTTAAACAAAACTTAACCTTCTCTCCACATACCAACGAGACTTCACACTAACAATGAAATCGGGATCGCATCCAATCTACACAACCATGCTTTGGTCGAGATGGAAAGGTTCTTGTACAAACCGTTCAAGAAAGGCGATCGAACAAGGAAGAGGTGGAGCTGGTAGAGGCTATGCCGCAAATCGAATTGGGAAGGAATGGAAACCGTGGTCAAGCAAAGCCAATCAAGTGCTACAACTGTGGTGGAGAAGGGCACATTGCTAGGAGCATACTCAACCAAAATGCCCTCAAAACGAGAATACTTGAGGACAAGATGTTGTTGGTTCAAGCACAAGATAATGGTGTAATGTTGAATGAAGAGGAGTTGTTGTTCTTGGTGATGGGAATGCTAGAACATATGATGGAGATTTGGACGAACAACCGATGCATCTTGCTCGAGAACAATCCCAACGAATTTCAAGTTGCAGACTGTGATGCATTTGACTCGGACGTTGATGATTAACCATGTGCACAAACTATCTTCATGGCTAATATCTCTCCAATGACCTCTTCATCTCAACAAACCAGTCCATCCAAGGAATCCATCATTAAAGAGGTACTCAAACTATATGATGTGGTTGATGAGCAAAAGATTCACCATGAAGTACAATCTACTGAAGTCATTGAGTCAATTATTGAAAATATGGGAAATAACAATGTTATCCCATATGAACAATATGTGAAACAAGATGATGTCTTGTTGTACCTAGTGATGAATCTTACGCAATTAACAATGAATGCATGCCGATGAATACACCGCATTTGTGCTCGATGATTCCTTGACCACCGAGCTCAATACCTATAAGGAACAAGTTGCTATTTATGAACAGCAGTGCTAAGTTTGAGTTAACTACCGTGAGCGGGATATGGATAACCAAATGCGTACAATTATTAGAAAAAGTAATTTTAGAGAAGAAGTATTAAAACAAGAGTTAAACTCCTTACAAGAAAAGCTTTCTAAAGCGCTAAGCAAAAATAGAACTTCAAGAAAATGTGAAAATGGTTAAGCAAGAATTCAATGCTAAGGAATCAAAACTTTTGAATGATTTTTCCAATCTAAGAACTTTGAAAACAAACTTGAGAATAAGTTGTACGTACAAGGAATACCATTGATTGCTCACATGATCACTAAGCATAGAGTCTTAGCGATAAGCATAGCGTTCCCTTGTTGAGGAACCAAGTCCAGAGGTTATTAAAAGGCTAGAGCTGCTCATAAGGTACTTTATGATGGTAATGAAATCCTTAAGCCTAGGCGTAAACCTAGTGCGTTGAGTGCACCGAGGAAGATAAGAAATCGGATGAAGTCACTAGGGAGAAAATGAACAAGAAGTTTGAAAATCTCGAGTGTAAAAGAATAACATAACGATCAAACCTCATGATTACACTAAGGAAAATCGGATCTCCTTAAACAAGTTTAAGACTCGAGACACTTCTAACTCCCGAACAAATGTTCGGAAAATGGATTTAGATAAGCAAAAGCGAGAGAATCTTGTTGTTTCTAACCCTCCCTTAGGAAATTGCCAAAAGCAATGGTGTATCCTCTAATACACCAATGAACCTAGTTCCTAGATCTATTGCCACTAATAACGGGACCTTAATCAGCCTATATGTTGTTTATCATCATTTGTTTGTTGATTTTGAGATAACGTGTAAGAAGAGAATCACACCTCGATTTTGGGGGATTCCCTTGAGGGAAAGGGCTTTGAGCAAACCAAAGAATGTTATTTAACCGAGGTCATGCCTTTCTTTACACAGTTAAAAGGTCAATTTAAGAGTCTTAAAATTGGAATAAACAACGATATTAAAGAAATGGAAAAGGAATTTGATGCAATGATTGTCGAGGTCGGTAACTATGAGCGAGAACTACAATACAATGAGATTGAGAGGAAGAACTTGCATACCTTGAATGAGAATCTTATTTCGAATGTATTGCTCAAGATGTGTTTTACATGCACGCAAATTGTTCCATTAATGCTTCTCAATTTCATGAATTATCTGTTGCTCGAAAGTCTCCCATGATCGTGTCATTGAGCTTGAAAAACTAATTCTAAACTAAATGAGAAAATTAAACCGGATGATCACGACAATTTGGTTAAACATTTTTCTAAACTAGAGGTTGAGCATTTTAATTTACAACTAAAATATCAACATCTTAAAGAAAATGTCAAAACTTCAAATATCAAGACATCCTCGGATGCTCCGAGTTTGATGCGAGTTTTCAAATTAACAAACGTGATGAACTGATTCAAGCTCATTGTAACACGATCAGAAAGTTGAAAGCCCAAATCTCTCAATTAAAGGGTGAAATGAACAATGTGACTGGCTCCCGAATGCCTCCTCCTTTAGATTCTCGGAACTCTCAAAATTTTCATCTTCAAAACTTGGTTAATGCTTTACAAAAGGAAAATGAGAATTTTCTAGAAGAAAATGGAAAGGTTAAATGTCATTTCAATGAGTTATTTGAGACAATAAAAGTCACTCGTAACAAAAATAATGAAAAAATAACCTCGTTGCAAAAGGAAATTGAGAATCAAGAGTCGGTAAAAGGAAAATGCCAATGATAAATGGGAGAATGGTGCATCAAAGGTGCATGTCTCGTAATAAATATGATTTGACTATGAAATATGTTCCTCCTCATCTTAGGAATAACAAACTTGCTATTCAAACATATTTCTCATACCTTAAAGACAGCCTAGAATGTCTCCGTGAGATTGTAGAAGAGGATAAGTTAGAGAAACCACTTGATAATGCAATTAGCCATGCATGCCTATATGCCAAACGATCTCAAGAACTTCTAGAATGCTTAATTACAATATGCCCTAAGTCCTTAGGTGAGAGAGTTAATCCTTTGATTCCGTGTTCTATGCCTAGTGCCAAGCATGATATCCATTCGATGCCCAATGTCTTGAATGAGCACTGGAGTATACCTTCAAGTAAGTCAGATTCCAGATCTTTTAGTGTTAAGAAAGTGAACCTTAGTGTGCCTGCATGTAGTTCAGATCCCAGCACATCTAAACAGGAAATGCAAAGAGTAGCAAAACCAACTAATGTTCACATTCCCTCTACAGGAGTAATTAGTGACATTAAAGCGAGCAGGTCAAAGTCTCAAGACAATACAAGGAATGATAGGACCTCGCAAGCTAAGAATGTGCATTGGAAGAGAGTAGAAGACCAACCTAGGAACTTTAAGTTTGAGCCGAATAAAACAAATCGTGTTGATTCTAGTATTTTCCATAGGCGTACTGTAATTAATTCGAATTCAGATACTATTTGCAAACCGTGTAATGATGTCCGCTTGAATTACATTACTAATCATGAATGTGGTGTGAATGTTTTGTCTAAAAGCTGTCAAATCTCCGATTAACATTGTTAAAGCAAAATATCATGCTAAGAAGGCAAAAGGCAAAGACTAAAGAAAGTTAGAAAGCAGTGGAAGCCCACAGGAAGAACTTTTAGTAAGATAGGTTATCAATGGATACTTGTTGGCCATAAGGTTAATCGACAATGCCCACTAGAAAATGGATGCCTCTTGGTAGAACTATTCCTTAGGAAGTGAACATACTTTGAATAGGTCAAATCTGAGACACCAAGACCGCATCTATTCCTAATGATTCCATTGCTCATATTTACGATGTGGGTGTCCCAATCATCGTTACTAACCAAATGGAACCCATTCTTGCATGGGGATCCCAATTATCGATTATCCATTCTTGTTCATGTTCAGCTGCAGATCGTTCAAATCGCTACGTGGTACCGGACTCAGTCGTTCCAAGCATATATTTGGAGACCGGTCGCGGCTCATGAACTTCGTGAGCAAATTCATCGGGACAGTTAGATTTGGAAACGACCATTTTGGAGCTATTATGGGTTATGGAGATTATGTGGTTGGAGATAGTGTAATTTCCGGGTATACTATGTGGAAGGTCTTGGTCATAACTTGTTCTCTGTTGGTCAATTTTGTGATTCCGATCTTGAAGTGGCTTTTAGAAAACATACTTGTTTCGTTAGAGAACTTGATGGTGTGGAATTGTTAAGAGGAACTCGTGGTTCAAACCTATACACCATCTCTATCGAAGACATGATGAAGTCCTCTCCAATCGCTTGTTGTCAAAGGCTTGAAAACAAAGTCATGGTTATGGCATCGTCGCTCAATCACTTGAACTTCGGCACCATTAATAACCTTGATAGAAAGGATCTTGTCGAGGCTTACCCAGTTAAAATATGAAAAGATCACCTTTGTTCACTTGCCAATTGGGAAAAAGCACGAAATATGCTCACAAACCAAAACCCACAAACTCAAGATTGGAAGTTCTTCATACCCTTCATATGGATGCATGCGGACCAATGAGAGTGCAAGCGATTAATGGGAAGAAATTTATTTTAGTCGTTGTTGATGACTATTCTAGATTTACTTGAGTAAAGTTTTTGAGGACTAAGGATGAAACTCCATTTGTCATCATCAAACTTATCAAGCAACTTCATGTTCGTCTTAACAACACGTTAGAATTGTTCGACCGACAATGGCACCGAGTTCGTTAACAAAGACTTAAGTCAATTTCATGAAAGTATTGGAATTAGTCATCAAAGAAGTGTTCCACGAACTCCTCAGCGAGCGGTGTAGTTGAAGACTAAATCGAACTCTTGTGGAAGCCGCAAGAACAATGCTAATTTATTCAAAGGTTCCAATGTTTTATGGGTGAAGCCATTGCCACCGCTTGCTACACCTAAAATCGCTCCCTTATTCACACCTCTCATGGAAAAACTCCATATGAACTAGTTCATAAATGAAAACCTGATCTCCTACCTTCGTGTGTTTGGTGCCTTGTGCTATCCAACGAATGACGGTCAAGACTTAGGAAAATTAAGAGCAAAGGTCGTTATTGGAGTTTTGTTGGTTATGCACCAAACAAGAAGGGTTCTGAGAATCTACAACAAGATAACCCGAAATATCATGGAAACAATTTACGTTACGTTCGATGAGTCGACCGGTCAAATGGCTCTGGACAATCCATTCTGGACCCGCACTTCAAAACAGTCCCATTGGTTCATCCCTTGTACCAAATTCTTCTCCAGCAACTCCATATGTACCTCAATCGAAGATGATTTAAAGAAATTGTTTGATCCTATGTTTGATGAACTCTATGAGCCAAGTGCTATTGAGCTGTCAATTCCCACAATAGAGGTTGCTCATAACACCGAGAATGAAGTCAATCCTCGGTCTTAATATCATTAAGTCAAGAAGCGCTGCTGCGATCACTCGATCTCATCAACAAATCATCAATCTTGAATGTACATCATGGAACATTTACGGAATCAATGATGAAGTTAATCCTTTGCTACTCCCGAAGATGCTCCATTTGAAAACATCTTTGCCCCGAACCAACACCGAACCATCTTCATCGGGGATATAAACTCGCTACATCGGTCCTTCAACAACAACCATACGAACATCTCGGAAAATGGACACATAACCATCCATTGGATAACATCAATGGAAATCCTTCTCGTTCGTATCAACTCGAAAACAATTAGCTATCGATGCCTTATGGTGCTTCTTCAACTCGGTACTTCCAAGATCGAACCAAAAGATATTAAAGCGCAATGTCCGAGGACGGTGGTTTAATGCAATGCAAGAAGAAATTCATGAGTTCGATCGTCTAGATGTATGGGAATTAGTACCGGTTCAGTTGTGCAATGATCATTGCTCTCAAGTGGATCTTCAAAGTGAAGCTTGATGAGCACGGTGATGTTACGAAAAATAAGGCGGGGTTAGTTGCTAAAGGTTATTGTCAAGAAAAAGGTATCGACTTTGAGGAATCTTTTGCTCTGTTGCGCGATCGAAGCAATCGAATCTTCACGGCTAATGCTGCAAGTAAGAATATGATTGTCTATCGATGGATGTAAAGACGGCGTTTCTCAATGGAGACCTTAAAGAAGTCGTATCGTCGACCAACCACAAGGTTTTGTGAATCCGAGCATCCTACTCATGTCTATCGCTTGAAAAAGGCCCTATACGGTTTGAAGCAAGCTCCAAGGGCATGGTATGATACGCTATCAAAGTTTCTTCTATCCACGGATTCAACAAAGGAGCGATTGATCCAACATTGTTCACCGTAAAGTCGTGCAAACATTTAATTCACGTTCAAATTACGTTGATGATATTATCTTTGCCTCGACCGACCCTAATGAATGTGATCGTTTTCTATGGAGATGGGCTCCAAATTTCAAATGTCAATGATGGGACAAATGTCATTTTCTTGGGATTACAAATTTCACAAAGTCCGGAGGCATTTTTATTAATCAATCTAAATACGCTAATGAAATCTTAAAGAAATTTGGATTTACCTCTAGTGACCTGTTGACACTCCTATGGTGGAGCGTACAAAAGCGGATGAGGACCACTCGGGGATCATAGTAGATCAAGCGAAATATCGTAGTATGATTGGATCACGATGTACCTCACAACCAGCAGAACCGTACATTTTGTTATTTGTATGCATGTGTGCTAGATACCGTGCTAAGCCTACCAAAAGCACCTTGAAGCGGTTAAGCGGGTCTTCGGTATCTCCAAGGAACCATTAACATGGGACTTTGGTATCCGAAGGATTCGGTATGTCTCTAACGGCCTATGCAGATGCCGACCATGCGGGATGTCAAGATACACGTCAATACGTCGGTGGTGCTCAATTTTTAGGTGACAAGCTTGTAAGTCGGTCTTCAAAGAAACAAATGAGCACTTCCATATCCTCTACAGAGGTTGAATACATAGCCATGTCATCCTGTTGTTCTCAAATCTTATGGATGAGATCCCAATTATCGACTATGGCTTTGTATTCAACAAAGTTCCTATGTATTGTGATAACAAAGAGCCATTGCTCTCTTTGCAACAATGTTCAACACTCTAGAGCAAAGCACATCGACATTCGACATCATTTCATCGGGGAACAAGTTGAAAGCAATGTGGTTGAACTATACTGTAAGGACCGAATATCAACTAGCAGACATCTTCACAAAAGCTCTTTCTCGAGAACGCTTTGAGTTTATTCTTCCACGACTAGGCTTAAAGAGCCTTCAACCAGATACAAAAAACCAAATACAAAAATACAAAACGACTAGGCTTAAAGAGCCTTCAAACGTCTTCAGGAAGATGTCGAGGAGTAAAGGTGTTCGACTCTATCTATTCTTTGTATATATCTTTTCAAAAAACCAAATACAAAAATATAAAACCAACAAAACAAAAATAGAAAAATATAAAAATTTTCAAAATCCATAAATATCAGAAAATCTTGAAAAAAAAATTAAAAAAAAATAAAAAAAAAATATTTATTTTGTCTTTCTTGTCGGTTCAGATAAACGAGATGGAGAAAAATGATGGTTTATTGTCAGTTCAGGCAGTAACCCGCTTTTCAAAGAAAGAACAGAGCCATACTTTTTCATGTTTTCAGAATTCCATACTCTGATTCTATAAATATTTATCTGCTATCTAATGAAAACTAATTGAATTGTAAAATAACTCGGACTCAAGTTTGAAAATCATCTGGATCTAAAAGTTTGTCAAAATATCTATCTCTCAGTCAACAACATATGTCGTTGATTGAGGGGGAGAATGATTTCAATTAAATCATTTGGTTATTTGTTATACAATTGTTTTCAAAA
Source organism: Chrysanthemum lavandulifolium (assembly GCA_022545495.1). NCBI lineage: Eukaryota > Viridiplantae > Streptophyta > Magnoliopsida > Asterales > Asteraceae > Chrysanthemum > Chrysanthemum lavandulifolium. The sequence continues at coordinate 56,245,438 of CM040238.1, read as the reverse complement.
GATAATCATGCATGTTTATTCAATGGAGTTTAAACTCCCTAAATCCGATCCTTATCAGTTAAAACATTTTCATAATCAAGTCACAATTCTCCTTAAAAGCTTTCAAAATCAATTTAAATCTACAGAGATCACAAATCTCAAATGATTTGATAATTGTGATCGGGGGAGAATTTGTGATTTAAATTGGATATAATCGATAATTGGTAAATGGTTTTATAAGGATGTACAAGCTCTCCTTCCGACATGTGCCAAATGATTTCAAGAAATTCCATGCACATGTTGAGGGGGAGCATCTATCTTAAACCACTAAGTTTTGAAACGTGGTCAATGTGCAGGTTTCCTCTTGTATGTGCAAAACTCTTTCAAACCTCAAGGCACATATTGAGGGGGAGCAAACTTATGAAAACCTCATCCTTCCCCAAAATGCTTTATCTACTTGATTTGATTAGGGAAGTGATGTTGATATCTTTTAGAAAATGGTAGTCAAAGAAGTTAATTCTTTCTCTTGCCTCCATGTGCAAAACGATTTCAAATACTTGATGCACATGTTGAGGGGGAGCTCTTGTTCTAAAAATATCAAAAACAATTCAGGTACAAAATGCTTTGATAATATATCACAATTATCTGGATTGATTTTCAAATGGTTTTCAATTGGTTTCAACGGCAGATGAACAATACCAAATAGACCGACCAACTTTACTTTATGTATGGTGATATAAGGATGTTAAGGTTAGGTATTTGTTCCCATGATCCGCCGAATCGAAGGGATCTACCGAGGACAATCCACTAGTTAGTGTAGAAGTCCTTAGGTATGATGATAAAAGGAGAAAAATGAGATATGGGAAGAGTGCGGATGAGTCGAGCTAGTAATCGAATAAACCCAACAAGGTTCTACCTATGATGTCTCGGTAAGCTTGAAGGGTTGAAGAATGAAAAAGAATTGAATGAGAAAGGGTGAAAACAAATAGCCTCCAATTATTCAACCTTAGGGCGTAAACCGGGTTTAATTCATTTGCTCTTGGTGGTCACCAAGGTAACATCGGTATTGAAGACAAGGCGTCATGAATCCGAGGACGCACCGCACTTCAACTTCCCAAACCACTCAAGTTCCTCTTAAAAGGACTTGTTTCATTCTCATAGGTAACCGACATTATCTATCGACTTTCTCTTAGAGATTGTTGATATTGAAGAAGGAGACCTCTCCCTAGTCTCCGATCTGAGGATCCAAATATGCACAAATTGAGTCTAGAGCCATGAGATCATCAATAAATCTCCTTAGGACACTTTCAATGAAGACTCTCTATTTCACACAATGTGGAAGAGAGATTATATCTTGAGTCCACGCATTATCCTTGTGGTATTGCGGAACATCCGAGTGATATTCATACATATTCACAATGAAGATGGAAAGCCTTCTGGAGCCAACATCAAACAAGCTCCTGGTAGGTGGCATGTGAGATCTATTCTATAGATCAACCATGTGACAATTGAAAAGAAACAATGGGGCGATTCAATCTTTTGAATCAATCCTGGTTCAGGTAATGGATTGACGAATACCTTTGAAAAACCAGTCGTTATGCTTAAAAGTTCTTTTCCATAGCACATCGACTGTGTATTAATGTTTCAAAATTAAAGGGTATTTATGATTGATAATTGATTTTCCATAAAACTTTCGTGGCATTGCAAAACACTTTCTATAAAGCAATACACGATTGTTTTCAAATCACTTTTCATCAATCGGTGAATCTCAATTATTGGTTCACTCACTCCGTGTTGTCTTCTTTGAGGCGTTCGGTTTGAGAACGACTAGAGCATTGCGAAACCACATCAAGGAAATTCTTGAGTTATACCGATCACAGCGACTTGTCTTGTTCAACGAGGAACCGTGGGCGTGTACCTCAATTCAACAAAAGTGATCAAAGACACTTTTGTGTGCTTTATTGCTAACTGTTTTATGCGGGAACACCCGGCGTTTGCGGTGATCGTAATGAAGCGGTCAATCCATTGCCGCATGCTCACACATTACATTCATCTCTAAAGAAATCATGATAAGTGCATCAATGACTCGATGTTTTCACTCTATGCTTCGCTACTGCGCCGCAAATATCATGAATCAACTAAAGCTTCCGCTACTCTGATAAGAAGTTATCATGATCCAGAATGTGAGCATGTCAGTCCAAAAGTCACAACATCACATACTATCAACACCACAATGGAAGAGTCAGAGATTTATTGTTGCTGATTATCTCAATGCTGGTTCAAATACTCTAGCATCCCGTGGATCAGTTTAAGACCTCCACTCGATATCTCAAAACATGCAGAACATAATGATTCAAAGACTACGAGCTAAAGAACAAAAGTGCTTAATCAAAGAAACCAAGAACAACGTAATGTTATATCGGTTTGTAATCATTGTAAGTTGAGGTGACCTCCTTGGGGAGATTGTTAGGATTTAGTAAATCCAAGACTTAAAGTGTCGATCACCTCAAGTATGTATACTCGTTAGAAAGCTCGTAGTCGTAGTAATTCGGTGTTAGTATTTAGATTACTTTGTAACACCATGGAGGACGGACGGGTCTTTACCCTTGTATGCACGATCCATGACCTTTTAGAGGCGTCTAAGCTTGTACCCTATAAATACACTTTGCCCTCCAAGGCAAAGGGTTGGAGCTTCATAATACATTTTTCTTTGTCTCTCTAGGGTTCCCTTTCTCTCCCACTTTCTCTCTCTAAACTCTTAAACCTAACGCCGCCTACCTTGTTTGTGTTAAACCAAGATCCTACAATGTGGATAAAATTTGGAACTCTTGCCATCGCCCTGTTAGAGATGTCATGGCTCTCATGCCGGATCCTGCGCCAGTACGCCCTGCGGTTGGAGTCGTTGAAAAAAATGCTGGGGAGAAGAGGGATGACGGGGAATGGCGCCTCCTACTGTGAAGCTTGATCTCTTTGTTTTATAACTTGTATTAAACACGAATATGTATTGGGGAAGTTGTAATGGTGTAATGTTCAGGAAATTTTGTTTTTATGCCTGTGATACTTTGAAGGTTAATAGAATCTTTCTTTGGTGCGTTGGAATTTAAGTATTATGCTTTTACCTTGCTTGTTTATACTCCTTGTAGGCCATGTTAGCTCGCTGTTATCTTGTTTATACTTCTTTGGCGCTGGTTGTTCGGCTTTTCTTTTCAACCGTCCTTAGCGGGGTGTGTTTCATTTAATTTTCATGCCTCGGCAACCCTTTTTGGGTATGAACTGTTTATTTTTAACGTCTCGGCAACCCTTTTCGGGTATGAACCATTTATTTTTAACTTCTCGGCAACCCTTTTCGGGTATGAACCGTTTAGTTTAATACTTCGGCAACCCTTTTTGGGTATGAACCATTTAGTTTAATACCTCGGCAACCCTTTTTTTAGGTATGAACCGTTCGGCTTTTTCTTATGGCAACCCTTTTTGGGTATGAACCATCTTTGAACATTGACCATCTTTCCCCTGAGGTCGCGAGCCCGCCGGGGGTCATTTGATAATTATGTTCAATATAGTAAATAGGGAAAATTGCTCCTCCGTCATCCGGGGAGCTATACTTTTCCTTAATAAACATTAAAAGTTGCAAATATTTGCTCCTTGGGCTTGGGATTACAAAGCTTTTCTAAAATTACAAGAAACATTTCCTCAAGTTCACCGCGTTCCAGGTGCGTGGCACTTCTTTTTCTTCGGTTGTTTGTAGCTTGTACGAACCGTTTTCATATGCCTCGACGACGCGATATGGGCCTTCCCAGTTTGGCCCCAATTTCCCTTGATTCTCTTGTCTTCTTGCTTCGTTCTTCCAGTAAACAAAGTCTCCAACTTTGAACTTTTCGCCCCTTACTCTCCGGTTGTATTATTGTTCCACTTTCTTCTTGTACCTGGCTTCTTCGACTGCTGCTGAATCCCTTCTTTCTTGTAGCAAGTCTAGGTTTAACCGTATTTCCTCTTCACTCCCTACCTCCTTCACCATCATTGTTCGGAAGGTTGGCATCCTTATTTCCGTCGGGATTACCGCTTCGCTCTTGTATGTTAGGCTGAACGGGGTTTCGCCATTGCTGGTCTTGAGAGATGTCCGGTGAGCCCATAATACATTTGGCAGTTCGTCCACCCATCCGGCCCTGCTTTTTCCCAGTCTTGTTTTGAAACCATGCATCAGGCTCTTGTTTGCCCTTTCTACTAGGTCATTGTCTTGGGGGTGTGCCACTGCAGTGTTTATCTGTTTTACATTTAGCTTTTCATACCAACTCTTGAAAGGGTCATGGATGAAATTACTGCCGTTGTCTGTTATAATTATGTGAGGCAGGCCAAAGTGACATACGATATTCTTCCACACGAACTTTATGACCTCTTTTCCAGTAGTTTTTGCTAACAGCTTGGCTTCCATCCATTTTGTAAAGTAGTCGATGGCCACAATGACATACTTTACTTTTCCAGGTGCCTCGAGAAGAGGGCCCAGCACATCCATTCCCCATTGAAAGAAAGGCCAGGGTGACATGATGGAGGTCATAAGGGTTTTTGGTAGCTTGGGTACCGGAGCGTGTATCTGGCAGGATTCGCATTTCTGAATGACCTCTCTAGTATCCCTATGCATTGTCGGCCAGTAGTAACCTTGCCTAATCAACTTCGCCACCATGGATCTTGGGCCCGAATGCATTCCACATGCTCCTTCATGCACCTCCCTCACCACATAATTGGCCTGCAGTGGGCCCACGGCATCTTAGCATTGGGCCCAAATATGATTTCTTGAATAGCACCCCGTCTTCCATTGTATAATGGTTGATTTTCATCCGAAGGGTTCTCGCTTCATTTTCGTCGTCCAGCCATTTCCCTTCGGTGATGCACCAGATGATTGGAGACATCCAGTTCTCCCCTTCTTCTTCTACTGTTGCTCCAATAATTTCCTCTTCCGTTGAGGGCGTTTCCAACACCTCTACGAGTATTTCCTTCGTTTAATGATCGAAAGCAACCGTTCTGATGGTGGAAAGGAAAGGAAAGCAAATGCCAGTGCACTATGTTAGTAGAACATTGCACGAGGCCGAACGGAATTACGCTCCTCTAGAGAAATTGGATTTAGCTCTGTTGCACTGTTCCAGAAGACTCAGAAGGTATTTTGAGGCCCACCCAATCAAAGTAATCATAGACAAACCCATTCGGGATGTGTTGAATAAGCCTGAATCCTCAGGAAAGTTGATGAAGTATGCAGTAGAGTTGGGAGCATACAAAATTACCTACATCCCAAGACAGGCGATCAAAGGCCAAGTCTCCACTGGTGATACCAGTTGGAAAGGAAGGAGGAACCCGGGGAAAGAACAAGGAGATATGTGACATCTCCACCGGTGAGGAAGAATGGACGTTGTTCACCGACGGGGCGTCCAACAAAAAGGGCGCCGGGCAAGCCTAGTGTTAATCAGCCCAGATCAGATGGAATATACTTATGCTATTCAGCTAAACTTCCCCAGCACCAACAATGAGGTGGAATACGAAGCGTTACTAGCCAGCCTAAGAATCGCCAAGGACATGAAAATCCAGGTGTTGAACGCTAAAGTAGATTCAAACCTAGTATCGAGCCAAATCAACGGAGAGTTTACCACCTACAAGGAGAGCATGGCGAAATACCTGGCAAAAGAAAAGGAGTACATCGGATGCTTCAAGCGGTTCAGAATACAGAACATTTCCTGAGCACAAAACCAGAAGGCCGACGTATTAAGCAAATTAGCATCGCGCTTATGGCTTCCTCAGCCGCCGCTAAATATACGAACAAATCCTCTTCTGCCACCAGGGCGGTTAGGTTGGGTAACTCCAGAATTATACTCTTCATCTTCTGAAATGCCTCTTCGGCTTGCTCACTCCATCGGTATTCGCTCTGGTTTTCTTTTGTTATGTTCTTCAATGTATTGAAAAATGGTAAGGCTTTCTCTGCAGACCGCGAAAGGAACCTGTTCATGGCGGCCAATTTCCCACTGAGGCTCTGCATCTCCTTGAGTGTTTCGGGTGACTGCATGTCAGCTATAGCTTTTGTTTTCTTGGGATTTGCTCTTATTCCTTTGGACGTCACCAATACCCGAGGAACTTTCCCTATTCAACTCCAAATGAGCACTTTTTTTGGTTAAGTTTCATGTTGATTCCCCGGAGGTTATCAAACGTTTCCGCCATGTCTGCCAATAACTCCATTTCACTCCTGATCTTGATTACCACGTCGTCTACATAAACTTCCAAATTCCTACCAATTTGTCTTTTGAATGTAGATTCGACTAACCTTTGATACGTTGCCCCGGCGTTTCTCAGACCGAAGGGCATTTTGGTATAACAAAAGGTTCTGTGTTCAGTGTAGAAGGCCATTTTCTCCTCGTCTTCTTTTGTCATTTGTACTTGATGGTACCCCTTATACGCATCGAGGAAACACTTGTACTTGTATCCCATCACGGACTCTATCTTCCAATCAATCTCTGGGAAGGGGTAATAATATTTTGGGCAGGAAGCATTGATGCTCTTAAAATCCATGCACATTATCCATGTTCCGTCCGGCTTTTTTACCATCACTGGGTTGGAAATCCATGTGGGGTATTTTACCGACCGTACAATCCATGCTTTCAGCCATTTTTCTACTTCGGAATTGATCGCTCGGTTTTTCTCAGCGGAAAATGTTCTTTTCTTCTAGGCGATCGGCCTATCGTGCACATTGACGTTTAACTTGTGTTCTATGATCCGTCGAGGGACCTTTGTCATGTCGGCCGGTTGCCATGCGAAAACATCTTTGTTGTTTTTCAACAACTCGATCAGCTGCCTCCTGCATTCCATGGAAAATTTGCATCCAATGGTGACCAGTTGCTAAGGAAATTTTGGGTTGATCATCACTTCTTTTGTCACTCCACGAAGCTCTTCTACTTCTGCCATGTGTTCTGGCTTCTTACCTCTTGACCCTTCTTCCAGGAACAGTTTTTCCAATCTTCTACATTCAGAAATTATGACCGATCTAGTGACGAGGGTGGCGATTCCCTTCGGTGTTGGGAACTTCATCATGGAATGATAGGTGGAGGGAATGGCCCTCAGTTCTCTGATGCCTGATCGTCCTAGTATGATGTTGTAGGGAGAGGGGGATCTTATGATTTTTCCAAGGGGCTTGATTGCTTCGCCTGAAAACCCTACTAGTGGTGTGTGTGTTTCTCTCAGCTTTGATTTAATTGACGGGCATAGATTTTGAAAGCAGTGTTCGTACATCATCTCTACGACTGCTCCTTGATCAACATAAATCCTTCTGACTGTATATCCTTCGACATCTGCCTCGACTATCAACGGCTCTTCTGATACATCTCCGGGTAACACCGGGGGGAAAATCTATGGGAACGTTCATCCAATCCTCCTCTTGGTTGGTGGTCTTTCTTTTCCTGTCTTTTCCTCCGTGAAACATGTTGATAATCCTCCCTCTACCGGACGGATTGTCTTTTGGGGGGTTTCTACCTCTTTGTCTAACGTCCTTTAGGAGATGATCCAGCTTGCCCGTTTCCAAGGCTGTCTTCAATTGTTCCTTGAGGTGGTAGCAATCGTTGGTGAGGTGGCCTTTCTCGCCATGGTAATCGCAGAACTTGTCCAAGTTTTCCCTTTTTGGTGTACCTCTTAGAGGTGGGGAAGGTGGTAGCTTCAACTGGAGCTCTGTTGCTAAGATCTCTTTGGAGGTTTTGTTGGGAGACTTAGGTCTATTGGGCGGGTGTCACTTACGTAATTGTTTCTCCTATATTCACCTCGGGATTATCGACCTCCACCGGATAATAAGGGCATATTGACCACGGGTCGATGTTCCATTCTTGGTCTCCTCTCCGTGCATGTCGAGTGGTATGAGATCCGGGAGATCGGTCTGATATTGTACATCACCGTGTGATTTTCGGTTTAGTTCTCATCCGGGAGTTCCGTGGTGTTGTAGGCCTCTTGGAGCGCATGCTAAGTCGCCCACCCTATTCATCATCTCGCCACGGTTTTGGGATTTTGTCCGAAAAACGTTTCACCAACTCCGAGCATTTGCTTCCATTTATGAAAGATGATATTTGCATCACCTCTGGTACCCCCAGGATGTAACTAGCCTCATCTGTCCATCTTTCCTTGAATTCTGGTAACGTTTCGTGGGCTTTCCGTATGATTTTTGTGATTTCCATGGGATCCATGAGACATTTCCTTCTGAGCACGAATCTTTCAAGGAAACCCTCCCGGAGTTCCTCCCAGCTGTTTGTGCTTCCGTTGGGTAGGCGGTCAAACCACCTCTTTCGACCCGTCAAAGTTCTTTGAAACATCCAAAGACATACAAGCATCCGCCATCCACCGTTATTGGCGCCCACGAGAAGCAGTGATGTGATCCTCCGGATCGTGGATCCATCGTAAAGCTCGATATTCTTCGGTAGTTCGGGCTTCGTGCCGTGGAACTCTATGATCCGTCGGGTGAATGGACATCTAGGGGCGTCCTTGTATGGTTTCTGCCGATCTTCTTCTTCGATGCCTTTCCCTTTTGAATCTTTTACTTTTTCCGCCTCCTTAGTCGGTTCCTCTGTTTCATCACCGAAGTCGATCCGTATAGGCTTTAAAGGGTTGTTTCCTTTGGTGTTGTGTTCTTTTATCAGTGCTTTTAGTGATGTGATGTGGCTTAGTATTTGTTCTTCTAGGTTGGTAGGGTTGTCTCTGGATGGTGTTTCGGTTGAGGGGCCCGTCATTGACTAGTCTCGGTAGTTTAAATAATGGTCCCACGGATGGCGCCAATTTGTTGAGGTAAAAATATGTCTTCACCTTAACAAGCAAATATCCTTCGGTTGACCCTTCATCCAGCTCTCCGGATTAAGGTCCTTCGGATCTGTTAACACAAAGAAAGCACGCGTTAACCTCGCCTAGGGTTTTATCCCTAAACCAAGCTCCGATGTGAGAATGAGAATATGATATGTCAAAATTACTGTGTGTAAAGTAGGGTAAAGAGAGTTAACCTAGATGAAGTGATTTCTCTCCTTTTATAGATGAGAAGTCTTGTCCTTACCCGAGGGTCACATGTGACGAGGGCGACCTTTTCGGGCGGGAGGTTGACTTACCCTGTTTGGCCTATGCCTGTATCAGGTCAGGGATTCTGACTTAAGATTCCTTTCCCTTTATGACCGGTGACGCCATTTAGCCGTTATCTTGGGAGGGTTGTGTTGAGCCCTTGACCTATGTTGTCTTGGAGTGCGCTTGGTCTAAGTTACTTTGTACATTCGCCGGATGGTTTAGGACCCTTCGCTCGGTATCTCGGTACATACGCCAACAAATTGTCACAAGACTTTAGAACGGCTTGTTAGTCGTTAGTGGTTTAGGTAGCGATGACATCTATTTAGGCGATATGATGATCTAAACTCAGCGTGTACTTCCTCCTATTCCGCCTGAAAGGGGTAAAAGTCTCGGTGGGACTCGAACTTGAGACCTCCCTTAGTCAAACCTCCCCTTCCCAAGCCCCTAAGGAATCTTGACAAAGTTTTACTTAACACGTATTATAAAGTTTTCCTTCAGCCGTCTCCCCATGGCATCTCACACCTTAACTCTTGACAAGTGGAATCAGTCCCGGTGATTTAATTATGATAGTTTTTAGAATTTGAGTGGCTAAGTCTAAACAATATTATATTTTTTAGGAGTTAAATGTGTTAGCCCATATTATTGTGTTGTTGTAATGGGTTCTAGCCCAAGTCTAGAACTTTCATATCACGGTTATATATTTGTACAATGTATATGCTATCAATCAATTAATCAATCACAATTTACAAAAAAAATGGAATGACGATGGTTATCTTAGGTTTTATACACAGCTAAAATCAGGGACTCATCCCCATTTTTGGGGCCCACACTTTTGCACCAAACAACACTTTTAACCATGAATCCTTAAACCAATGTAAGCACCTCCCCTCAAAAAAAAATACGCGCCTCATAAATTCATTTACGCCAAGTTCGTAGCAACGACAGTAAAAAAAACTACACATTCCTAATACTAGACGAATAGTTACGCCCAAAACGACGGTGTATAGCGGCAAATAAGTATACTTGCAAAATCGTGATTTCTAGTTTGACCCTTGATGCAAAGCATGTATTTTTTAAAATACAAAAAGTGTATTTTATAAATTTAAAAGTAAACTGCAAAATACATCATTGTGGTTTGCAATTTTTGAGACCTTACATCCTTGTCAGAGACTATTGGCATTTTACATCCTTCGTTAGTCAAACGTTTACCATCATACATCTCTAAGGACGACGACGCAAATATTTTTCGTTGTTGCTAACGGAGTCTAATGGAGGGTTGTTTTGGATTTTTTACTTATAAGAGGATGTATTTTGTAGTTTCTCTTTACTTATTAGAGATGTATTTTGTAGTTTACTCTTTTATACTCTACTTATTATTACTATAATAATAATAATAATAATAATATTATTAATAGGATTGGTTTTATACTCTACTTATTTTACTTAATAGGATTGGTTTTACCATTGCTAGAGGTGTGGGGCTCGATTATTTGAGGCTCCCACTAATTTTTGTAATCCTATGAGTTTTTAATAAAAGTGTGATTTAAAAAAATAATAATAATAATAATAATAATAATAATAATAATAATAATAATAATAATAATAATAATAATAATAATAATTAGAGAGATGTATTTGGGGCGGACTATGAATGCTAAAACCTACCGGTGTGTTTTATGCTATCGTCTAGGTGTTCCCTTTCTCCACCACTAGTACAAAAAGGGATTTGGTCACGCATGGTCGAAATGGAACACACACACATTCGCATATTTGTGTGGTCAAGGTACGAAATTGACAACATGTACTAATTAGTCACACATGAAAATTTTAATTGTGTGACCATTAGAACTCAGATCGCCACACAATTAAGCGTTGTGTGGCTAAAGGTATCCGTGATTTTGTTTCGGATAATTTAGCCACATATGAATTTGGAGCAGTGACAAATACAAGTAACCTTGATCGTTAGTCACATGAAGTAATTTTTGTGTGTCTAAATCATAGAGTCAAGTTTTGTCACACATTATTTAAGGGTGGTGATATGTTTTGCCAACTCTTTAGCCACATACGAAATTGGAACAAGTGACAAATGAAAAGTAAGGTTGAAGCATTAGTCACGATATACATATAAGCAAAGTGACAAATATATGTCACACACTTGAACACTTTGTGACCAAAAGCCATATATGGTCACACTAAATGTTTTGTCACACATTCGTTAAGTGTAGCCAAAATCCGGTACATATGTTCACGTAAGTTAATATGTGTGTTTAAAGTTTAGTTTGTGTTAGCTTGCCGAAAGCTAATATATAAAGTCACATTTGCTACTAACACCGTGACCAAATGCCATATATGGTCACACTAAGCGTTTGTCACACATATTATTCAAGTGTAGCCAAAATCCGGTACATATGGTCACGTAACTTAATATGTGGCCATTGGATGATGAATAGTCACTCAAAATACACGTTTCCTCACTTGAAACACCATATGGTCACACTTATTAACACGTTTAGCCACTTTATGGTTAATTGTATGTGACTAAATACCCAAAACAAACATGCTTTGTGTGACTAAATGTTAGAAAAGGCCACACAAACATAAAATTCATGTGGCCATTGGATGATCAATAGTCACACAAAAGACACATTTCTTCACTTGAAACACCATATGGTCACACTTATTAACACTTTTAGCCACTTTATGATTAATTGTATGTGACTAAATACCCAAAACAAACAGGCTTTGTGTGACTAAATGTTAGAAAAGGCCACACAAACATAAAATTCAAGTGGCCATTGGATGATCAATAGTCACACAAAAAACTATTATGTTTTTCATAAACAGAACTAACTACGAATACTAAGCAGACTTATCTTATTTACGCGGACTTAACCTTGTCTTGGCAGCCTTAACCACTAAAACTAACCTACCGGACTTAACTTTGTCTTGGCGACTTTAACCACTAAAGTTTTACATTTATAAGTAGACCACAACACAAAATATATATATTTTTTGGGTGCAAAGATGAACTTGTATTAATCAAGGAAACTTTGTAAAATGAAAAATCAACACACACCGATATGGACAAGTTCCATATCAAGTTGCATACTAGGCAACTCTATTCAATATCGATATATATGTTCTTATAAGTCCGATAATAAAACAAGCGCCCATATCATACAACCATGGACGGATGACAACCAACACAAAACCATCACAAAGAACACCTTTTAATGCACCGGTATGAACCATACACTTCGGATAGGGGCTATACCAAGTAGTTTACATTCCATCTCATGAATGGCTTCAACTACTTGGGAACACACACCCTAAATGAAGCCAACCAAATCCTACACAATCCTAAAATCTGTTTATAAACGTGTCTACCAATAACAACCGATAACGCTGGAATTACGTTTTAGCACATGCTAAATCTTGGAATTATAAGCGGATTACGGAAGACACGAAGCTTGGTCGTCGATGACAAAGTCAACAAGATTGAATCGACCATTTTGTTTCGTCCCACCGACACTCCTCAACAATCTCTCTCCATATGGCGTTTATGGTAGCGTGGTTCTTGCTTCTAGGCCTATCATTTGTGGTGTTGCGATTCACGTTCACATAAAACTCCATGTCTTCCGGTATCTCGACAATGCGTTATGGTACTTCCACATGTGATTTAAACCGTAAACTTATGTGGTATGTTCGCATTAAAAAGAACAATGTAGTATGCTAATCAAAAGTATGTCCATGTGTTGAAGTATATATTAGTTTTATGAAAGCGATTATAATGATTGAAATGGTCCGATTTGTATCATTACTTACCAAACGACTCTGTCCGTGACATATGCAAGGATGGGCGTAAAACAATCCTTTCACTTTCATGCTCGAACATTCGTTCCATGCACATATGTGTTTCATACGCTCATCCGCAATTGGAATTTAATAAAAGCGGTAATTAATAATTTAAAAGCTATTATATGGAAAGGTTTATTTTAAAATAAAGTCATAGATTATGTCTACACTTTGATTAACATACCTTCATCTACGGGTTTCTCATGAGCGGTCTTGTACGATTCAGCTCCATACGTTGCACAAGTTCGTAACGCATCATCGGTCCATTTTCAACAAATGGCATCGTGGAAACAAGATTGTTTAGGAGATTTGTGAAAACAACTCTTGTGCCAAACAAACGAGGTTTTCATCGTGAACCAATACATTCCATCCGTGCCCACCAAACTCATGCACGTGTCTCATTTTCCTCCAAGTATTTCAATTTGACGGTGAGTGATAGCGCTACGGGCACGCCCGACAACAAGAACGTCAAATTGGTTATTGTCGATATGGTCCGGAAATTGCAAGGAATGACCTACGTAATAGTTTAGTTTAAAGAAAACATTAGCGGGTCAAACAATTAAAATAATCCCCATTTTCAACAAACTTATACAATGTATTGATTAACATTTTTTCTTACCGGAGGTTGTGCGGGATATTCATCCAACGTAACCGAGCACCTCGTTGTCGTAACCTAGAAGAGGCGGATCGTATCCGGGCATTCGTGGCTGCATCGTTGTACTACTGTTACATAATAATGTCTTCTTCCCGACGAATGAAATGGAATGTGGCCACATTGATGTATTGGCTTTGATCAATAAAAGCTTGCCACTCGGACCCTTGCAAAGTAATGCGACCACGAACCAATTTCCAGTAAACCTTATGTTTGGTTCCCTATTGTGGATTAGGTATATCCAGCTTCTTGGGTACAAGTGTTTTAGTAAACAAAGCAGAAGCATCTTAAATTTAAAAAGTAAGCACGTATATCAATTTGATGGTTACATCAATAAATTTATAACCTTAAGTAAGCATTTTAAGTACAACTTACCGCAATGTCCTAATGTTTGTGCGGTTTGCCTCCACCAACAATTGGATGCTCATTCTATTTTAAAACCACAATCGTCTTAATGGTCAATAAGGTTATATCATATGCATAACATTCAACTAATACAAGTCTTAGATGATCAATACATCTTTATCATTAAGGTGTCAAACAAAATAAGTTTGAAGATGTACTACTACATATTTAACTATGTTTCAAAACCAATAATCATATAGTCCTTTTAGAGTAAAAATCAGATTTTTTCGTTTATTCATCTTACCCAACACGTTTGTTAAAATCTAGTAAGAAATCCATAATCTACCCAACATACCATACGCCATTGCTTCATCCAATGTTTAAACCTAAGCTCGATAATTAATTACATAAGGTGTAGTGCTTTACCAAATCATATAAAAGCTATACTAACCTAGATTAAACATATGTTTACAAGTTGTCTAATTAGCTATTTAACAAATAGCTGCTACGTTTTCCACAATCCACATATATCCATGATTTTTTTATTCAAATCATCCTATATTTACATGTCACACAATATTCTAAAGAATCAAATCGCATATAGTTCTAATAAAGCTACTGTTACTTTATGATCAAAGGATACTATATTCTTTAGGATATGTTAAACATTGTTGAAAAATTACCAAACATGCATTTGTATCCATCAACATATCGAAACATGCATATCAATCACTTTACATTTGCGTTCATGGTTAAAAACAAAAAAAAAAAAAAAAAAAAACAATGTGTAACATTACACGATGATGCGGTTGTTGTGTTGAAGAAGATAGACTTGAATATTTTGCTAAGACTATGTGATTAAGTGTAGCCGTAATATGTCACGGTTCTCAAAGCGCAATGATTACAATTAATTAAGGAAGGATTTTTGTTTTATTTTTTAGCTTGTATTATGGGAGCATTGCATATATACCCACTAAAACTCAAAAGTTTCATATTTCTCCATAATACAATTTTTAATGCATGATGTACAATGCAACTTAAGCATGTTTTGGGTATATATGCAAATATGTAAATTTTACATAACAATTACGTACCAAAGCGGTACATTTGAAAAAGTACGCAACTATTTTATGACCTAAACCCTTGATTAAATACATACAAAATATTTGGTAGAATCACCTTAAAATTAAGTACCTTAACATACAAATAAATAATATTACATTAACATACACGATATCGTAACTTCTCGCAAATAAATACATATGTCGAATACAATATTGGTTAATCGAATATACAATGTAGCTATTGAATCATCGCCGGTGCATCAACATTTGCAATGTTTTTGTAACGATGTTTCCGTCCTTGAATGTCACGTTCATCGTGATGATAAAACCCGTGGAATCCAAGTAACAAAAAGTTATACGTTGTAATAAAGTATATAATTGTAGGTACTTTTAAATAAGAAACATACTATTCAATAACTTAGCACTACCAAGATTAACTTAGCAGCGACAAGATTAACTTAGCAATCGCTAGTATTAACTTCTTCCACCCATTCTTATTCGATGTCAAATTCCAGCCCATTCTACTACGACTATATACACGGATGCTTAACATCTTCGAGCCAATCATGATTCATTGGGACGGGTGTATGATAGGGACCAATGATTATATATAGCTTCTAATGAAACTATATATACACGTGACGCCAACGGACGCTTGACCACAATGAAACATGATTGACACGAAGAAATTTACCAACTTCATTAAAGTACAAGGTTGTGATAATATTATGCATATAAAATAAAGCGGTCACAAACATGCGACATAATCGTCTATACATTGCTATAAACCAGGTCAAGATATGGGCAATCTCAAGTTTAAAACTACCGTCATAATTGATCAAAGCGTTGATGGTCATGGTAAGCTTAACACGCCTCTATCAAAGTAAGACACCTATGTTATAAGCAAGCAAGTGGAGCGACTTAGTACTTTGGCGTCCACTCGAAATCCCATTGCCATGTCTATGAAATGGTCAGCAAAGATTTGCACCAAACCTATTGCTATGACGGTGACATAGGAATGGGTTTTCGAGGAAGCTCAAAGTACGAAAGGTGTGTCGAATAAATAATTATCGATTCTACAAAAGTTAATTTTACAGAGATGAAAAGACAAAAGCCTATCCAATGATGAAAAGACTTTTAAGTGCAATGGTTAAAATTTTAATGTTTAAACTAGGGAATAAGATCTTGTATCAGCAACCCATCTACCATACGATCAAAAAAAAATTGACTCATTTTTTGCACATAATAGTGAGGCTCAGATCTGATAAATCAATAGTTTCAAAACATCGATCACATCATTTGCATGATTTAATAAGATACTTGTCATCACGACCTCATACACACCGACACCTCATAATTATAGTTTTGCTAGATTGTTAAAAAAGTTAAGGAACAATATGATATAGTTGCGGATTCAAGCGGAAGTTGAACATACCAATGTGGCGCGTTACTTTGTAGATGTGTATGGAATTTCAACTTGGTGAACCCTTACGAATCCCTACGGTACCTTTTGTCGTTTCAACTCCCTTTGAGCAAAGGCACGCACCAAAGCGATTTGCTAGATTGTTGAAAAACAAAGGCAATCGTTGGGAATTTAGAATGGGTAACTATCTTGAAATTCCTCACTCATCTACAAAGTAACGTGCCACCTTGTACGTTCAACTTCCCTTTGAATCAGAACTATATCATATTGATCCTTAACTTTTTAACAATCTAGCAAAAGTCTATAACAAGTATATCGGACTCATATAAACTTCCAAACCGGGTGTGCGGTGTGATATGCATTAGCAAGGCTCGATCCGTGAAAAGGTTGGATAAACACCGAACATCGGGATATAACCGCCATGGTCGCAAAATAATGTAATAAAATTGCCATGCCAACATACGGTAAATCACATCATTTGCATATCAAATAAGATAATCGTCATCTGACCTTTTGCATATCACAAATAAACACATGTGGCCCAAAATAAACCAACTCCCTTTGAGCAAAGGCTCGCACCGAGCGATTTGCTAGATTGTTGAAAAA
>CM040238.1:55846224-56228354 GCA_022545495.1 Chrysanthemum lavandulifolium | reverse complement strand
TAACTTCAACTATCATTGCATCAAATTCCTTTTCCATTCCCTTAATATCAGTTTATCCCTTTTAAGACTCTCAAAGTGATCTTTTAGAAGTTTAAAGAAAGGCATGACCTCGCTTAAATAACATTCTTTCATTTGCTCAAAACCCCTTTCTCCTTCCATTATACCGAAGGTGTGATCCTTTTCGCAAGTTTTCTCAAAATCAACAAATAGTTGAAATATAACATATTGGCTAATTAAGGTCTTGCTTTTAGTGGCAATTGTTCTAGGAACAAGATGCATTGTGTATTAGGAGGATACACAACCGCTTCTAGGCATTTTCCAGTGGGGAGGTTTGTTTCAACAATATTTTCACTTTCGCTTATCTAAATCCATTTTCCGTAGAAACTTGTTCGGGAGTCAACAATGTCTCGAGGCTTTAAACATGTTCAAGGAAATCCAGTTTTCCTTCTTGTAATCATGGGGTGTGATCTTTATTTTCTTCTCTACA
Source organism: Chrysanthemum lavandulifolium (assembly GCA_022545495.1). Lineage (NCBI taxonomy): Eukaryota > Viridiplantae > Streptophyta > Magnoliopsida > Asterales > Asteraceae > Chrysanthemum > Chrysanthemum lavandulifolium. Next base: position 56,227,867 of record CM040238.1, on the reverse strand, counting down.
TTTAGGATCATCTAATTTCTTGTTCATCTTTTCCCTAGTGACTTCATCTCGATTTCTTATCTTCCTCGGTGCACTTCAATGTAACTAGGTTTCGCTCAGGTTTAAGAATTTCATTGCCATCATAAAGAACCTTATGAGCATTTCTAGCCCTTTTAATGACCTCTGATTTGGTTCCTTAATAAGGGGAATGCTATGCTTATCGCTTAAGACCCTATGCTTAGTGATCATGCGAAATCAATGGTGTTCCTTGTATGTACAACTTGTTTTCAAGTTTGTTTTTCAAAGTTTCGATTAGAAAATCTTTCAAGAGTTTTGATTCCTTTGCATTAAATTCTTGCTTAACATTTTCACATTTTCTTGAAGTTCTTGTTTTTGCTTAGCGCTTTAGAAAGCTTTTCTTGCAAGGAATTTAACTCTTGTTTTAATACTTTCTCGAAAATTACTTTTTCTAATGATTGTACGCACTTGGTCATCCATTTCCCGCTCACGAGTGGTCAACTCAAATTTTGCACGTTGTTCATAAATAGCAACACGCTCTTTATAGGCATTTAGTTCGTAAATTATAGACTCATCGTAGGCACAAGCAAGGTATTCATCAAAAATATAGTCATTGTTGATCGCAGAGATGCATCACTTGGTACAACTTCACTTTCACTTTGTTTCACATATTGATCATATGGGACAACATTGATATTACCCATATTTTCAATATTTGATTCAATAGTTTCGCTTGATAGTACTTTGTCATGCATCTTTGCACATCAAAGATCATCGATAGTTTTAGTACCTCACGAGATGAGTTTGTCTTTGGATGGGCCAGCTTGTGGTGAAGAGGAGACCTTGGGAGAAACCATTGAGAAATGCTAGCCATAAAGATTGTGTGTGCAGAGGTCCATCATCCACATCGTAGTCGATGCATCACAATCACCGACTTGAAAGTCATTCTCGATGATTGTGACCTATCTCCTGAATAGCCGCTCATCCACATCCGCATCATAGGTCTTGGCATTGCCCTCGCCTAGAAACAACAATTCCTCTTCATCCAAAGCAAGACCATTATCCCGAGCTTGTACAAGCAAAGATCTTATCTCTCAAATAACCGTGATTCTGTGGACGCTTTGAGATGTGCGCTTCTTGCAATGTGTCTCACCACGCAGCTTATAACATTTGATCGCCAGCTTGACCTTGATTACCATTCCTTCCTCGATTCTCGACACAACATAACCTCTACCACCCACCTCTTCCCCGATCATACTGCCTTTCCGAACTAGTTGCACCACGATCCTCCCATCTTTTAACAAGAGCTTGATTGTGTGGGTTAGATGTCGCTCGAGGTTGTTATTGGTTTGTGAGAGAATTCATGTTTTGACCAATCAAGCGCTAGTTGATTAATGAAGTTACCACGTGCATCAAAGATCGCTTGTTTGAACATAGGATCGTGAATTAGTTTGTGATTACCATTTCCCATGGGTATGACTTGTGAGGCTTTCAGTCAGATTCCGATGTTCGAGTAGAAGGCGCTGAGTCATTAGACGAGCTTGTCTCTCCACGGTTGGTTTTGAACCGATTAAGAACCATTTTTCAAACATAGCATGTCTCTCATTCCAAGGAGGAAGGCATAGAGTTGCTCATAGTTTGTATTCTTCAATCCTTTAGTGAGCTTCACGTAGGTGACAAACTTGTGCCATTCGGGATTCATGTTGTTCACAAATTTTGAGTTCAATGAATGTTAGGCATAATCATTCGATGTTCCTCATGTCATTCACCAACTTATGAAATCTCACATAGTACTCATAGACACTCTCATCCTGTTTCATCTTGAAGTGTTCAAATTAAGTCATAGAGTTGTGATTCTCATCTTCCATAGTTAATTCGAACCCGAGAGAAGCATCTTGACATTATCCCATACCGCCTTTGCTTCGTGTCGTGATTGATCGCCTTGTATATTTCTTTAGGAAAACCTTGAAGAACAATGTTAAGCCCGATATCAAGATCGAATCTCTTTTCTCCTTATCATCAAGCTCATCATACATCTTTGGTCCGCCCATTCCGTGAAATCGAGTTCCATCTTCAAGCAGATCAAGTACATCTCTAGTCGCCTCAACTCGACACGGTCCTTCATCAATGGATTTGAGAATGTTGACACCATTTTCCTTTCCAAGGCAAGACAACTGATTCGTTGAGCCCAAGAATCGTAGCCGCCTCTGCCAAGCATGGGTGGTCGAGTATCCGAACCACCGCTGAACATCCTCTAACAAAGTGAGATGATAGTAGAACGCTGGTAGACATGTTAATGTATTATACGGATTTTTATAACTCTATGATTAAACCGGAAATAGATTCTTTCACGGATTTTACTAAATCAAGAGAAACCGTAAACAATCACCCAAGTCGCTAGAAGATAATGCACCAAGTCGCTAACACCTAATTCGCTACACCCCAAGTCGCTAAAGTCCCAAGTCGCTAGACAAATGCAAGTCGCTAAGTAGTAACTCGCTAAGCCTCAAGTCGCTAGCAAAATTTTGGCGCACCGCTACTCAAGTCGCTAAAGGTTCAAGTCGCTAAAGAGCAAATCGCTATGCATCAAGTCGCTACCACTGTCGCTACCAGAGTGGAGAGTCCACTACTTGTACCGTTAATCGCTAGGTTCAAGTCGCTAGCTCAAAATCAGACTCGCTACAAATTGTGAAGCAAGTCGCTAAAGAAAGAGATCCGTATATCAAGTCGCTAGCAAGAAAACCACATAAACATCACTTTTCAATCCAAAACAACCCAACCAAGATGATTCAAGCTTACCAAATGAAAACCTAAACACTTGTGATGATTCTAAACATAAAAGTACTAACAAAATCCAAGCTTTAACACAAGAAATCAACCAAATGATGCACAAACCACTAAACATTTTCAAACTCAAAAACCACCTAAAAACCACTAGTTGGGTAACATAAAGCACCAAACATACGAAGGTATCCTTTTGTTTGGTGCATAACCTACAAATACTCCAATGTCCGCTTTAGCTTTAGTTTACCTAAATCTTGACCGTCATTAGTTGGGTAACATAAAGCACCAAACACAATGGAAGGTAGGATAGATCAAGTTTCGCTATGGACAAGTTCATATGGAGTTTTTCCATGAGAGGTGTGAATAAGGAACGATTTTGGGTGTAAGCAAGTGTAGCAATGGCTTCAAATTTATAGAAACATTGGAACCTTTGAATAAATTAGCATTGTTCTTGCAGCTCCCACAAGAGTTCGATTTCGCCTTTTCAACTACACCGCTCGTTGAGGAGTTCGTGGAACACTTTTTGATGACCCATTCCAACACTTTCATAAAATCGAATTAAGTCTTTGTTAACATACTCGCGCCATTGTCTGTTTGAACAATTCTAACAAAGATTGTTGAGTCGAACCGAAGTTGTTTGATAAGTTTGATGATGACATCCGGAGTTTCATCCTTTGTCCTCAAAAACTTTACCCAAGTAAATCGAGAGTAGTCATCAACAACTACTATAATGTATTTCTTCCCATTTATTGTTTTCAGACTCATTGGTCCGCACAGCATCCATATGAATGGTATGAAGAACTTCCACATCGAGTTTGTGGGTTTTGGTTTGTGGGTTTTGGTTTGTGGGCATATTTTGTGCTTTTTCCCAATTGTGTCGAGCAAAGATGATCTTTTTCATACTTTAACTCGGGTAATCCTCTTACTAAGTCCTTTCGGAAAGATTTTTATGGTACCAAAGTTCAAATGATTGAGACGACGGTGCTACAGCCATGACTTAGTTTTGGAAGCCTTTGACAAAGAAGCAGATGGGTGAAGATTTCATCATATTCGATAGAGATGGTGTATAGGTTTGAACCACGAGTTCCTCCGAAGTTCCACACCATCAAGTTTTCTAACAAAGCAAGTATGTTTCTCAAGGCCACTTCTAAATCTAAGTCAATGTCTCATGTAAAATAGATTATGTCCAAGACCTTCAACATAATATACCTCGGAAATCACACTATCTCCAACCACGAATCTCCATAACCCATATTAGCACCAAATGATCGCTTCCAAATCTCACAGCCCGGCGAATTTACTCACGGTTCATGAGCGTGACCGTCTCTCAAATATATGCTTGGAACAAATGAGTCCAGTACTACGTAACGATTTGAACGATCCGCAGCTGAACATGCATAAGAGTGGATAATCGGATAATTAGGATCCCCTGCAAGAATGGGTTCCATTTGGTTAGTAATAAGTGATTGGAACACCCACATCGTAAGTAGAAGCAATAGAATCATCAAAAAATAGATGCGCCCTAGTGTCCAGTGATTTGACCTATTCAAAGTGTGTTCACTTTACGGGAATAGTTCTACCAAGAGGCATCCATTTTCTAGTGGGTATTGACTTAGCAAATTTAGGCACAACACATTAATCTTACGCCAACAGAGGTATCCATTGATAACCTATATTACTAAATTTCCTTCCTGGGTTTCCACGTTTTCTAACTTTCGCCTTTGCGCTTTTGCCTTTTTAGCTTGAATTTTAACATTAACAATTTTAGATGGGCATTTAAACATTAGACAAATCATTCACACCACATTCAAGATTAGTAATAGAAACCACGCAATCATCATTACATGTTTTGCCAAAGTAGCATAATCGTGATTAATTACAAGACGCTTAGAGCTAACACTAGAATCAACACGATCTGCCTTATTCAAATTCTCCCTAAGGTGATCTTCTACTTTCTTCCACCGAACATTCCTAGCATGCAAGGTCCTATCATTCTTTGTGTTGCCTTGAGGCTTTGACCCGCTTGCTTTGGTGTCACTTACTCCCGTAGAGGAATTGGAACATTAGTTGGTTTGCTACTTTTTGCATTCCCGAACTAGAAGCAGTGGATCCGAACTACTTGAAGGCACATTAGTGTTCACTTTCTTAAAACTGGGCATAGAATGGTTTGTATGTTTGGCACTAGACATAGAACAAGGCATCACGCTTTTCCTTTTGCACCTAAGGATTTAGGACATGTTGCTATTAAACATTCTAGCAGCCTTTAAGATTGTTTGGCTTGAATGCACGATACCTAATTTCACCCACAAGAGGCTTATTTATAAAATCCTCTTCCACAATCTCACGGAGACATTCTAGACTATCCTTAAGGTGAGCACAATAGTTGTGAAACACATGTTCATTATTCCTAAGATGAGGAGGAATGTATTTAACAAATAAAGATATTTTCATTCGAGGATGACTTTGATGCAACATTCTCATTAAAGAAAGTGGCGCTTCTTTTCCCACTCCCCGATTCTCAATTTCTTTTGTAAAGACGTTATTTTTTCGTTGTTTTTGTCACGAGTGACTTTCATTGAATCATATAACCTTTAAAGTGTCGCTTAACTTTTCATTTTCTTCTAGAAAACTCTCGCTTTCCTTTTGTAGAGCATTAACTAAGTTTTGAAGATGAAAAGTTTGAGAATATCGAGAATCTAAAGGAGGAGGCATTTGGGAGCCACCACATTGTTCTTTACACCCTTTAATTGAGAGATTTGGGCTTTCAACTTTCTCGATCGTGTTACAATGAGCTTGAATCTGCTCGTCACGCTTGTTTATCCGAAAAATTCAATTAAACTCGAACATCCGAGGATGTCTTGATATTTGAGGTTTTGACATTTTCTTTAAGATGTTGATATTTTAGTTGTAAATCAAAATGTTCAACTTCTAGTTTAGAAAGATGTTTTACCAAATTATCGTGATCATCCCGATCAATTTTTCTCACTTAGTTCGAGTTTTTGTTTTCAAGCTCAATGACACGATCATGGGAAACTTTCAATGCAATAGATAATTCATGAAATCGAGAAGCAAGAATAGTGCTTAGTAATAAAAGATAAAACACATCTTGAGCAACACAACTCGAAATCAAATTCTCATTTAAGATGTGCAAGTTCTTCCTTTCAACTTCATTATATTTTAGTTCTGCTCATAATCATTGACTTCAACTATCATTGCATCAAATTCCTTTTCTATTTCTTTAATATCCGAATTTATCCCTTTTGAAGACTCTCAAATTGACCTTTTAATTGTTTGAAGAAAGGCATGACCTCGCTTAAATAACATTCTTTAGTTTGCTCAAACCCTTTCCCCCGCCATCCCCTCAGAGTGTGATTCTCTTACATGTTTTCTCAAAATCAACAAACAAATTGATAAACAACATATAGGCTAATTAAGGTCTTGCTATTAGTGGCAATAGATCTAGGAACTAGATGCATTAGTGTATTTGGAGGATACATGAGAGTTCAGCATTTTTCTAAGGGGAGTGTTTTTCAACAAGTAAATTAACTTTTAGCTTATCCATATCTTTCTTCCAAAAGATCCGCTCGGGGTTAATTGAGTTTGAGGCTTAAACATGTTTAGGGAGATCCAATTTTCCTTAGTGTAATCATGGGGTTTGATCGTTATGTTATTCTCTTTACACGCAGGATCGCTAAGCTTCTTATTCATTTTCTCCCTAGATGCATCATCTAATTTTCTATCTTCCTCGCTGCACTCAATGCAACTAGGTTTCTATCTAGGTTTAAGAATCTCATTGCCATCATAGATTACATTATGAGCGCTTTTGCTTTCTTACCATACTCGTGGTCGGATTCCTTTATAATGGGGGTACTATGCTTATCACGAGAACTCTATGCTTAGTGATCATGTGAGCAATCAATGGTATTCCTTGTACGCATAACTTATTTTCAAGCTTGTTTTTCAAGGTTTTAGATTAGAAAAATCATTCAAAAGTTTTGATTCCTTAGCATCAATTCTTGCTTAAGCATTTTAACATTTTCTTGAAGTTCTTGTTTTTGCTTAGCGCTTTAGAAAGCTTTTATGTAAGGAGTTTAACTCTTGTTTTAATACTTCTTTCTAAAATTACTTTTTCTAAATAGTTATAACGCATTTGGTCATCCATTTCCTCTCCACGGTGGTTAACTCAAACTTAGCACGTTGTTCATAACAGCAACTTGTTCTTTATAGGCATTCGCCTGAAATAATGTAATCATCATGGGCACATGCAATATATTCATCAAAATATAGTCATCATTGATCAAGATGCATCATTGGCATGCAGTCTCACTTTCACTTTGTTTCACATATTGATCATATGGGACAACATTGATATTACCCATATTTTCAATATCTCACTCAAAAGTTTCGCTTGATTGTACTTTGTCATGTATCTTTTGCTCATCAATATCATCGATAGTTTTAATACCTCGAGATGATTGCTTCTTTGGATGGACCACTTTTTCGTGGTGAAGGGACCTTTGAGAGACCATCGGAGAAAAGCTAGCTATGAAAATTGTCCATGCATCATCAACGCCGTAGTAGAGAGTTTATGTTTTGACTAACCATGAGAGACAATTGATTGATGAAGTTTTCCATGAATGTGTTTGGGTCGAGGCTTATATGACTGGATCGTGGATGAGCTTGTAATTACCATTACCCATGGGTATGACTTGAGAATCTTTGGTGGTAATTCCAACATTTGTGTAAAAAGTCGAGAGTAATTTGACGAACTTGTTTCTCCTCGGTTGGTTTTGAACTGCTCAAGAACTTTTTTCAAACATAGCATGTCTCTCATTCTCAAGAAGGAATGCATAAAGTTGCTCATAGTTCGTGTTCTTGAATCCTTTGGTTAGCTTCACAGAGGTGACAAACTTATGCCATTCGGGATTCATGTTGTTCACAAACTTTGAGTTCAAATTAATGTTTGGCATGGTAATTTTGATGTTCCTCATATCATTCACAAGCTTATGGAATCTCACGAGTACTCATAGACACTCTCATCCGGTTTCATCTTGAAATGCTCAAACTCATCATACAGCAGTGATTCTCTGTCTTCCTTGGTTAATTCGTAACCCGAGAGAAGCATCTTGACATTATCCCAAACCGCCTTGGCTTCAAGTGTTGTGATTGATAAGCTTGTAGATGTCTTTTGAAGACCTCAAGTATAATGTTAAAGCCCCGATGTCGAGATCGAATCTCTTTTTCTCCTTATCATTGAGCTCATCATATGTCTTTGGTCCGTCTAATCCATAGATCATTGTTCCATCTGCAATCTGTATCAATTAAGTCTCTTGTAGTCTCAACTCGATAAGGTCCTTCATCAATGGATTTGAGAATGTTGACCCCATTTTCCTTTCCAAGACAAGATAACTGATTCGTTGAGCCCAAGAGTCGTAGTCAGCCTCATCAAGCATAGGTGGACGAGTATCCGAACCACCGCTTGAACATCCTCAAGAATAATGGAGATAATTGTAGGTACGTTGGTAGACATGTTAATGATTACACGGATTTTATAACTCTATGATTAAACCGGAAATAGATTATTTCACGGATTTTACTAAATCAAGAGAAAACCAGACACAAACAAAATTCAACCAAGTCGCTACGAATTCTTGAACCAAGTCGCTAATCACCAAGTCGCTAAGTAACAACTCGCCAAGATCTCAAATTCACGTGAACCAAGTTGAACCAAGTCGCTAAGACCAAGTCATTGACACAAGTCGCTAGTGCACCAAGTCGCTATACGTCAAGTCGCTAAAGAGCAACTCGCTAAGGTCCAAGTCGCTAACACCAAGTCGCTAAGCACCAAGTCGCTAGACACAGCTTAAGTTGCTAAAGAACAACTCGCTAAGATCCAAGTCGCTAGTATCAAGTCGCTAACAATTTACACTACAACTCGCTAACAATTTCAAGCAAGTCGCTAACCTCACTAAGTCGCTAGTCAGAGGGAGAATCCACTAACTTGTACTATATGTCTGATTGTCTCAATAGACAATTCGCAAGGCTCAAGTCGCTAACAACTAACACCAGAACTCGCTAACGCCATCAAGCAAGTCGCTATGATGAAAAATACTACGAGAACCAAGTCGCTAGCAAGAAAAACTTCAAAACACACTTTTCAATCCAAAACAAGCTCAACCACGTTGATTCAAGCTTACCAAATCAAAACCCAAGCACTTACAATGATTCTTAACACAAAAGTACACCCAAAATTCAAAATTTAACACAAGAAATGATCCAAATGGTGCAAAACCACTAAACTTTTTTCAAACTCAAAACCATCTAAAACCACTAGAAATCCAAGTATATGTAAGAGAGATGATCAAACCATGGCTCTTAATACCATTTGTAACATATTGATTTCACAAACACACTAAACCAAAGATCAAAGAGGCGATACTATGGTTTTAGAGAGAAAGTTAGAGGTTGGGAACTTTAGTGAGAAAGAAAATCTTATTATGAGCTCCAACTCTACCTTGGGAGGTAGAGAGTATTTATAGTTCTTATATAAATCGCCACCCACGGGCCGTGGATCGTGCATACAGGGGGTAAAGACCCGTCCATCCTCCACGGTGTTACTTAACTAAATACTACTAAACATTAACTAATCTACGACTCACGAGCTTTCTAACGATTACATATACTTGAGGTGACCGACTCTTTAGTAATCGGATTTACTAAATCCTAACACATGATCTTGAACAACTCCGCCTAAAAGCGCCACAGTGAATCTCGGATCTCAATCATTAACGATAACATGTGCATTGCCCAACACTTCACCACATTCTTAAAGAAAAGCTTAGCCGTATCATCCGCGGTAGCATCGTGGTGCGGCAATGAAAGTTCCATACTTCAAAAATCGATCGACCACCACAATAATACTCCCACTCCCTTCCAACTTCGGAAAGCATGTGATAATGTCCATGGAAACACTCTCCTATGGTCCCTTAGGCGAGGTAAAGGCTCTAATAATCCTTCGTAATACTTTTGCTCTATCTTTTCTTGTTGGCAACAAAGCACGTCCGCACGAATGTCTCTACATCGCCTTCCATCCTTGGCCAATAATAAGTGCCTTCACCAATGCCAACATCCTCTTAATCCCTGGATGACCAACCCACTTTGAATCATGACACTCCTTCAAGATTACCCGCCTAAGATCACCCCACTTAGGCACGTAAAGCCAATCTCCTTTGGTGAACAACATGTCTCCTTTGAGCCAAAATCTCCGAGTCTTTCCATCTTTTTCTAAGGCCACGTTCTTCTTGGCAAAAAGATCATGTTCCAATCCTTCTTTGATTCGATCTTGAAGGAAGAACTGGGCTTGGGTAATTGCCGTAAACTCCACCTTGCGACTCAATGCATCGACTACCACATTAGTCTTCCCCGACTTTTACTCCAAGTGATAGTCGAACTCGGCTAGGAAGTCTTGCCAACGAGCTTTCTTGGGACTTAACTTATTTTGGGTTTGAAAGTAACTCGTGGCAATGTTATCCGTCTTAATCACGAATCTCGAACCCAACAGATAATGCCTCCAATCCGCAAGCAATGCACAACCGCCGTCATCTTTTTCTCTTGCATGGTGTACTTCATTTCCATCTCATTTAGATTGCGACTCTTGAATGCGATCGAATGTCCTTCTTGAATTAGAACTCCTCCAATAGCAAAGTCCGATGCATCCGTGTGTAACTCGAAAGGTATGGTTACATTCGATAGTCTCAACACCGATTCCTCCATAACCGCCTTCTTCAAACTCTCGAACGTCGATTGGCACTTTTCGTCCCATATCTAAGCTTTGTTCTTCTTTAATAAGTCCATCAAGGGAGATGTTATTGCCAAGTATCCCATGATGAACCTTCAATAATAGTTCACCAAGCCAAGGAAAGATCTCAACTCTATCACCTTGGTTGGTGGTTCCCACTCTTGGATAGCCTTTACTTTTACCCCGTCCATCATCAATACCCGGTCTTTGATCTTATGTCCCAAGAAGTCGACTTCATCTTGGGCAAAAGAGCATTTCTCCAGCTTCACATAAAGCTCGTTGTCCCTTAATTATGTGTCTCACGAGTGCAAGTTTTAAAATTTATAAATACGATATAACAATGATTCAAACGAAACACATACGAGCAAGTATACTCGTCCGTGTGTAGCAAGAAATGATTTGGTAAGCCGAGGTCGTTCACAAGGGTTTGTTTATTTTTAAGACATGAGTTTGATATTAACGAACTTAACAATGATTATACAAATAGCACGCAAGTATATAATAATAATGGAGAATTCAATATATTAAAACTACACTTGCCTAGACTAGTTTGAACAATTCCCCTTGTTTGATTTTGACAATGGTTCCAACACTTTGATCGAGAGAATTAGATGGTGTCTAAATCTACTGTTTCCATCACCTTGCCAACCTTGTTGAGATTTTAAGATGATAAAAACACGTATTAAGATTGATTATGCAATTCAAGACCAACACAAATTCAATTGACCGATTCACGATAGTTTCAAAAATTAATTGACAACCACACCTTTAGTTTCTTATTTAATCTAGTTACTTACGAAATGGTTAATACATAATGTAGAACCTTCATAGACAAGGACTACAATTGGTTAATTCATGATGTCCCTTTCGCCTATTACAATATGAAAAACCAATTTAACTTGATAAATAATTGTCACATGAAACTTATAAAAGAATAATTTCATTTTAGTTATGGTTTGAATTTAAGTAGAACCATCTAGTCACAATCAACCAATTCTTATGTCACAAACATCATCTAGGCAAGTGCACAAAGGCACTAGCCACTCATAACAAACAAAGTCATAATCACAGAAAATTGATCACTTGAAAACGTAATTAAAGAGTCTTACAAAGGTTTTAATGATGATTACAAGAATTAGGAATGATGCCTAAATGATTAGTAATGATTCCTTGATGATTTCAGTGATGGATTTTGGTTTCTTGCTTCACTTCTTTTATGCGTTTTTTTACCCTTGAGAGCTTTTCTTGATTATATTAAAATGATATGTAAGAGTTGTGGAATAATGATTGTCTCTTTCTATAACCAATCACCTTATTAATACAATTACAATACTTAGTCATCAATCAAGTTTCTTGGGCACTAAGTATCATAAAACATATGATTTTTGAGTAAATGAGGTGTAATGGCCGTCCATATGAAGGGTTGGAACATTAAAAGTGATACTCAAGTCTCGTGAAGTTTAGCAACTCATGGTTGGGAGTTTCAACCCATGGTTGGAGTTCCAAACCGCGGTGGGAAATAGGTTGGATTGGCGATTTCAACCTTGGGTTGGAATTGAGGCTTGTGTGCTTTTCTTGAGCCTTGGGTTGAAGAAGTGCATAGTTAACTTCATAAGCATCTTTTCCTTCTTTTTATGAACACTTGATCTTTTCTTCATGCTCAGGAACTTTTAGAACTTGAATCTTTATTTTTGATAGTCTTCTCGAGGTCTTTGTTATGGATGGAATCTTACTTTGTGCACATGCTCTTGATTTAACGACTTTTCTTTGTTTTTCTTGTTGTTTCCTTAGAGTTAGTTGTACCTGATCCTGAATATATCTTTTGTACCTTTTAAACGTAAGATGTTCATAAACACAACTAAATAATATGCACAAACATACAAATAATGCGACTAAAATATATACGAAATGAGTGTTATCATCCCATAACATTTGAAAACTCTGTTTCAAATGCAAGACATGCTCCTCCAATGTATGACTATAAACAACAATGTCGCCCAAGTATACCACAACAAATTTATCAAGAAACGAGTGAAATAACTTATTCATATGGGTTCAAATTGTAAGGAGCATTTGTTAAGCCAAAAGGCATGACTAAGAACTCATAAGAACCATACCTCTGAACACACGTCGCCTTAGCCCGCCTCCTCCGTTATCCGTATTTAAGATCTTAGCAATAATTGGTCCGATAGCATACAAAATTGAACTACCGCAGAACTCGTAGAATCCATAACACCTTTACATTTCAACCGTAAGAAATGCTTAACCGATGAAAACCCGTCATTCCACTTGATGAAATCCATCTTGACGACAAACCGCATTTTGTTGAGGAATCAGTGGAGATCATGGACCATGAGGTCAAATGATTGAATCATAGCAGATCCCTATTGTCAAAGTTTGTTGGAACTCTTAGCGAGGAACCGAATTCATGTGGGCGTGAAGACCAGATTCACTGTAAGTACTTCCCACCTCTTTCGTATACACTGTTATCGGATAACAAGAATCGAACTTCGGGACAAAGTTCCTTTAACGAGGGAAGACTGTAATAATTGATACTTTTCAGGTTAATATTTAACCCCGTACTTTTACTATTCACTCTTGTAAAGTTACTATTCATCCTCATACTTTACTATTCATATTAATTTTGCGTAAATAAACTTTTACGAGTAACTGGATAGGTTTACTTGCGTACGTGATAACACACATGTTAACTTAAAACAACACTAGACTAGGATCATTTTAGGTGTTCTATACATTTTGTTTTCCTTATAGTCATATTGAAAAGTGAGTTTTATACTCGTCGGATCATTTTGATAGTTTACGTCGATTTTATGAAGAACCGGTGTCACAAAACGTGCCTACAAGCTACGTTTTTAGTCTAAACGTCAATAGAACCTCTTGTTGTACTCATATACCATTAAAATAACAAAATTATTTATTTTTATTACTTACAACATTTCTATAAGTTTTGAATTTTTACGCTTTTACGGTTTTACGCTTTACGCTTTTTAAGACTTCACATTTTAAGTTTTATCATCTAACAACTAGTTTATACATACTATATCACTAAATAACTAAATTAAACTTAAGATAGTTATCTACCTAGTCATTATGCCTTGTCATGGCATGATAAGGTCAAATTGCAACAAATATCTTAGTAACACCTTTTTAATTTTGATACTTCTTCCATTTATCATATACTTAATAAAAAGTTATCATATCTTTATTTTCTCGCTCAAAACCAATGACCAAAAACAAATAAAAACATCATTGTGATCTTGATTCTTGCTTGTTAAATCCATTACAAGTATTAGTCTTACTTCCTTGCACGATCCTTAGTCCATTTCTTCCATAAAAACACCATAATCACCACAAATCTCATCCATTTTCCAAGGGATTTTCATGAAAGTTTTCCAAGAGATTTTATGTTAGATTAGATTAGATCAAGGGTTTATAAGGAAGGGTTATTAATTTGGAAGCTTGGTTTTGGTTGGTGATTTTGAAGACTAGTTATAGTGTTCTTGATTTGTTCTTGAAAATTTTATTTTCATCCATCTTCCTTGTCGTCGTTAAAGCTCGTGATTTCTTGATACACATTATATCGTCATGACCTATCGCTTATCATTTCGGTGAGTTCATAGCCCCCTACCTTTACTCGTTTTGAACTACTTTTGGGGTGAGATTACATGCTTGTTTGTCTAAACACTTTACATGTTTACTGAAACACTTTTTCGTTTATCAAAACACAATACTCGTTTTATATAAATACATGGATTGTATTTACTATGGACACAAGCAATTAAAATTATATGCTTTCTTGAATGTATTAGTTCTAGTGGCTAAGTACCACTATTGCCAATAAAGTACTTGTTTATCACAAACCATTAATTGTTTAAGTGTAAGCGCGAGTATTGTGAATAGGCTATTGGGATTGAAGAATCTCGTTTGTGTTGATCAACTAGATAACCAAACGCACTATATTTAAGTTCGGAGGTATATGACAACATACCTGTAGGGAAAATTATTATATCATAATATTAATATTGTGATAACGCGTTGGTGTCATAAAATTAGTGCAATAATAAGTGCTTTTGAATTATAGGTATATAACAACGTAACCCATCGTCTATTATACTTGAAATTTTTTGATCAACTGTTTTACTATAAACATATGAATTCACTCAACCATTGTGTCGACGTTTTAACATGTTTTATCTCAGGTACATAAGGTATAAGCCAACATGTGAAGGCGCATGGAAAATGTGTGAAAACTAGAAGGGGGTTGAATAGTTTTGCCGATTTTAAGTTAGTTTCTAAAACTTTAGATTCGATGTTATGTGAAATCGTATGGATGAAGATAAAGTATAGATATAAGAGTAATGCAAGTAAAGAAAGTAAATTAAGGAAAGAAATGACACAACCGATTTATAGTGGTTCACCTACAAGGACACCTTCTTTGCCCTACTCCACTCCCCGAGTCACCTACTCGAGAGTTCAAGCACTATGTCAACAAACTCCTTCAACTTGGCGGAGAAGCCTTCACAACGTTGCTTACACCTTTTTCCGGTACAAAGCTAAATATCGAGTCCGTAACACGGAGGACCAAACCAACACGACTATTACAAAAAAACTATGTGAAATATCAAGTACAAAATCTTTGCTACAGAAACCTTGTGGAGGAACAAATCAATCAAGGACCCCTTGCTTGGATGACTTGTAGAAAGATCGTGATCTCGCCTTAGAGAAGGACCTATATGAGAATCACAATAGAAGAAAGAAGAACAACTCTCTAGATCAAGTGATATTTTGTTAGAATATTGTAAGAATATATGAGAGAGTTAGTAAGAAGAGGGTGAGGAGAAATGAAGAAATTGTTTCTATTTATAGGCAAAACATGCCATCACAGACGGATCCCACGGATCCCTCCCTTAAGGGATCCGTCTAGTGTAACACTGTGGATCCGTGGGACGCCCTCTTTGCCTATGGGTTTTTTGGTTATGGGTTGGTCCATAGGTATTTCATTAGATACAATGTATCTAATAGATGCAATGCATCTAGTCAAATGGGTATGGGTCAATACCATGGGTCAGAGGTTGTGGTTTTTACCCATCTTAATAAACTATTACAACAATTTGTATTTAAATGACTATATGTAAATGCTTTACAAAAATAACATGTATCCTTATAATTTTACTTATGATAACATTATATTTGTTATCAACAAAACACAAAGAGATCGCTAAATATTAATAAACGTTTTTACGGTTTATTTGTATTAACAAAATGTTTTGAAGACAATGCATCATTATCATTCGATAAAACTTTTAAACGTTTATGTTGTACTACTTATGTACTAAAAACATGTCGGGACCTCGATGAGTCTCAAAATACTTATCATTTTGTATAAAATAAACTGCAAAATCATCTGAAACACTCGTAAACACATCAAAATAATCAAAATATCACAAATCAGTGTTTTATGTGTTTTAAATGCAAAATATCAAAATCGATGAAAACGATCAAATTTGCAAAATTGGCGCTTTAGTCCCCAAGTTTCAAAAGTTGTCAAAAACAATCCTCGTATATCAAAATAAAGAAAATGTCATTTAAGGTCCATGGGATTCAAAAGTTGTCAAAACAAACCTTTGAAATGTAAAATTTGCAAAATTACAACTTTGGTCCTTAAACTTTAAAATTGTCATGTTTAGTCCTTCAAATTTGAAAATGGCAAATATGGTCCTTTAACTATTTAAGTATGTCAAGTATGGTCCTTGTGATATGTTGGGAAAAGTGGCATGTTCAATCCTCATGTTTGTCAATTACATTTCTAGTCCTTGTGTTATTACTCACCAAACCTGACCCTAATCACTACTTAAGCCCAATATAAGCCCAATCCAACACCCCGACCTTGGTCCTTTTACCCATCCACCCCCATTACCCGACCCAAACCCACGCTTAATAATAAAACAACCAAACCACTTGCCCGCCTTTTTCTTCCCCTCCCAATCGCTCTGCAACAATCACTCAATCCTCACCTCCACCTCAAACCCTCATCTCCTTGTCCCCCACCTCAACAACAATACAAGAATCATTTAATGCATCATTTCCCATTCACTCAACCCTCAACTAGCTAACACGCTTGGGGCCAAAATTCAATCCATGGTCAAAATGCTCCAAGAGATCCAATGGCCCTAAATTGATGGGATTAGCTCAAGTCAAAGGAAGTCGTTTGGGTATAAAGAAAGGAAGAAAGAGGAGAGAAGAGGAAGTAGTGTAGTTTTTTAGTTTTAGTTAATGTCGTTTTTATATTTTCATGTTTTCCTGTGTATGTTTAAACTTTCAAGTTATTGTTTAAGTGTTTTTGAGTGTAAGTGATCCTTTATCAATAATAAAATTCAAGTTTCCTTTCCATTCTTAGTTTATGTAAAATTTCAATTTCAAAAGATTTTCATGTTAAATTGAATGTTGTTATCAGTTGTTGTTGAGTTCTCATAAGCTCTGATAAGCCCTCATATAGCTTATTGAATGCTTATATAAGCTTCTATTTAGATTATACTCTCAATCAACCCTTGGTCAACAAAAGTCAACTGGTGACTATTCTTGGTCTCAAATGGAAAAGGGTTGTTACAAAGGATGGATTTGGGTTGGAATAGCTTAGGTTAGAGTAGATTGGTTTTGATTTTAGCTCGCTACACCAATTGGACGATTGTAAGTGTTCTCATCTCATTTTTCGCCATCATTTAGCATATTATGCTTGATCTTGTATCCGTGGTAACCATCGGTGTAGACTTGTTTAAATAGGGTTATTTAGTTCATATAAACTCGCTTTGGTCATTGGCTCTAGCCTGCTCAAGAGTTAGCTTCATTTATTTTGCAAATCACCACATAAGGCGTGTTTGGCTTAACTGTCATAACTGCCCTTGAGGTGTGTTCATAAGTTAAAATCTGCTAGTTCATGTTTGATTAGTCCTTATACACTAATATATGTCTTAGTTTGTGCTCGCAAATAGCTAAAAGTCAAAACTTCATTTCATTTGTCTTTGCATCATTGGAGTTTTGAATATCAAAATCTTATTTTGTGTTTCAAATTCATAAATCTTGCTTGCTTTAGTCTTATTTCATCATAATATATCATTATCAATCCTTAAACTGATTCCTAAGTTCATGAAAGTCAAATCTCCATTTTTTCATCAAAAGTCAAAATTGTCAAAAGCAGATTGAGCCCATCTAGAGAATTTTCTTGAGCTCATTTATTGGCCAATTTCGGTGATTCTAGTTGTTTTAAAACTTCCCTGGTCTAGTTTATAGTTATGATTTTATGTATTTTTTAATTTTTTCTAAAAGCTCAAAAGAGCTTGTGATTATGGAGCTAAATCTCGTGCAGGCATCGTTGTTCGCATGTGTGGTTTGCAGTTTTGCAGACCTTGCATGTGGCTCACTGAGCTCCTCCGGTCCGATTTTTGGTTTAAATGTTCTTAGCCAGGTTATCTTGAGGTTCCAATAATTGCTTCCTAGTTTCTAGCTTATTCAAGGCTTATAATCTAGTTCCAAGTAGCCCCTTAAACTGCTTTTAGCTTAAATCTCATAAACATCAAATCATTGCAGAGTGCTAATCAGAGGTTTTAGCTTGTTGTTTTTGTTCCATTCTAGTTCTTTAGCTTATTGTAGCTTCCTTTCAGTTTGGTAGCTTTTGACTCATTTGGCTTATCAAAGTGCTTATTTATAAGCACTTTGATCATCGGCCCATAATCTTGCACTTAACCTCCTGTTTTTCTATTTTCCTTGCTTCCTCATATTATTTTAGACTTTTCCTGAAATTTTCAGATTTTTCCAAGTTGTTTTGCTATTTTTCTTAATTTAAATTAGTTTTAAGCCTTTTAATTAGCTTTAAATACAAAAATTAAGAAAAAGTTCCAAAAAATAATTTTTCAATTTTAACAGTTTAAGATAAATGTAAAAAGCTTAAAAAGTATTTTTCTATAATTTTCTTAGCTTAAAAAGTATTTTTCTATAATTTTCTTAGCTTAAAAAGTATTTTCTAGCATTTAATTTAGTTTTAAATAGTTTTAAATTAGTAATAAATATATAAAAAGTCTAAAAAATATATTTTCAGTTTTAAAATTAGTTTTATCATATTTTAGATTTTTCTAAGTCTTAAATTTATTTTTCTAGTCTTATTTCATATTTTCTTTTGTTTTAGAGTATTATTAAATAGTTTAAATTAGTTTTAATTAATAATAATTAATTAATTATTTATAAAAATCATTTTCTTTTTCTATAAAGTTTCTTTTATCATTAGGATTGTAAAATGTATTTTCATATTTTTAGGATTTATATTGTATAATTTTCACGCTTTATTTTGTACGCTTACGTAATTTTAATTTAAACGACGTTTTAGGTTTTAAACGCTCATCACTTTAAATATAGTGATAGCGTTTATTTAATAGATTTTATCTTTTAATTTTCTTAATTTGTATTTAAGTCGTTTATTTATTAACTTTTTCTTTAGTGTAATTATCATATCCAAATCCTTTCGATCGCTATCATTAGTGATCATTCTATCGTCTCGATCAAGTGTTTAACACACCATTGAGTCTCCGTGGACTTAACGACCGGGAATCCTCAGATTCTCCGATCTTCTTTGCATTTGTGTCCGAGCGCTTTAAGTCCTGCTTAGACTTGACGGCTTAGCAGATCAAATTTCAGGTCACCGCCGGGAGGCTTTAGTTGTTTAGCCATTTTCGCACCCATTCTTGCACATACCCATCTTTTGTAAAAGTTTTTGTAAGTTAATCGAAAATCCAAAAGTTCATTAACACTTTTCCAAGTGTTTTTAACGCCAAAAATATTTTCATTCTTTGTTTTTGCAAAATCTTTTCAAAATGCCAAAAATATTCCTCTTTACCCTCTTACCCTTTTGATTCTTTATTCCTTTACCCTCTATCCATTTGATTCTACCTTCTCATATTCTCATGGAATCGTTTATTCCTTGTGTCGGTTGTGGTGAGCCTCTTTATGGTTCACCCCGTCAGTGTGTACGTGTGTACAAGGTGGTAATGATATTCAAACGGAGTTGTTTGTTTTGTGGTTCGAGGAATTCATTTGATTATGATCCTAATCCGAACTCATTTAACGACCCTCAAACTTTTCCAACTACCCACCACAGCCCGACTTTTCTAACTATCTGAGTATTGTGGAGGTCCTCACCCGAGTTTTGAGTGTCAAACGGGAACATGCTTGTCTATGAGCATAATCCTTGTAACAATTATGACTACTCTTATCATGACCAACCCCCACAATACCAAACGATTCAAACACAACCTCTCAAATTCCTCAAGAACTTCTCCAAAATTGTCTCGATACACTCAAAGATTTAAAAGAATTGATTAAAGAAGAGTCTCGCCGAAACGATGTCAAGAACAAGCACCTAGAGTAAGCTCCAATATTGGAAACCTCTCAGACGATTATGATGACGACGACGACGACGATGATTTTGATGAGGAATCTCGACGACCCGAGTGGCAATCCCCACCCCCGTTCGTGAGCCTTTCATTTCCGACTCTTCCCTTCACTCACGCCGGTTGAGAGAAGTGAATTCCTTTGGAAGAGGTCGATGATCCTATTTCTTTGAAATTCTTTGATCCCGAGGACTCTCTCATAATGGAGGATGATCATCTCAAGACTATTTCGAAACGGAATCATCGAGTGTTGAGGATCTTGTCCTAATCCCAAGTGAGTCTCATGGATATATCCAATAGTGATTGGGATTTGCATGTTTGTGATTCTCTCGACATTTCGAGGTTACTCCCGGATTTTCTCAAATCCTCTTTTGAATTTAATGATGACTACACTTTTATGCAAGTAAATCCTCTTTCGATGAAATGTCCGATTCGATCAGAGACCATCACGGAAGTGGTGGAAATTGCTAGCTCGAGCACACCACTTGTCCCACCTCAGATTCTATCTTCTCTTCCATCATGTGATGATGATTTTATCCTCACTAATGAGATTCATGATCCAAAATCATGAATTCCCTTCCGATAATGAGGAGTTAGTCATGATCATTATCATAATTCTCCTTCTTTCTTCACCTACCCGGTGACTTCTCTCTCTTCACTCCTTCTGGAGCGAGGACACTATCTTCGACCCCGGCATTTTCACTTACCATCCGTGAGCCGGTTTGTCTCTGCTTCTATCTATATCTCATCGGTGTGGAACTTTCACGTGCTTCAAATGTTTGTCCAAACATCTTGAATGAAAGTCCGATGGAGATTGTTTCTTCCACTTTGCTTCCCATGAACCAATGAATTGGGTCGAGTCAAGCTAGCGACTCGGTAATCAAAAATAAGAGCTAAACATGGGTTTTCACCCATGTGTTACACCCTAGTGGGGAGTTACCCATATATATATATATATATATATATATATATATATATATATATATATATATATATATATAAGTTTTCTATATCTAAAAAAAAAAAAAAAAAAAAAAAAAAAAATTTTTCTAAATAATGGCGCAGATTTCCTTTTACGTTTTTGTTTCGCATAATCACGGTACTTTGAATATTGAGGGCAATATTCATTTCTAAGCTGGGGATTCTCACGAATTTCATATATTATCTACCCAATTCCCGCTTTTGGCCAAAATTTTTTTTGGAGTAAGTGTTTTACACTTTCTCATTTGGTTATCATCCGCCATGTCTCAGAAGACAAAAGGATTGGCTAATCCAGAGCAAACGGCTCTTGGTAAAGATTTCAAACCGCTTATATGGCTTGCAATTTGCCCAAAATTGTATGGTATTCAAATTTCACCATATCCTAAAAAGTGAAGAGTTGGCTAGCCCGCAAGGTTATGGCTTGTGGTAAAGGCGATGGAAAACCATAATTGGTAATCACCACCAAAGATAATATTGATAATTTATCTAAGAGTTGGCTAGTCCGTATGGTACGGCTTCGGTAAAGACTAATCAAACTGCATACAATGGTGGTTTGCTCAAAATCACATGGTTATCTGTACCATGGTTCTTACTTGAATCAAAACATTTGGCTACTCCGTATGATGACTTTTGGTAAAGAGTTTTAAAATCCATTAAAGCTTCAAATCATTGCTAGGGACTAGCAATATCTTAGTGGGGGATTGATGAGTCTCTAAATACTCATCATTTTGTATAAAATAAACTGCAAAATCATCCGAAAACACTCTAAACACATCAAAATAATCAAAATATCACAAATCGTTGTTTTATGTGTTTTAAATGCAAAATATCAAAATCGATGAAAACGATCAAATTTGCAAAATTGGCGCTTTAGTCCCCAAGTTTCAAAAGTTGTCAAAAAAATTCCTCGTATATCAAAATAAAGAAAAATGTCATTTAAGGTCCATGGGATTCAAAAGTTGTCAAAACAAACCTTTGAAATGTAAAATTTGCAAAATTACAACTTTGGTCCTTAAACTTTTAAAATTGTCATGTTTAGTCCTTCAAATTTCGTAAATGGCAAATATGGTCCTTAACTATTTAAGTATGTCAAGTATGGTCCTTGTGATATGTTGGGAAAAGTGGCATGTTCAATCCTCATGTTTGGTCGAATTACATTTCTAGTCCTTGTGTTATTACTCACCAAACCTGACCCTAATCACTACTTAAGCCCAATATAAGCCCAATCCAACACCTCGACCCGGTCCTTTTACCCATCCACCCCATTACCCGACCCAAACCCACGCTTAATAATAAAACAACCAAACCACTTGCCCGCCTTTTTCTTCCTCCCAATCGCTCTCCGCAATAATCACTCAATCCTCACCTCCACCTCAAACCCCTCATCTCCTTGTCCCCCCACCTCAACAACAATACAAGAATCATTTAATGCATCATTTCCCCATTCACTCAACCCCTCAACTAGCTAACACGTTTTGGCGCCAAAAATTCAATCCATGGTCAAAAATGCTCCAAGAGATCCAATGGCCCTAAATTGATGCGGATTAGCTCAAGTCAAAGGAAGTCATTTGGGTATAAAGAAAGGAAGAAAGAGGAGAGAAGAGGAAGTAGTGTAGTTTTTTAGTTTTAGTTAATGTCGTTTTTATATTTTCATGTTTTCCTGTGTATGTTTAAACTTTCAAGTTATTGTTTAAGTGTTTTTGAGTGTAAGTGATCCTTTATCAATAATAAAATTCAAGTTTCCTTTCCATTCTTAGTTTATGTAAAATTTCAATTTCAAAAGATTTTCATGTTAAATTGAATGTTGTTATCATTGTTGTTGAGTTCTCATAAGCTCGATAAGCCCTCATATAGCTTATTGAATGCTTATATAAGTTTCTATTTAGATTATACTCTCAATCAACCCTTGGTCAACAAAAGTCAATCGGTGACTATTCTTGGTTGAAAATGGAAAAGGGTTGTTACAAAGGATGGATTTGGGTTGGAATAGCTTAGGTTAGAGTAGATTGGGTTTTGATTTTAGCTCGCTACACCAAATGGATGAGTTGTAAGTGTCATTTCATTTTTTCGCCATCATTTAGCATATTATGCTTGATCTTGTATCTGTGGTAACCATCAAGTAGACTTGTTTAAATAGGGTTATTTAGTTCATATAAACTCAGTTTGGTCATTGGCTCTAGCCTGCTCAAGAGTTAGCTTCATTTATTTTGCAAATCACCACATAAGGCGTGTTTGGCTTAATCATAACTGTCCTTGAGGTGTGTTCATAAGTTAAAATCTGCTAGTTCATGTTTGATTAGTCCTTATACACTAATATATGTCTTAGTTTGTGCCTGCAAATAGCTAAAAGTCAAAACTTCATTTCATTTGTCTTTGCAGCCCTACTGTTGGAGTTTTTGAATATCAAAATCTTATTTTGTGTTTCAAATTCATAAATCTTGCTTGCTTTAGTCTTATTTCATCATAATATATCATTATCAATCCTTAAACTGATTCCTAAGTTCATGAAAGTCAAATTCCATTTTTTCATCAAAAGTCAAATTGTCAGCAGCTATTTGAGCCCATCTAGAGAATTTTCTCGAGCTCATTTATTGGCCAATTTCAGTGATTCTAGTTGTTTTAAAACTTCCCTGGTCTAGTTTATAGTTATGATTTTTATGTATTTTTGTAATTTTTCTAAAAGCTCAAAAGAGCTTGTGATTATGGAGCTAAACTCTGTAGGTAGTCTGCTGTCTCGCAGTGTTCATCTGCAGTTTTGCGGACCTTGCACAGTGGCTCACTTGAGCTCCTCCGGTCTGATTTTGGTTTAAATGTTCTTAGCCAGGTTATCTTGAGGTTCCAATAATTGCTTCCTAGTTTCTAGCTTATTCAAGGCTTATAATCTAGTTGCAAGTAGCCCCTTAAACTGCTTTTAGCTTAAATCTCATAAACATCAAATCATTGCAGAGTGCTAATCAGAGGTTTTAGCTTGTTGTTTTTGTTCCATTCTAGTTCTTTAGCTTATTGTAGCTTCCTTTTCAGTTTGGTAGCTTTTGACTCCATTTGGCTTATCAAAGTGCTTATTTATAAGCACTTTGATCATCAGTTCCATAATCTTGCACTTAACCTCCTGTTTTTCTATTTTTCCTTGCTTCCTCATATTATTTTAGACTTTTCCTGAAATTTTCAGATTTTTCCAAGTTGTTTTGCTATTTTTCTTAATTTAAATTAGTTTTTAAGCCTTTTTAATTAGCTTTAAATACAAAAAATTAAGAAAAAGTTCCAAAAAATAATTTTTCAATTTTAACAGTTTAAGATAAATGTAAAAAGCTTAAAAAGTATTTTTCTATAATTTTCTTAGCTTAAAAAGTATTTTTCTATAATTTTCTTAGCTTAAAAAGTATTTTCTAGCATTTAATTTAGTTTTAAATAGTTTTAAATTAGTAATAAATATATAAAAAGTCTAAAAAATATATTTTCAGTTTTAAAATTAGTTTTATCATATTTTAGATTTTTCTAAGTCTTAAATTTATTTTTCTAGTCTTATTTCATATTTTCTTTTGTTTTAGAGTATTATTAAATAGTTTAAATTAGTTTTTAATTAATAATAATTAATTAATTAGTTATAAAAATCATTTTCTTTTTCTATAAAGTTTCTTTTATCATTAGGATTGTAAAAATGTATTTTTCATATTTTTAGGATTTATATTGTATAATTTTCACGTTTTATTTTGTACGTTTACGTAATTTTAATTTAAACGTACGTTTTAGGTTTTAAACGTTCATCACTTTAAATATAGTGATAGCGTTTATTTAATAGATTTTATCTTTTTAATTTTCTTAATTTGTATTTAAGTCGCTGTTATTTATTAACTTTTTCTTTAGTGTAATTATCATATCCAAATCCTTTCTGATCGCTATCATTAGTGATCATTCTATCGTCTGATCAAGTGTTTAACACACCATTGAGTCTCCGTGGGACTTAACGACTCGGGAATCCTCTGTATTCTCTGATCTTCTTTGCATTTGTGTCTGAGCAGTTTTAAGTCTGTTTAGACTTGACGGTTTAGCACAGATCAGGACCTCTTTATAAACTATGATGTTTTATATTAATCGAATGATAACTTTTCAAAACATCTCATTTAGAGGTCGTTTTCTATAACTTAAACTTTTTACTATGAAGTAGCACTCCAGTGACACTATCTTCCGCTACGATATTTTGAGGGTATTACACCAAGCTGTAGCATCCATAATTTTCCCTTCAAAGCAATAGTTTTGGTGCGTGTATTATCAAGAATAATTTTCTCGATATGATCCCAAGCCTCCTTGACAGTTTTGGGATTCGCCACAACACGGCGTGCTTGAAGAGCAACAGAGAGAGTAAAAAAGATCCATGATTTTGACCATAAATTAAGCTTTCAACCATTCATTAGTTGAAGGAGCAACAACAAATCCCTTGGTGGATTCACCTTGGATATGTTTAAGAACCTCAAAACCTTCACATAGATTCTTAAAAAAAATAAGACCAAGAAGAAAAATTAAGTTTATCAACATCTAGTTTGGCGGGAACAAGAGAGGTTATGTTGGTGATAGTAAGCAATGTGTCCACAAGAGATAATATTGGTGTGGATGTGGAACCAGTCATGATGAAGAAGAAACAAGAAAGTTTTATTAAGATTATACAAAATTCGGTTAGGGGGGGGGGGAGGGGAACGACTGAAACAAATTTTAGGCTTTAGGAAAATGGCTATGATACTATATTGGATTGTAATTGTAATTAATTGATAATGTAACGTGCCAAATACAATTTATAAAATAATAACAACTAGGCTTAATAATACTACTAGAATGAGCCTAAACATAACATAACCCACTAACATATGTGATGCATGTGAAAAATATATATTTTTGTATAGTTAATCAAGCTGCTAAAATATTTCACATTTCCACTTATGCTTTTAGGGTTTTTCTAAGCATTAAATAAACTCATATATTTCCTAATTTATTTCTTTATAAAATAATGATAAATTTAGTAAATATCGTTAATTTAAGAAACTTTTAATATCAAATACCATGTAAATATTATAATTTCACTTTGTATAATGATTTAAACCTTGTGCCACAATGACACAAGTTAGAAAATCTCATAGTTTTAAATTAACATATTATTTACTTCGTTTACTTACAATTGATCTATAGAGAGCATAGATCCCTTCACAGAAGAACTAATTTTAGCCGCTATAATTGGGTTCAAAATGGATTGGTTGATCGAAACATAACTACTAATGGTTCTGCCCTATAGATGTGTCGATTCGAGGCTCGCAGGGACTAATTTTTGGATAAGTACTGTGGAATCGAATCACTAACCACAATATTGTACTAACTCGCCGTTAAAAAAAATTATCATGATGTAGTTACATGCATGGGAGAAGCTAGAAATTTATGATCGAGAGGTAATTTTGATAATTTTTAAAACTATAATACAAATCGGTTCGTTGAAGGCAAATTACAAAAATAGCAATATATTTAAACATTTACATTACAATTTTTTTCGTTAAGAAGGCACGCTCCCACCCCACCCCTCATTTCTCCGCCTCTGTTTACATGCGCAAGTTAAATTTGAATCTCTAGTATTATGTACTACAAGCACGCACATTGTATGCATTATGATAATAGAAAACAAAGTTAGGATCTAATTAGACGAAAATTTAAAATGAAAAATGTAAGAAGAAACTACAATCACACATTTCAGATGATCTACAAAATGGATGTAACATTTTTAAAATTCTTCTTTTATTCAAATACGCGATAAATCCTTCTCATTTTTCATTCTAGCTTTTTTCTCTATCCCTTCCCATTGGAAACATGTGAAAGGTGTGTCACAAAACTTATTATATGATGTACATATATTATTTGATAAGACATAAGAGTATCGTATAGCAACTGAACTACATAAAATCAAGTATAACACATTTTGGTAAGCATGCGAATTCATTTTAGATTTATGTCCACGCTCTTTTTAATATGAAATTTTAATATGAAAACCAATCTAAAAGTTATATATACAAATAATGTTGTAAATCTTATGAAGTGCAACTTGGTAAAATTCAAGATGCTATAATTAAAACATGACGAGTCTCGGTTGTTGTAGTACCTGCCGTGCGACGACATGAATGTGAGTTAGTTGAAGTCATTCGACGTTTTTATAATTAATTCCGCATTAAAAATATACTACAAAACACCAGAAAGACCTCGTATATATATCACTTCCATGTTAATCAAAACAAGAAACCATGGGGGTCTTAGTGAAACTAGCCAATCTTTAACACTTATATTTCCTTCAACATTTCTATCTCAAAGTAAAAAGAAAAAAACATACAATACATCTCAAATTTATACTTTATTCCACATCTTATGTTTAGCAACTTTTTATACATTTTCTTTAACATAACATGTTTAGCAACTTAATTGCTTAATCCAAACATTTCCTTCACACTACATACAACATTTATATACACTCTCTTCCTTTTCTAAAAGAACTTTTTAAATACACACCTCCACTCTAGTACTTCTCTCTAAACCTAAACCATCTCAAGGGTCTCACTAAAATATTCACCACAATTTCCAAACACATCCCACAATACTTCCATCCTTTTCAGCTAAACTTCATCAGATTTCAAGATCCTTTATGGGTTTTTAATCTAGTTTCATTCTTTACAAAACCCATCAAGAACTTTATCAACTGTCTAATATATGAGGTAAGTTTTCTTTCCTTGTTATATACATCAAGATTCACTTTTTACTGAGTTTCTGTAATGTTTCTTGCTATATATGGTTATGGTGTGCTTTATATATGGCTTAATATCAATTTGATCATGAATCTATTTATTGTTATGTGTATACTTATATTAGTTGATTGTTTTTGTGTAAGTTTTCGCCTTTAATTAGGGTTAAGTTCCATAACTCAAATACTATGCTAAAGTTCCTGGCCTTGCTAATTTTAGTAAGATGGTCTTTATAAGTATTAGATTATATATATGCATATGATTATGTGGTTCTAGTTTGTGAATAGAAAGTTGTTGAATTGATTTTGAATCTCACTTTGTTCTCTTGCAATTAGATTTGATCTATAGTTACTTTTGGCAAGTCTTTTTATTCGGTGGATGGGGTAGTGAAGTTTGTTTTTGAGCTAACATGTTGTGTGACAGTGTTATTTTATGTAGGGTAACTTTCAGGAAACTTGTAAAAGTGGCGTATAACTGTGTATAATTTCATGTGCTTGGATAATGTGATTCAGTTTTAATTCGTGGTTATCGTTCATTCCATAGCTATATGTTGTTTGTTACGTACATTAGAGAAGGTGTGAATGAACTTTATTGTTTATTTGATAGCGTGTTATCAATGAGTCTAGCGTTCTTTATGCCTCTTTAAATTTATTAAGAGATGCTTTTGCCTGGGATACAAGGGCATTTTTCTAATCACAGATGATCGTAGGCACCATTAGATCTAAACCTAGTTGCTTCTTCCAGACTTACAAAATGTGAAACATGTCTTGTTGTTCATGATATGACTAATATATAAGGGATGCACTAGCGGTACAATATTTTTTAAGTAGCGATACAACAATACCTACCTAGTTGACCATGTTTACCCCTATCTGGAGAAGCGGTATCATTGCATGCCCGTGTGTTGTGTACATGCTTGCTTGCTTATGTTCATTGTGTACTTTCAGATATTATGATTTGCGATTACTAGTTATCTTTCTCAATTTATAAAGTTGTTCAACACTAAGTACGTTAGTACAAAAGTTTCCTTTACAATGTTTTAGAAGATCCTCCGCGATTCTTATTCAATCTTGCTAAGATGTCTTTAGCTTTTTTTATACTTATAAGAATTTGCAATAATTGCTAAAAAATGAGTCTATTTAGACTGATAACTTGTGCAAGATTTATTCAAGTTCATAGAAACTGATGTTTGGCAGATCAGCACATCGATGTGAGCTGTTAATCTACTTGCTCTCAATGGACATCGATCTGAACAAAGAAGAAAGTACTGAAACAAGTGAATTCATCAATTTTTCTATTCGGTATGTGTGAATTTGAGGTAACTACACCATCATTAAATCTTGCATTCATATGAATTTTCATTAATCACTGTTTTGTTTCTAAAAGCAGTGAGTATGTTGCTGAAATGCGCAAGAAAGATCCGAAAAAATGTTGGCCTTTTGGATCATTGGGTGATCCTGACAACTTCGAAGGTTTTGCTTCATACCAGTCTACAAAGTCGACAGTTCTGTCTGATCTAAACAATCCCGCTGATATTAATGGTTTAGATGATACACCAGAACATACAGTGGCTCCTAACTGTAAGCGATGAATTATAATTCACTGTGAAACTTCTATGTTAGTCGATGCTGATATGCAGTACACATTTTTGGTCTTTTGACAGCATCCAAAGTAGAAATCTCTGATGGAAATGAGGATCAACCCGAACCTACAACTGGTATGACGTTTGTGTTTACTTATGCTTTGGATTCGTTTAAGTTTGAATCTCTTTTTTGTTTTACAGATATGAGTGAATCTTTAGGAGACAATAAGATTACGGGAAAAGGTATAAACGATGGGTCCTCGGGGTTGATTTCTAGCAAGGTGAATAATGGCCAATGCCAACACAAAAACAGTGTCACTGAAGGTGCTATAATTGGGACTAATGTGGATATTGATAACGATGAGTCAGATGTAGACCTGCCACGAAGGAAACCTCGAAAGTTCCGTCTGGTAACTGATATAGTAAAGGATCCTGCAAGTGAATTACGTGCGCGCCGTGACACTATAAATCCTGAAAACGTTAATAGTAGGTTCACTGCAGAAATTGAAGATGAGTCAGATGATAACCTCACTTTGGACAGGTTTTTTAAAAAACACCAACTAAAGGGTGTTAAAATTAAAGATTCAACATTAAAAAAGAAGAGGAAGTTAACTAAAGCTGAAGGACCAAGAGTTGATAAGGTTAAAAAGTCAAAGCATGAAAGTAAAGACTCAGTTGAAAATAAAATAAGTGTTGGTCCCGGAAATTTCTTGAAGAAAATGATTGGAACCGATGGTATAGATACACAACCGATGGCAAAGTGTATGAAGGTATTCTCTTTGATATATATAATTTTATTTTACTTTTGATGTCGATTATTGAATGGTCAATATATATTGTTTCAGACTATTCGGCTACCCAGCAGTCAGGAAATTAACAAAATCGCGGAAGTTACTAATAGTGAAGCTAAAGAAACAGGAAATGAAGATTCTGAAATGGCGGCTGTGATGCTATTGGCTCGTCATTTTAATGAAGAGAATCCTTCAGCCAGTGAACAAATCCTACGTGAGCTTAAGATAAATACGGCTTGTGCTTGTGTCAAGAAAAAGATCCGAGATCATTCAACACCATCTAAAACCGCAACCAAAAATCCAGTACTTTATGCCGAAAAACAAAATAAATTTAAGGACTAAAAGCTAGAAGAAGTTTTTGTTCAGTTCAAATGAACGAGCACTTGAAAGATACAACTGCTAGTGGTTTTCAAGCTCAAAAAAGCTCTGCGTGAAGAAGGCTGCCAGAATAGCACGGGTTGCACAAAACCGTGAGACTCTCGTATGCTCTGTTAATAGAAATCCAGCTGATTTCAGCATTCCAAAAGCTCGAAACAAGTTCATGAGGGGAGGTTGAAGCTCCTGATCAACCAAGACGGTTATTTATAGATGGTTTTCTTAATCTACAATGTAGGATTTTGTTGTACTAGTCATCACATTAAAGGAGATCTGCACAAAACTTTAAACTTGTTTCAGTACTAAGCTGGATTATTATATTCAATGTGTATTAGTATTAGTATTAGAGGTGCTCGTTGATTCAATACGTTGAGAGTTTGGTTCTAATTAATCTTGTTTTCACTTCAAATAAACGAAATTCTGTACTTAATTCAACAAAACAAACAGATTCAATTTTGCAAGTCATGAACATATATATTTTTCTTTGATCACACTAAAGAACTTGCTCTACATAAATTTTCATTAGTGTCATCACTACCCTCGTCTTTCACCTTATCGTTTACACAAGGACCGCAAGCCCAGAACAACATAATCAAACAAGTTCACGAAACTCAGAACCACTAGAAGCCAATAGTAATAAACATAACGTCCCTTGTAATTTATATTCGTGGTGATCCACCCCTCATTCGTGCTTCCCTTGATAACTTCTCAACCATGGTTAGTATTACACTCGCTAACAAGCCACAGCCATCTCGAGCATGAAAAGTGAAGCTAAGCTGCAATGCTTGACATGCTTTTAGGGAATTCTGATTAATAAAACTCATTTTGCTCGACCATACTAAAAGCCTCACCCAATCCATGTAAACAGTATTGTGGAATAAGCCACATTGCTGATATGTTTATAACCGCTTGTGGATCACGAGCCCTTGTTCAATTTCTTTTTTCTTCTAATATGCTCAACAATAGCAGAATTTATAATGGCTAGTGTGGAAATGAAGCTCCAAGATGGATTTGTTTTTTTAGAATTTTTGATATGATTGAGAGTGAGTGTAGAAAGCGAAAGAAGCTGCGGGAATTTAGAAAGTTGATGAGCCTAGATGTCGATCCACGGTTTTTGCTTAGAGAACTGGAAATGTTGTGGCTTGTGTTTATGGACATTATGAGACCGGATGACCATATGGGTATACAGAACTCGGATTAGTGATTTTAATTTAGTTCCTCAACTTGCTCAACTATATATGCATAGATGCCATGGGTTTGAAGTATCACCTTCTGGTGTTATGTCTTTTGGATTCTGAATCATGCAGGCTTTATTCAGGAACCTAGAAAAAGCATATGTTAGCAAGTCTTATATGTACGTGAAAATGAGTAGGAAGGCTCGATCTTGCAACTTTTAGTGTGGGAGATGTTACGGGGCCATGATCAGCATATGAGTGTCGAAAAATCAGGCACGTTTTGCCTCAGCTGCCACGCTTAAAAATTTCATGATTTGAGGGTCCTATATTGATTTTCCCCATAATTTAGAGATTTTTTGTATTTTTTTAGTTGCATGGTTTATAATGTGAATCACATATCCACATGTCACTAGTATCCTGTCCTAGCTAGAGGGTGTCTGTGAGCAATTAAACCGCACAGGACCTTCAGATTTTTGGGGCCTTAAGATTTACCAACGACACTAGCATATTTAAGAAAACAAAGAAAATAAGTTACTGTATGATATTAGTTGTTGGGTCAACTTATTAACAATTAAACTGCTTAATATGGAGTAAGTTGATATCATTAGCCTATAAAAACTCAGAAATGACAACCCTAATATCAAAAAATATGATGGTTTGGCTTATATACTCGGATCGTAAATTTGATTTAGTTCGATAAAGATTAGACTATCCGAAAATGCCCAAACCCATGACGAAGAAGCTTCTAGAGTGACAAAAAATTATCATAAAAAATATCTAGAATGATGTCAAAAATATCTAGTTAAAATTATCTAGATGGAAGTATCTAGATTAGCATGATGATATAAGTAATTATCAAGGTTGTCAAGATCGGATCTTACCAAATATCGTTTTCGGCTTTGCAAGATCGTAATCGTAGGATCGGATCAAGATCATAAGATCTTACGAAAATGTATGTATTTTTATATAGGGGTTGTAGTTTTACACTTCTATATATTTTTACATAATATTTTATATGATAAACGAATCTAATAAATTATGAAAAAAAAATCATATTTGCTTTGCTAAATGAACGATTTCTACATAAAGGAAAAAAATTCATATTCTACGTAATAGCTAACTATTGTTATATACAACTAAAAACAACGTGAAAGTACATAACAACTAGAATGTCTAATACGGAGTACTAAAAGTACATTTTTAGTCATAGTTAATCTACATTTATTGCTTTATTACTTTATATGCTAAAAATCCAAAAGAAAGACACCAATTAATTAAATAACTCGTGATAAAACTAAAAGAACTAAAGAAAAAAATTAGAATGTAAGAAAGAAGAAATTAGTTATTATATCAAAGAAGAAATTGAGATTTGGTACAAACAAAAGAAATTAGGTGTGTATTATTTTTTTTCTTTCTTAATAACCAAGAATTAATATCCGAAATGCTTGGATGTGAAAAAGAGAAACACTCATTTAGGATTTAAGACGTGTATTTATTCTTAATAAGTTATTATAGAAAAAAAATTCCAAAAAATGGGTTAGTGATAGGATCGGATCCTAACCGATCCTACGATCCTATTTTCGATCTTACGATCCTGAAAAGATCATACTTGAATTACGTTCTTCTTATAATTCTGATCATTTTTTGTGTGTGGGATCGTAGGATCGTGCGATCTTACGATCAGGATCGCGATCTGACAACCTTGGTAATTATCCATGAAAATATCTCGGTTCTAGAATCTTCTGTGAACTAGTATATATAAGTGTTAAGGAAATGCATTTGCAATCAAAAAGTTAAGCAATTCAATAACATTGTAAACTTTTCTTAACTTTTCATCTCTTCCTAAATTTCCTTATAACCTCTTCATCAAATATAAGCCTAAAATGCCCTCGTGTTTCGAACAAATTCATACCAGAGCTAGAAGATCGGGATGTCAAGTGTAACGAAGTCGTTCCAATTTTATCGTCTTACTAAAGACAACTACGGTAGTTGGTGCATTCAGATGAAGGCGTTACTCGGCTTATATGATGTGTGGGAGATAGTCGAGAAAGGTGTTGAAAAAGTTGATGATGAAAGTTCCTTGAATGTCGCCAAAGGGGGAATGCTAAAAGCAAGAAAGAAAGATCAAAGTGCTCTTACACTCATCTATCAATCTCTTGATACAATATTTGAGAAAGTTGCAAATTCAACCACTTCAAAGGAAGCGTGAGAAATCCTTCAAAATGCCTTCAAAGGAATTGATAAGGATAAAAGGTACGCCTTCAAACTCTTAGAGAGAGTTCAAAACTCCAAATGGAGGAATCCAAACCATTTTGGACTATTTTACTCATGTATGGACCATTTTAAATGAAATGAAAAGAAATGATGAAAGCTTGAGTTACACTAGGGTGATAGAAAAGATTCTTCGCTCTTTGCCGCCAAGATTTGATTACATTGTCATGGCCATAGAGGAGTCAAAAGACATCGACTCTATGACCATTGATCAACTTATGGGATCTTTACAAACCCATGAAGAGAAGTTGAAGAAAAGAAGGCGGAGAGAACCCTTGGAGCAAGCTTTATACTCAAAGGTCTCTTTCAAATAAATAGAAAAGAGCTTTCTACATGGAAAAGAGTAAGGACAAGGACACGGTACTTTTCCACTTTTCCAGGTCATGGTGGTTTCCAAGGCCTAAAACGAGGAGAAGGAAAATAAGATGTCAAAAAATAACATGAGAACCAATGCTCTCCATATAGAAGAGGTTGTGGGACAAGATTTCAATCTCAAAGAGGAGGTAAGCCCTAAATACAATGTTACAATTGTCGCAAATATGGTTATTATGCCAATGAGTGTACTAGCTCAAGATAGGTGGAAGAAAAAGCTAATTTGTGGAGATAGAAGATGAAGATGAGCTTACTTTGCTAATGGCAAGACATGACGAGCAAAAAGAGAGGATAGATCCATGGCATATAGATTCAACTATGAGTAACCATATGACGAGACGAATCAGAGGCACCAGTGAAAGAAAAAGGTAAAATACTAATCCAAAGCTAAAGTTGGTAGTCACCAATATATTTTGAAGTATACAAAGTGCCCAACCTTAAAAGTAACATTTAATTTTGAGACAACTTTAAAGAAAACATGTGATATTTATTTCAAAGATCGTAGTGCTACAAGAAGAAATCACAAATGAAGGCTCGTAGCAAAAATACCTATGACAAAAAACCGAATGTTCCTTCTAAATATTTAACATGATGAAGCTAAGTGCTCAAAAAGTTGCTTGGGGATTATTGGGACTTAAAGTTATTATCTTATAAGGAAATTGTAAAAGGGTTAGATCAAATTGATCATCCCAATCAAGTGTGTGAAGGATGCCTTCTTGGAAAGTATGTGATAACGCTCAAATTGTGCATGTTTTTAGTAGAGTTATCCGTGCTTTTATGTGTGTTATTTGGTTATAATCATATGCTTTTGTTGCTTAATCGCATAAAAGTGTGTTTGCTAGTTCATTTGTAGCCAAGTGTAAAAGTGGAGAAAAGACGAAAAAGAAGAAAATACGAAGATTTCTCCATGTACGAAAAGTTTCCGTCAAAATCATGACTTGTGGAGTATATTAGAGAAGATAAAGTCATCAAGATAATGGTCCAAAGACTCAATAATAAAGTTCAAGAAGGAAAACGGGAAAGAAATGAAGAAAAGAAGCTTAAACGAAGAAATATTGGAAGCCTCGTTGTTCCCGACACACCTTCACCATTTTGGCCATAACTTTGCATACGGACTCGTTGACCCCCGCTTGTGCCACGAAAGCTAAGAGAAAGATCTACAACTTTGGTGTTTATGATTTTTGTCAACTTGCTCCAACCGATCGGTAGTGCCCATGAACCGCTTCGGTTGGAGAGTAGTTAGAAGACCACCAAAAACGGAGCCCAACCGATTCTGCTGGAGGCATGGTTATGCTATTTCTTCATCACTAAGACTCCAAACTTGTTCCAAACGATTCTAGGTCCTTCCCACTCGCTTCTAGTCCATTCCAAGCTCCTTGGAGGCCAAGTTGAGCATTTTATACCCTAAGCCTTGAAGTAGTATAAATAGAGGCCTTTGCAACCTCATTTCATGCACCCAACTATCTAATCCTCTCATCCCTTTCCACCACTCCTCTCTAGGTGTGAAATTCAAGCCTCCCCTTAAGGACTAATTTCCACCTAGAGAGCAAACCACAACTTGAGAGAACTTCTCTCACACCTCCTACCACCACCACTCCATCTCTAGGTGTGAAATTCGAGCCTCCACCCTTAAGGACAAATTTCCACCTTGAGAGCAAACCCCCAACTTGAGAGAACACACCCACTCTCAATCTCTTCACCCCAAATGTGTGAAATTCGATCCTCCACCCTTAAGGACTAATTTCCACCAATTTATCTTCCCCAAAAGACCTCAAACCTCTGCCAAATTCGTGTAGTGTGCTCAAGGGCTGATGAAGGCATTTGGATATGATTTTCCGGCTTGGTAGAACTATTGTAGTCAATTGGAGGCTCAAGGAGTGCTATAATCCTTCATCTTTGCCTATTGTAATTCATACTTTGGGTAAACCTTGTTACTTTTATATTTCCATATGTTTGTTATTGATATGATTGTTGAAGCTTTGTGTTTGATTGAAATAACCATGAATGTCTTGATACTTGCTTGTTCTTATATTGCTTTTCTTGTTGGTTTGATACGTGACAATCATAACCATCAACTTGTTACTTGCTTAAACAAACAAACGACATTTGTAGTGCAACCAAGTCTCTTGGGACGACCTTGATTTACCAAAACCTATACTACAACTTGACTAGGGTATACTTGCCCGAATGTGTTCCTAGTTAACCGGTAATTCTTGTTTACAAATTTAAAACCTCGTGCGAATGCATCAAGTTTTTGGCGCCGTTGCCGGGGATTTGTTTATGTTCTTAGGTGTTTGTTTGTTTGCTTTCATGATAATTCCGGCATCGTCACCATCAAGTTTTTGGCGCCGTTTTCGGGGATTTGTTTTGCACTTGTTTTCGTTTGATTGCTCTTGATGTTTGCTCATGATGTTTTCTTGAATTGATTGCTTGTTTGCTAGTTTGTTCGAATGCTATATTACTTTTGCTCATGATGTTTGCTTGAATGCTTGTCTTTTTCTTAAAATCTCTCATTTTCTCATAATTGCTCAAATGATCTTTGCATCAAAATCAAGTTTTTGATGTTGGGATTTCGTTTCATGTGTTCTAAAATGCTCATTTCAATGATTGCTTTCTAAGTGTGCTCGAAATCGTTTGCGAAAAAACCGCCAAATCCACCCAAACAACTCTAACCGATTCGGTTGGGAGTCCAACCGAAGCTCTCGGTAAATATTTTTCAAAAGTCATTTTAGAGTCGTAAAAAAATCTAAAAATTTTAAAAATCGCCTCCAACCGATCGGTCACCCCCCGTAACCGATTCGGTTGGACCAATCGTTAAAAAAAATTATTTTTCGTATTTTGTTTTTGTACGTTCATGTTTAGATCAAATAAGTATAAGTGTCTTGTGGGATCATTCCTAAGATACTTGAGCATTAGTGTTTTTATTATTGTTAATCATTTTGATATTT
The DNA here is from genome assembly GCA_022545495.1 of Chrysanthemum lavandulifolium. Classification (NCBI taxonomy): domain Eukaryota; kingdom Viridiplantae; phylum Streptophyta; class Magnoliopsida; order Asterales; family Asteraceae; genus Chrysanthemum; species Chrysanthemum lavandulifolium. Next base: position 56,190,571 of record CM040238.1, on the reverse strand, counting down.
TATGTTTTGTCAATTTTAGTACATTGTAAATAAATAAGTACATGTTTTAAAATAAAATGTTTCAACTTTGTGGGTATGTTCACTGAAACCCTCACGAGACTATAATTCATCCCTCGGCCCCGAGGGTTTAAAGGCTTGTTGCATACGCTAAATGCAACCGTGATGCCTACGAAAGTGAGTTTTAGAATTTTACGTGTTTTTGTAGTTTAGTTTATTTTTGCATATTTAATAAGCTCGTGGAGGAAGGATTGGTTGGATTGTAACCTTACACTCTTGATTGGACATGTTTGGAAGAGAAATCGATTGATCTCACACGCTTATGCTAGCGTTTGCTTAGCACCTTATCATATGGAGTTCGATTGTGATGTTTAGTCCGGGAAGTTTCGTTTCTCTTAAACTTATAGTTTTATATTTCCCTATCTTACATGCTTCGTAGTTTAGTTTTCACTATTGATTTATTTTGTTTCCTTGTTATTTTTCCTTTTTGTTTGTTTGGTAGATTACATTATAAACCGACTTTTTAAGTCCCTCGAAGTAAGGCTCACCCATTGTAAACAAACCGTGTGAGAAGTATAAGGCGGTCTCCCGATTCCCTAAAGAAGTTGGGTTTTAATATGCTTCACGACGACATGCTTCTCCGCTTTGTGCGTTTCAATGGAGCTACCGAGAACTCGTGGGACAAGAATAAGTCATGTTTTTTTTTTTTTTTTTTTTTTTTTTTTTAAATAAAAATTTTAAAAAAAAAAAAAAATAAAAATAAACTTAAAAAAAAGAATAAAAAAGAAAAAGAAAAAAAAATTGTAACTAGTTTATTTTTCAAAAATTTCTCGTAGTAATAATATAATAGCAATATTTTAGTCGTTAAGTTTTTTTCTCTTTTGTGTGCTTAACTTAAGTGTGGGGGGAAGTTAAATAAGAAAAACGAAACTAGTTTTTAAAATCCAAAATGTTTGGGCCAATTTTAAAATTTTGTGAACTTGTTTGCCCTTATGATCTAGTTGCTTTCACGCTTATAGATTAATATATTAGAATAACTGGATCAACCCACTGGTGAAATCAGTAAATTTTGAAAAAATCGAGATGTGTCCTGATTAATATTGCAATCCATTCTGGGATCGATGACATTTGCTAGCACATTTTATAGCTCTTCCACTAAATTGTGAGGATTTTAGCCTATTTCTTATTAGCATACATCTTTTATGCTTGGATCTTTGCTATGAGTGTGCCGTGATTTTATTTATTCTAGAACTTGTACTTGTAAATCATTACTGCATCATAAAGAAGATCACATTCGTGTGATATAAGTGTATTCGTGTGATAAAGAGGCACCTTAGGAATAAAATCAAATGGCCTTTCATTTTACATCTAATGATATATTAGCTAACCACATCGGTTAGTTAACCACCCATATGGACCAATTTGTTAGCGCTCATCTTTAGCGCTAGATGCCCTTAGTACACCCTTTGAGCCATTCTTTTCTTTTTGTTAAATCTAAAAAAACAAAAAAATATTTTACACTTTAAACCTTAGCCCTACCCTTGTCAATGTCTAAATGGTGGGTTGCTAGTTACTTGGTATGATGGATAGTTTTTGATGATTATGAGTTAGCCGCACTTTGTCAATCGTATGTGCCATTCCGACAAAGACGAAGGATGCATACTTCAAATTTGTATTTTGTGGTGTATGCTTATACGGTGTGGGGAGATGTGATGTATGTGAAAAAAATGGATAACGCCACACGCGCCGCTCGGGGTCAAAGGAACTTCCTTTCGTCGAGCAAGTTTTTCAACACCCTAGGCAAAGAACCTAATCGTTGTAGTGTAGTATTAGGGTAAGCCACGGAATTGATATCGCTCTCTAGGGAATAGGAATGCTAGTGAGGAGTTACTACGCTAAGGTTGGGGTTGAGGAAGATTATTTTTATCTTTTATGTTTTTAGGAAATGGAAAAGTACGAATCTCGGGTTTGGATTTGGGGGTTGGTATTTCACCGATTACTCTACTATCTAATTATCTAATTAACTAAGGTGAGGGTAGTCTATGTCTAATTATTGTGTGCTCGTATGATGATTTAAAGATGTGTTTACTTAGGTTTTATTACTCCTTAATTATCTCCTATTGATGGTTGAATTGTCACGCCCTTATTCTTAATCGCGTTGTGTGTCTAAGGTCGTAGGGTATGCGTTATCCCTAACTCTTTGAAACTACCAAAGGGTCTCGCCTACAAAATCTCTAGGATTTATAAACTCTAACTCTAAGGTACTCTTTGGATGGTTTAGCCTACAACTACTCTAGGTGTTATAGTCTAAGGTTCACAAAGATTAATCAAGCATTAACTACACAACGAATGACCTATCGCATTACTAGATCATTAACAATTAAGATAAGAGACAACCAATCAATATTCAATAGTTAAGTTTCATATTCCTAAGCAAACACACAAGTAAATTAGCGGACATGGAGAACATGCAAGCATACACACAAATAATTGAAGACATAATTGAATTAATGAAGTAAAACACTTATCTTGGTGTAAGATAGGGTTTAGAACCCTAAAATACTTGTACAAGACAGCCTTGGTTCGGTTTAGGTTTTACTCCAAAAGACTACACACTTAAAACTAAAAATTCGGATTCTATATATAAGATTACATTCGCGACGGCGCCACCTTATGATTTGTGACGCCGGGTCGCCGTCATTAGGGTTTCGTCTTGGCCACGTTAGTCTTGCGACGGCGTCACCTTATGCTTGTGACGCCGTCCTCTTCACCTCGACGCCGTCGATCAAATCTAGGCCGTCCGAGTTGCGACGACCTACTCTTTTAAAGCCCGACACCGCCACTTGAAAATAAGCAATTTGGCTATCAGATCGTCACAACATGTGCTCCGACGGCGTCGCAGATAACACCGACGCCGTCCCTTGTGTTTCAAAGAAATGAGTGTCTCGATTCTTGACTTTGGCCATTTTCTTCAGATATCCGCGCCTTTTCGTCCAAATAAGTGCCATTCCAAAGAATTTGCCTTCAAGAGACCTAAAAGTGAAAAGGAACGATATTAAGTAATAACGGATACAAAAGTGATCAAATAAGGGCTTAAACGACCCTCAAAAGGTACATTTTAAAACCTTATCAAATATCCCTACACTTGGTATTTGCTTGTCCTCAAGCAAATGTGCTTTTAGCCAATTAATTTATAAGTTAGGGTCATGAAGCATTGGTTTAGAACAATCCACAACACATATAAGCCCCAAGAAAAGTCATAACAAGCACGGAAATTACATACTAGCACCTCACATGGGGTGTTTGGGTACTCACATCTCTCGGTGTATATGAAATATAACAAGTTGGAAATGGAAGATAAACACTCATTAACCGGTCCTAGTACATAGATTACCATAGGCTTGAGAATAGATCAAACCTCCATCGCTTTGGCGTAAGCACCTAGGAAAGACTATCAAAGAGGTCTTTAAAGGGTTGTAATGTTAGGCTTACGGTAGGAAACAAAGGGTTTGGTGGGATAGGCTATTTAGTGGTGGCAAGTCAAAAATCTTTATGTTACAAGCATACGAAGAATGGCGTTGCTAAGCCAAGACTCGACACTCTAAACTCTAGATAACTCAAACAAACAAACATAAATTTAAAGGATAGATGTAGGATGGTAGCCCGTATGTTTTTTTTTTTTTTTTTTTTTTCTATTTTTTTTTTTTCTCTTTTCTATTTTTTTCGATTTTTTTTCATACACTTTTACTCTACCATCCTCTACGGTAACATCAAAATGATAGGGATTTATAGGCACATCCCTACACTTGAGTTTTTATTACTCTAACACTAATTTGACCCGAATTGAAAAGATCAAAACACTTGGAGTACATTATTACGCAAATAAAGGGAATTTGAATTTAACGTTCCCTTCCCGTCATTTCATAAACTTTAACTTTTCCCATGAGTCCCAATCGTCCCAAAATCAGATACAAAGGATATGACTCGACTTAGCAACTTATGCAAGCAACTAGATAATTGAACTAAGGGTTTTAGGGTGATAACAATAATGCACTAAAAGTGAGTGCATACAAGGTAGGCTAAGGCGATTTGGGTGTACATTTGGGGTGGGGTGTAAACAATGCTCTTCATTGATATTCGAAAAACGAAACATCACGAGAACCGCGAAAAGGATAGGCTCGAGGGGTTAACTAGGGTATCGTGTACTAAAGATGAGTACAACGCAAGGGTGTGGGGAATTACTCAACCGATGTGGAAGAAGTAATTATATTACGGTATCAAACAAGGGTTATCCTAATGCCTCTTATCATTTAGTTATTCCTAACTACACAAGTGTAGTCTTACTAGCGATCTCGGGATGCATCACAAAACAAGTTCTAGAATCTATTATACTACCGGTTCACACACTAAGCATTAAAGATGAATGCTTTAATTCCTACTAATCTAAGGGTGATCCTCACATTTTGGGTGGAATTTAGGTGGTAAAGGGTTTTGTGCTAGTCATGTAACTTCCTATCCGTGAGACGCTTTTGTTAAGACTAATGGCCCACTCCTATATGTCATGAAAAATTTTAAATTTGGTGCCAAAATTACCCTAACTGACATTTTCTCATGGTTTATTACACAATATCAATTGGACAAAGCAAATAGTCAAGGATAAGCATAGTTTCAAAGTTCCCGCTTTATTTTCCTCCCTACACTTAAACCGAACATTGTCCCCAATGTTCCCGAAAGTATCAAAGTTATGATAATAGAAGGTAATAAAAACGAAAGAAACTAATACTCCCGATTAGCTCGGTAGGATCCGTGTGTGAAGTATTGGTTAAATCCTTTCCAAGAAGAATGTATGCGTGAAAAGCTCCTTCCAACCTTATGTATCTTCTTCTTGATAAATAAAACCCGCACACTTGAAGAAAACAAACGAAACCTTCGCGTAAAATCGGCGGTAATAATATATATAAGACTCTACTAAACTAGGATATAATGCTTGTGGAATGGATGTTTACGAATTTTGGAAAATTAAGACCGAAAATTCCAAAATTTATAAGTAGCTCGAAAACGAGAAAAAGTAATCATTGTTTTACTCCTTCCCGACGTCGCGATCCCGACGCCGTCAGTTATCCCGACAAAAAGCGGTCTGCGATTTTCGAAAAAATTCTAGAAAATTTACATCTTTAAAATCTGGAAAATTTTCTCGCAAAACATCCATTATGACTCGATACAAGCATTTGACTCGAACAAACACACATGTATATCTTTTAATTAATTGCAATTCTCATGTTTACGCTTCTTTTGAAAACGTGTGTAATCCTCCCTACACTTATCCTTTATGTAAAATACCTTTATATGTAATTAAGACGAGGTTAAAACAAAATAAAGCATTTTTACAAATTTAAACATGAGAATAGACAATCAATAAAAGATATATGACACAAACAAGCAAACAATTAAGCATGGGTTGCCTCCCACGAAGCGCTTTTCTTTATTTATGAGTCTTGTAGCTAGACTCGTAGTCGTGCTCCTACGTGACTTCATTACCGTCACCTTCTTCCTCATGACGGTCTCTAGTGGGTGGTTCCATGTTGTAGAAGTGCCCTATGATACACCTCTCTAAGAGTTCGTCCTCTCCCCACTCATTTCTATATTCCGGTCCTAAGTTCAAGCAATCCTTATAGAAACCGAAAATCTTGGCCATAACATAATCTACTCCTTTCTCTTTATCCTCCTCATTCCTATAATAGACCGATAGTTTAAGTTCCTTTTCATCATTAGAGAGTGATGAAAACTTCTCAATCTTAAACGGCATTTGGTAAGCTATATCATCGGTCTCATCCTTGAATCGCACTATTCCTAACGAGGGATCATAGGTCATCCCGTGCTTTCTATGAAAGGTTTCCTAGAATAACGTGGGACAAGCTAGGATCTATGGCCGTACTAATATCATCCACTATTATGAAATCCATAGGAAACGTGAAACTACCTACATAAACGGGCAATCCCTTAACTCTACCAAGAAAATTGCAACTAACCCTAGGATTATCGGGGTCTTGCCTAGTTGGGATAGGCTTCTTCATTACCCAATTGTAGTAGGTGCTAGTCATTATGTTGATTGGGGACTTGCGATCAATGTAGGCCTTTGCCACGAAAAGGTGTCCTATGCAACATGGTATATTAAGATTCCAAGGGTTCCCAAACTTGATCCTAGGGCTTTTCCTAACATACATGTGACGGAGGTCACGCACTAAGTGAGGGTGGCGAGATAGTTCTTCTTCCGTAGGAAACTTATTGAAATAGTCATTGTCTACTTCATTTACTTCCTCGGTTGTTTCATTCGTCGGTGTTTCCTTAACCTCAAGTATCACCTCATGGTTCGCTTCGTCATTTGTTCTATTAGGTTTCACTAAGGCGATGGTATTGACGAATTGAACGTGCTTAGCTAACTTACTTGGGTCCTTAATCTCTACACCGAAGTTTCGGGAGTTGAGATAGCATTAACCTTCCTATCACTATTGGTCATGGCTTTCAAAAGGTTATCTATCTTCCTATCCATTTCGCTTGTTGTTGGTTAAAGCGGTCCGAGAGCTTAGCTATTTGGGCTTCTTGGGATGCGACTAGGTTTTGCAACATCCCTTCAATGTTTTGTTGGTTAGGGCCGTGAGATGGGGCCATGAGAAATCATTGAAGTGAATTCTTTGGTTTGCCCCAATAGAAGTCGGGCTTGCCCTTCCATGCTTCTCGGGGCCATTAAAAGTCCTAGGTCCGGTGTTGTAGGAATCTTCCTCCTGCTCCATTAATACGCGAGGATGCGTAGTCAACGGAAGCTTGTTCGGGGAATCGGGTGCAAGTGCGCGTGTTATGAGGATCACTATACGGCTCACACGAGGAAGAAACTTTGTTCACATGGCGTGAAGACTTAGGATTTTCGTAGGAGCTCATTAGGAATTTTACTTGATCTTCAAGCTCGAGCATCCTACGGTCGGAAGATTGTGAGTCAATTGGAGGCAAGGAGATTGCCTTAACGGTTTTGGGCAACTCACGGGGGTCATTCCAACTTTCGTTGTCATAGAGAGCAAGGTCCTCTATTATACCCCACGATTCTTCCGCGGTGAGATCACTAAGTTTTCCACCGCCGCTTGGTCAATGGATCGCTTAGTGGGAAGTTGACATGATCATAGAAGAGTTGGACTTGAAGCCAAAGATCAATGCCGTGATGAGGACTTTATGGAGTAAGTCCTTGAATCGAGTCCATGCTTCAGAGAGATTCACCTTGACGTTGTTGGAACATCAAGATGTCATTCCTAAGCTTAGTGGTTCTCCCGGTGGGAAAAATTGAGCAAGGAAGCGAGAGGTGAGATCATCCCAACTTGAGATGGAGCCATGGAAGTCGCTCAAGCCAATTACTAGCTTGGTCCCGTAGAGAATTGGAAGAGACGCAGACGCGCGTGGTCTCCCGAGTAGTAGCATCAAGGTCGATGGAATCGACAATTTTAAGGAAATCCTTAAGATGTCGATTAGGATCTTCTAACGAAGTCCATGGAATGCACATCCGCTTTGCACCAACCGGATGGTGTCGGATCGCAGGCCGTAGTTTGGGCTTGGTCGGAAGCTCAATGGTGTTCCTATAACCTTGGTGGCTAGGTCTCGAGTATTCACCAAGAGTACGGTCTCTCATTTGGTGGTATGATGAATGGTGGTTGGTTATCACCTTCCATGATGAAAAGTGATGGGTTACGAACAAAGGTCACGAAGAAGGGGATAGACTACGAGGAAGCTAAAATGAGAAAAAATTTACTTGATAGGAATCAAGTAAAGAAACCTAAACGAGGTGGACTACTAACTAGCTATTCTATTCCCGCAACGCGCCAAAACTTGATAACGCTACACGCGCCGCTCGGGGTCAAAGGAACTTCCTTTTCGTCGAGCAAGTTTTTCAACACCCTAGGCAAAGAACCTAATCGTTGTAGTGTAGTATTAGGGTAAGCCACGGAATTGATATCGTTCTCTGGGGAATAGGAATGCTAGTGAGGAGTTACTACGCTAAGGTTGGGGTTGAGGAAGATTATTTTTATCTTTTATGTTTTTAGGAAATGGAAAAGTACGAATCTCGGGGTTTGGATTTGGGGGGTTGGTATTTCTACCGATTACTCTACTATCTAATTATCTAATTAACTAAGGTGAGGGTAGTCTATGTCTAATTATTGTGTGCTCGTATGATGATTTAAAGATGTGTTTACTTAGGTTTTATTACTCCTTAATTATCTCCTATTGATGGTTGAATTGTCACGTCCTTATTCTTAATCGCGTTGTGTGTCTAAGGTCGTAGGGTATGCGTTTATCCCTAACTCTTTGAAACTACCAAAGGGTCTCGCCTACAAAATCTCTAGGATTTATAAACTCTAACTCTAAGGTACTCTTTGGATGGTTTAGCCTACAACTACTCTAGGTGTTATAGTCTAAGGTTCACAAAGATTAATCAAGCATTAACTACACAACGAATGACCTATCGCATTACTAGATCATTAACAATTAAGATAAGAGACAACCAATCAATATTCAATAGTTAAGTTTCATATTCCCTAAGCAAACACACAAGTAAATTAGCCGGACATGGAGAACATGCAAGCATACACACAAATAATTGAAGACATAATTGAATTAATGAAGTAAAACACTTATCTTGGTGTAAGATAGGGTTTAGAACCCTAAAATACTGTACAAGACAGCCTTGGTTCGGTTTAGGTTTTTACTCCAAAAGACTACACACTTAAAACTAAAAATTCGGATTCTATATATAAGATTACATTCGCGACGGCGTCACCTTATGATTTGTGACGCCGCCGGTCGCCGTCATTAGGGTTTCGTCTTGGCCACGTTAGTCTTGCGACGGCGCCACCTTATGCTTGACGCCGTCCTCTTCACCTCTCGACGCCTCGGATCAAATCTAGGCCGTCCGAGTTGCGACGACCTACTCTTTTAAAGCCCGACACCGCCACTTGAAAATAAGCAATTTGGCTACCGATCGTCACAACATGTGCTCCGACGGCGTCGCAGATAACACCGACGCCGTCCCCTTGTGTTTCAAAGACTTGAGTGTCTCGATTCTTGACTTTGGCCATTTTCTTCAGATATCCGCGCCTTTTCGTCCAAATAAGTGCCATTCCAAATTTGCCTTCAAGAGACCTAAAAGTGAAAAGGAACGATATTAAGTAATAACGGATACAAAAGTGATCAAATAAGGGCTTAAACGACCCTCAAAAGGTACATTTTAAAACCTTATCACCAAAGACTCAAGAATAAAGTTCAAGAAGAAAACGGAAAGAAATGAAGAAAAGAAGCTTAAACGAAGAAATATTGGAAGCCTCGTTGTTCCCGACACATCTTCACCATTTTGGCCATAACTTTTGTATACAGACTCCTTGACCCCCCGTTCACGGCCACGGAAAGCTAAGAGAAAGATCTACAACTTTAGTGCTTATGATTTTTTGTCAACTTGCCCAATCGATCGGTAGTGCCCCGAAACTGTTTCGGTTGGAGAGTAGTCAAGAAGACTGGCTGGAGCCCAACCGATTCCGCTGGGAGGCCTGGTTATGCTATTTCTTCGTCACTAAGACTCCAAACTTGTTCCAAACGATTGTAGGTCCTTCCCACTCAGTTTCTAGTCCCTTCCAATCTCCTTGGAGGCCAAGTTGAGCATTTAATACCCTAAGCCTTGGAAGTAGTATAAATAGAGGCCTTTGCAACCTCATTTCATGCACCCAACTATCTAATCCCTCTCATCCCTTTCCACCACTCCTCTCTAGGTGTGAAATTCAAGCCTCCGCCCTTAAGGACGAATTTCCACCTAGAGAGCAAACCACAACTTGATAGAACTTCTCTCACACCTCTCCTACCACCACCACTCCATCTCTAGGTGTGAAATTCGAGCCTCCACCCTTAAGGACGAATTTATTATTGAGAGCAAACCCCCAACTTGAGAGAACACACCCACTCTCAATCTCTTCACCCCAAAGGTGTGAAATTCGATCCTCCACCTTTAAGGACTAATTTCCACCAATTTATCTTCCCTAAAAGACCTCAAACCTCTGCCAAATTCGTGTAGTGTGCTCAAGGGATGATGAAGGCGTTTGGATATGATTTTCCGGCTTGGTAGAACTATTGTAGTCAATTGGAGGCTTGAAGGAGTGCTATAATCCTTCATCTTTGCCTATTGTAATTTATACTTTGGGTAAACCTTGTTACTTTTATATTTCCATATGTTTGTTATTGATATGATTGTTGAAGCTTTGTGTTTGATTGAAATAACCATGAATGTCTTGATACTTGCTTGTTCTTATATTGCTTTTCTTGTTGGTTTGATACGTGACAATCATAACCATCAACTTGTTACTTGCTTAAACAAACAAACGACACTTGTAGTGCAACCAAGTCTCTTGGGACGACCTTGATTTACCAAAACCTATACTACAACTTGACTAGGGTATACTTGCCCGAATGTGTTCCTAGTTAACCGGTAATTCTTGTTTACAAATTTAAAACCTCGTGCGAACGCATCAGCATGTTATGAGTTCGTTTCCGAAAGAAGCGACATCAAGAGCTAAGGTGCGTCTACAACTAATTAACATGTATTTGTGGGGTCTCATTACTCCACCCACTCTTTCATAGTAAAAATCTTTACTTTATGATCTTTATTGATTACTTTTCAAGAAATACTTGGGTATATCTTTTAAAAGAAAAATCCCAAGATTTTGAAGCTTTAAGACATTTAAAGCTAAGATTGAAAAGGAGAAAGGTTTAAAGTTAAATCCATGAGATCATATAGAGGTAAAGAATTTCTATCAAAATAATTTAACAAAGTTTGTGAGGATAATGGGATCCGGATATTTCTAACGGCTCCTTACCCCTACATCAAAATATAGTGGTGGAGAGAAAGAATAGAACCATTCTCAATATGGTCTGAAGCATGTTGAAAAGTAAGAAGATGTCAAAGGATTTTTGGGCCGAAGCGGTTGATTGTGTGGTCTATTGAACTGGTGTCCGTCAAAGAGTTCAGAAACCAAGACTCCACAAGATGCATGGAATGAGATGAAGCATTATGTATCTCATCTAAGGGTATTCGGAAGCATAACATATGTCAATGTTCCGAGCCAAAGACGATCCAAGCATTCGAAAGGTTACAAGCTCTATAATTTGATCATAAGGAAGGTGGTAGTGAGTAGAGACTTAGAGTTCGATGAAGAAGAAGCATAGGATTCAAGCATTAAGGAAAATAAAAGGTATGATTTTCTTTCTATGAGTGACGAATAAGATATGGGTGAATCAAGTGAAGAAGTCCAACAACCTCAAAGTCTAACTCTAACCCAAGATTTTCCTTCAAATTCAAGTGAATGAGAACCAAGACAAGAAGTTTGCAGGAGCTCTATGAGGTAACTGGTGAAATACACCTTCTTAGTTTATACGCTGATTGTGAACCTGTAATTTTTGAAGAGGCTTTGAAAATCAAGAAATGAAGACAAGCAATGGATGAGGAGATAAATTCGATCGAGAAGAATGACATGTGGTAGTTAACGATCCTTCCAAAAGGCCAAAAGGCTATTGGAGTTAAGTAGGTGTACAAGACCAAGAAAAATGATAAAGGTGAAGTGAAGAAGTAAAATGCAAGACTTATGGAAAAAGGTTACATGCAGAAGCATGGTATTGACTATGAAGAGTTATTTGCTCCTGTTTCTCACTTAGAAACTATAAAAATGATTATTGCTATTGTTGCTCAATTTAGGTGGAAATCCACCAAATGGATGTGAAGTCGGCTTTTTTTCTAAATGGGCTTCTCGAAGAAGTTTATATTGGGCAACTGAAGGGATATGTTACCTAAGGGCAATAAGGTAATTTGATAATGTTGAAAAAGGCCTTATTCAGGCACCACATACTTGGAATACTAGAATTGACAAGTATTTCAAAGAACATAGTTTTACAAAATGCCAAAGTGAATATGCACTTTACGTGAAATTTGAAAGTAGAAGTATACTGCTCGTCTGCTTGTACGTGGACAATTTGATCTTTACAGGAAATTCCTAAAGTATTATTAATGAACTCAAGAAGTCAATTACAAGAGAGCTCGAGATGATAGACATCAAAATAATGTCTTATTATATTGGAATGATGTGAAGCAAATGGATGAAGGAATCTTCATATGTCAAGAACGATATGCAAAGGAGATATTAAAGAGGTTGGACTTCTATAAGTGCAACTCCGTTGGCACCCCATAGAACATAAGGATAAGCCTTTAAACATGGCAGAGAAGAAGCGGAAGACTCAACACTATTCAAGAGTCTCATTGGAAGTTCACGCTATTTGACATTCACAAGACTCCACATACTCTTTGTGGTTAGATTAATTAGTCGTTTCATGGAAGAACCTACGATAAAACATTTGGAGATTGCGAAGAGGATCTTTCGTTATATCAAAGTTAACGTAGACTATTGTATGTCTTATTCAACAAGTGAAGACTTCAAGCTGGTTTAATATAGCGACACTGACTGGGCTGAAAAACAAAGACGATGTAAGAAGTACAACATGATTCTTATTCTTCCTGGGTAACAATGCCTTTACATGGTCTTCAAAGAAGCAACCTATTGTTACCTTGTCTAGTAGTGAAGCAGAGTACGTAGCTACAATATCGTGTGTATTTCAAGCCATATGGCTTAAAAGTATGCTAAAAGAGCTACACATGGCGCAAGAAGAAGAGACTAAGATCTACGTGGATAATAGATCAGCAATCGACTTAGCGAAAAATCCAATTAGCCATGATCAAAGTAAGCATATCAACACTCGTTATCATTTTATTTGTGGGTCCATTGCAAGAAAGGATGCATGAGTGATACATATGAGGTTCGAAAACCAAGCTGCAAATATCTTCACCAAGCCGCTTAACGAGCAAGATTTCCAAAGACTAAAGATGATGCTTGGAGTCGGTACATCAAGTTTAAAGGGGGTAAACTTGATTTAGTACAATAAATATTGGACTATTCATAAAAGCCCGAGCCCATGACGAAAAAAGCCTTTAGAATAACGAAGAATGATCATAGAAAATATCTAGGTGAAATATTTATAATGTTGTTAGAAATATCTAGTTAAGATTATGCGGATGGAAGTATCTAGATTACGATGATGATGTAACTAATTATCCATGGAAAATATCTCGGTTCAAGAATCTTTCGTGGACTAGTATAAAAAAAGTTTTAGGGTTATGCATTTGTAATCAAGCAAAGTTAAGCAATGCAATAACATTATAAACTTTCCATAATTGTTTCTCTTTTCCTAAATTTTTGTTATAACCTCTTTATCAAATATAAACCTAAAAGTTTTCATATACCTTTGTATTTTGAATTGTTGTTTTTGTATTCTTTACAATCAAGTTCGAATCGGTTGCCTTTGTTATATAAACCTAAAAGGCCTTACATAATGGATGTTTCCTTCATTAAATGTATTTTAAGTTTTAAGGAATACCAATTAATATGGAATATACAAATGGTTAATGCGTAGATATTATCATTTGTATTTCTTGAATTGTTGTTTTTGTATTCGAATAATTGGTACAATATTATTTATTATTTGTATTGCTTAATCTAAGTTCAGATGTCTTAGTGACATTTAATGGAGGAAAAGGGTTTCCTCCATTCTTTGTAGTTAAGATAAGATAAACGGTTACTTACGTATACTACATAATGGATAATTGTTTCTTCCTTCATTAAATGTATTTTTAAGTTTTAAGGAATACCAATTAATATGGAATATGTACAAATGGTTAATGCTATTTATAATACATTAAACAACTATTATTTAAAACATTCATTAATATAAGTATAATGCCAAATTTTTGTTTAGTTATGAACTTATAAAAATTTTAAAAATTGCATATTCAAAAAACGTTTATCATCTTTGAATGTATTTTAGTACAATTTTAGTGAAATCCTAACCACTTTGCTAATCCGATTAAAAAGAATTGTATGTGTCAAAGTACGAATATTTTCATGTAATTTATAAAGCATTAAAATGTGTATTTTTTGAATACCGTAATTTATATAAGCAATGCCATGTATATTATTAATAATATAGTGAAAAACTAATTAATATTTCTCTATATTTACACGTAAAAGTTTTTGACGAATATTGCACGACTTATAATTATTAGCACGTAATTTTTACCGTCAATAATCACAACAATGTAATACTACTGACTATCGTTTTCGTATCGTTATTCCATTGTGATTGATAGGTACTTGACATTTCTATATGAAATAGTGTGCGGTAAAGTTATTCTTAAAATTCTCGCCATGCGTAAAGTCATTATCACGAAAAACATGTAATTGAATATCGTCAAAATTTAGATTACAAGTTACCCATTGCCGCAATGCGCGAGTACTGCTACTTTATATAAATATACAAGAAGAAGAGCAACAACATTACTTTTTGTGAGTTTTGTTTAGAACAAACAATTACACAACAAATTTGGTGCCTAGTTGTAGTACAACATTTACACCGAACCATAAAATATGATAGAATGTATGCTCCTCAGAGTTGCTAATAATGTGAGTGATTAAGATAAGTATAAAAATTGTTGTAAATTTATATGAAAAAAAGGAAAATATGGAACCCAAGCCAATGGTTAGGAACCGATCTAAATATGAATTAGATATAATTATATAAACGAGTGAAAATGTGCCCGCGCGTTGCTCGGGTGCATGCGTAGCCTTTTTTTAGTGTTGTTGCGGAAAAAGTCATGGAAAAAAATTTCTATACATCCTATCATTCCTAAATTTTTTTTAAATAAAAGTATCAACAATAAGTAAATTTTCTAACATCCCTATATTCGGATTTTATGAGTGTCATTCATTTTAATGAAAAAGATTATGACACTTGAATTGAGGAGGTAGAAGCTCGTGTTCATCATAGGCATGCAATCATCTTGGAGTTGTTAAATTTTGGGAGAAACGATATGTTAAATGAGGCCTTGGATGCGTTGAGATTTGCGGAGCAAGAAGATTTTCACGAATTAGGGTTTCTGATTAAAAGGCGCCAAGCAGGCATGTTCGTGTTTCTGAGAAATCAAGGATGATGAAGACTCTTAGGCATTTAAAATAGCGTTGTTGATGTTGTCTCATTTGTAACCTTCTGGTGTTCTCTGTATGTTTGTAATAGTAGGTTGTTTATAATGGTATCAATATAAGTGTTAGTTACTATCGTGTCCAATGTTTAGCTGAGAATGCAAAAGCTGGTGTCTAAATATTGTTTCTGTTATTTAACTTTCGTTATTGCATCAATAAATTTTTGGGTTTGTTATTGAAATTCTAAGGATTTATAAGTATATTGAATGGTGCAGAATTCAAGTTAGAGCAACATATCGTAAGCTTAAGATTACATAAAATGCTTGTAATAGATAAGTGTTTTGTGCGGCTTAGACGCATCAATTGTACATACATAGATGCCATAGTTATTTTAGCTGACTACATTAGGACAATATTTACGTATTTACATTCGGTAGAGGAGATTACAAAAGATAGCTGTCTTTCCGTCTTTTAGATATCAAAAGTGGTTGTTGGCGACTTCACTTGCAAAGCTGATTTTGCTTTTCGTTGGTTGATGGTATTGTAGCTTGCATTTGTGAAGTCTTTGATGTTCCTGCATATGCCAAAAAAGAAGAAGATGCAGCTCTATTATTAATCTGCATTGTAAATGCTTGTATAATTGGTAAATGGCAAATGAGTAATTACTTGTTTATTAGTATACAGTATGTAGATATAGGTAGGTTAATATGATAGGTTTAGAGTGTTTTGCAGGTTCTAAAAAATGCCTTCTCTATTCAACCTGTATTGATTCCCTGGCTTTTATTTTTACCTATGTAAAAGTGGTGCATGTGAGTGGTTTTTGTTTGTTGTTATGCCAATTTAACAAACCTGTGTAGTATAATTTTCTTTACGTTTGAAATTGTAATTCAATTGCTAGAAGTAAGAAAGTAGAATGGGAAGACTTCCTAAATGTGATGAGCTCAAAGCTGAGGTGAATTCTTCTAATTGGACAGACATGATGGTTTTATACTGTCACAAATCTGCAAGTGAGGATCTGAAGTTAGCGCAAGAGGTTTATGTTATTTGTAGAAAGGTACGTGAGTTGGTTCGTGAAAGAGCTGTTTTGATTGATGAGATAGAGATCAGTAGGGAAGAATGTACCTCGAAAACAATTGAATTTCTTAGGAAGGTTCAAGCAAATGATGACCAAAAATGTTGCAAATGCGATAATGGCAAGGAGCTTGAGTTAAGTGCACATGATAATGGATTTGTTTGTTGAGAGGCTTGGCGGTCTCTTGCCGTTGTAAGGGTTGGGGTGAATGTTGTAGAAGGTGTGTTAGGGCAATGGAGGTGTGCATGTCTATGGTTTAGTAATCGGTAGTAATCTGTAGGTTTGTACTTGTGTCGTTGTATTTGTGTTTAAGAAGAAGTGTCTTGTACTATCTATTGTATTCTTATGGAAGTTGTTTGTAAAATATCTTGTTGAATAAAAGTCGTTTTGTATGTTAGAATAAGTTTGTGGACTCACCTTTTTGTTCTTCAACTCTCTCAACCTGAGCCACAATAACCATAGCTTGGGCATTCTCGTTCTCGGGAAATTCCATCACCACTACATCCTGTTCTTTATAAAAAAAAATGGGATAAGAATTTGGTTAACTTAACATCAACTCTCTGTCACTAATGTACACACCTGCAGCACCATTCAGAACACAAAGAGACACATTTAGAAAAGCCAATGTAAAAACATTTCTTCCCATGGTAACATAACAGAATCAGTAGCATCAGTCATTGTCCAAGTTAACCGGAAAACAATCTGCCAATCTCAATTGTAACTAAAGAAAATTCATACTAAGAACTTGGCATAACCGTAAAACAATCTGCCAAGCTTAAATGTAAATAAAGAAAATTCATACAAGGAACTTGGCATACCTGAACCAAGAATGGGCTTCAAATCCGGATAGACTGCAAAAGTGGCACCTACCAACAAAGGCAACCAATAAGCTGCAACAACCTTCATTCTATGAAAAGACACAACAACATTAATTCAATCCATCTTTATACATCAAATTCTAAACTTTATTACCACCCTATCAAATTATGGAACCAAGTGAGTCTACACGATTTATTTTTAGATACGTCTTTTTTTTGGGGGAACTAAAAAAAAACTTACCTCTGCCACTTCTTACTTTGAAGCAATTATCATTATCAAAAACTGCATCATCATAATCCACTCTACCTGCAATCAAAAGGAAACTGCAAATCCATGCAATACTCACCTACTTTGCAGACCCGCTTTGTCACCTGAAAGGTTCTGATCGTGTACCTTGTAAGCTAAGGTTATTACATGAGCATATGGCGGCCTCAAGTTTAATAAAATTTCATAAAGCTGAAAAAAGCTTCTGAAAAAATTTTAAAAACTTGCATCCTCTTGAACATATGGCTTAGTTAAAATCATAATCCGAAAACAATGGGCATATAAGCTCTTCCAGGTTTACAAAAGCTAATAAGGCCAGTAGATAAGCCATCAGGGTCGAAGATGTTTACAGAGAGGAATGTATATATAAAGTAACGATTGGGCTCAGATTTGTAACCAAGAATTGGGTCAGAAAAGTAACTGAATTCTGCCATGGCTACAAATAGACTCAGTTGCATAGGTATTGTAAATGCTACACTATCCAGTCATTGTCTTTCCAAGATACAACCAGATGTTCAATGACCCGTTTCATTTCAGTCAAATAATAACAATCGTCACAGCCCATCATCATATATAACTGAGACTCATAGTCTGTTTTGTGTTTCGGGCAAGATAAAAACAATTGCACCAATGGTAACTCTCTCGAATGTACATGGTTAGTCAAGACATGTAACCATTGCCAATTGATGGAGCTAATCACTTCTTGGTTTTCATTTTTTTTGCAAATAGCACAGAAAGAAAATCTTAATTACTATCATAATGATATGCAAATGTAAAATATGGCAACAATTTTGGGGCATCAGCAACACATAAACAAAATCATTAGATCCACCTCAAGTCAGTTAACAATATTAAGATCAAAGAATCTGAAACACATGCAACATAAACCATACAACATTTTCATGCAAAATAACCAAACGACAACAAATAACATTGATTCTATGCAATGCCTTTTGTATAACAAACTACAAAAGTTACTTGCATTAAGAAAATGCAAGAACAACAACATAAAACAAAAAATACATGTAGCTTACAACTTCAAGATTTAAACGCTAGTAGATCAGTTCATGTTCTTCCGTACAAAGAATGGTTCTAGAATGAGGATACGTGTAACAATCTTGAGATGATACATTGTATATAGTCAAAGGTATCAGGTAAATACCTCGCGTGTTGAAAAGGAAGGAAACCGGGTAAGCTCTTTAGCCCTTTGAAAACCAAACGTGGGCTGAATAATGCCACCACATGTTAGGCCAAACCGCAGCCCAAATAAAAATATTATTAGACAAAACGACATCCTATGGATCGTATCCGATTTTAGGTTTACATAAACTTATAAGGCCAGTAGATAAGTCATTAGGCTCGACGACGTTTAGAGAGATGGATGTATATATATAGTAATGATTGGGCTCAAATTCGTAACTAAGAGTCGGGTCACAAAAGCATCTGAATTCTGACATGGCCGCAAACAACCTCAGTTGCATAGTTATTGTAAATGCTACACCATCCGGTCATTTCCTTGCCAAGTTACATCCAGATGTTCGGCAACCCATTTCATTTTGGTCAAATAATAACAATCATCACAGCCCATCATCATGTATATACATAAGAAGAATAAATTATATATATTGCAAGACTATAGGATAGATGTTTATAAACAGGCTTTGTCACTGATTGTATCAGACTTTAACCATAGTAATTGCCTCAGGAACAAAACACTTTAAATATAAGTGGTGTGTTGCCTCTTAGAAGAAGAATCACGAAAATTCCCAAGGTCGCTGTTCACAGAACTTTCTTTTACCCTCATCAAGGAACGTCGTTTCAGAGGGTGTTTTTGGTATGTTAATAGTCCAACTGCTACCTAAATCAGTGAAGATGCCAGTGATCGACTCATAAGTTGATATTCTTGATCTAAATAATACTATAAGAAAAATTACCTCCCAAATCATCTTTATCTACTTTGCAACCTAGCCAATCGTGGTCTTGTTTTTCGTTTACAATGAGACTTAAAAGATGGTCATAAATTTAAAGTAGTGATCAATATTCGACCAATAAAAATGACCCCAGTACACTAGTGCCAGGAGTTTTTTTTTTCTTGGCCGAATACTGGTAACCGTATTTCTTTTCCCAAAGGCAGCCTGAAACAAAATACATAATTGGTTTAGCAATTCTAAAAACTTAACTTTCACATTAACAAACGAAACTTATGTCGAACACTTTGACTCTATATTGTGAATCCAAATGCCGTTTTTTCAATAGTTTTTTCAGCCATATGTTCCTTTCTTACAACAACTTATTGTAGTTTCAAAAGAATAAATTCACAAAAGCAATAGTATTGAACAACTTATTGGATCCAACAACTTATTGTAGTTGTGAATCTAAATGAAGATACTATTGCTTTTGAGCATATGGCTGCTATCAACGTTCACGATCCAACAACTTATTGTAGTTGCAAAAGAATAAATGCACAAAAGCAATAGTATCTTCATTTCTTACATTAAATTTCAAATAACTTTATAAGACGAAAAATAAGGTGATACATTATCACAATGTAAAATGTTATGGCTCGATTTGCGAGTGTGTGTCCGGATAAAGGGTATGAGACCCGACATGGCTGCAAACACAATGGTGTGCTGCCTGGACAAGCTACGGGTCGATTTCACCCTTCACGATCCAACAACCTATTGTAGTCGCAAAATAGTAAACGCACAGGGGCAATAGAATCTTCATCGCCTATAACAAACTGATAATAGATCCTATAATAAACTGAAATAGCATATCATGGCTCGCCATAGCTTATTATGTCCTGTTGGAATCACTCCTAAACCTATATCAAGTGTTAGTGATTCATATGTAATAGTTAGCTTAATTATGGCCTTTATGTTTGTTATTAGCTTAAGCTTATGTAGAAGGCCCATGAGCTTAGGCCCATGAGCTTTGGTTTGCTTAAAAACACATTTTTTACACTTTTTAATCCAAGATTCTTGTACTTTCAAAGTTTTAAGGTGTTAAAATAACTGTTTTTGGCAAAAAGTTTCAAACTTTACGCGTGAATCATTGTTTTCTAGCTTGGTTTTGTACGTGGGTTTCTGTCTACGCGTAACGTGGTTTTAAGCTTTGGATCATCAAGTTTCACACTTTGTGTTATCTTGGTGATATTGAGGCTATTTCATCACAAAAATCTGTTTAGAAACATCTTTGGGCAACAATCACTTTACGAGTAAGTTTACGCCAGAGCAAAACCCTAAAACTACGCGTAACTTATCCTTTGTTTGATCTTCGCCGTGGTTTACTCCATGTTTTCTTGCTTGGATAAGCCCGAAAATACGTCGACTTTGGATATCTTTTGCACCGTGATAGTGTAAAAGATCATTTAGGCAAAACCCTAAAATTACGCATAAGATAAAGCTTACGCAGAAAATCCTACGATAAGATTTATCTTACGCTAAGCTTAGTCTTACGATAAGGTAATCCTACGCCTAATTTTCTACGCCTAACTTCTTGTTTTACGATAACTTTAGTGTTTTCACCTTCCTTACGCAGTAATCTAAAACTACGCATAACCCTTTTTGTTACGCGTAACTTTGGTCTTTTTACGCATAAGTACTACTTGGTTTATTCTGATTTCTACGCCTAAGGATACTTCATCAACAAAGGTTCATTCGACTACAAAGATCCATTTTATAACACAAGTTTTTCAACATGTCACAACCACCATACTCTAACTATTTCCTCACACTTACACTCAACGACAACAACAACTAAGTCCACAACATCAACAATGGAATCAACAACAAGCAATTTATCAACAACAATTTAATCAACAACATACTCCACAACTGGAGCAATTCCACCACCACAAATGGTTCAACCACCACCAAGTCTTCAAGTTCAACCCTACACAAACGATTTCAATCAACATCCATCAAGGAACACTATGAAGGAACCCACTTGGTTTGCAAAGATGTGTGAAGCTTTAAGCACCAACAATCAATTCATGAGGTCGGATCACTTGATAGAACTCCAATGCTCACTCCAGAAACTACGATCAATGGGTAATTAGGTTCTTTAGATTTTGTGATCCAAGAAGCCACATGGAAAGTTCTTAAAGAAGGTTATCTTGAACGCCCATTTCGGATGCCTCACCGTCATTGTAACCCGGAGATCCAAATGCTAATCCACCAAGAGATGAACAATCAAACATTGCTATCAAGCAGCACCTAAACGCAGCAGAACTTCTACACTATGAAGTCGATGAGCTTGTGATAAGGTTTTAAAAGGTACCATTTTGAGGGTCGTTTAAGCCCTTATTTGATCACTTTTGTATCCGTTATTGCTTAATATCGCTCCTTTTCACTTTTTAGGTCTCTTGAAGGCAAAATGTCGGAATGGCACTTATTTGGACGAAAAGGCGAATATATGAAGAAAATGGCCAAAGTCGAATCGAGACACTCAAAGTCACGAAAATGTAAGGCGCGGGCGTCAGTGTTAATTATGACGCCGTCGGAGGATTTTTGTGACGATACAAGAGCTAAAAACCCTATTTTCAAGTGACGACGTCGGGCTTTAAAAGAGTAGGCTGCTACTCGGGACGGCCTAGATGCAACCCGCACGACGCCGGGTCAAGAGACGACGTCACAGACATAAGGTGACGCCGCCGCAAGGTTAACGTGGCCAAGACGAAACCCTAATGACGGCGACACGACGGCGCCACGAAACATAAGTGACGCCACGATATGTAATCTTATATATAGAATCCGAATTTTTCGCTTTTAGAGAGTCTTTGGAGTGAAACCCTAAACCGAACCTAAGGTGTCTTGTACAAGATTTTAGGGTTTTAAACCCTATCTTACATCAAGATAAGTATTTACTTCATTAATTCAATTATGTCTTTGATTATTTGTGTGTATGCTTGCATGTTCTCCATGTCCGCTAATTTATTTGTGTGTTTACTTAGGAAGTATGAAACTTAATTATTGAATATTGATTGGTTGTTTCTTATCTTAGTTGATCAATGATCTAGTAATGCGATAGGTCATTCGTTGTGTACTTAATGCTTGATTCATCTTTGTGAACCTTAGAATATGATTACCCGAGTAGTTGTAGGCTAAATTATCCAAAGAGTGCCTTAGAGTAAGAGTTTATCATCCCTAGTGGGTTTTGTAGACGAGACCCTTTGGTAAGTTCAAAGAGTTAGGGAGAAACGACACCCTACAACTTTAGACACACAACGCAACTAAGAATAAGGACGTGACAACTCAACCATCAATAGGAGATAATTAAGGAGTAGTACAACCTAAGTAAACACATCTTTAAACTATCATACGAGCACACATTAATTAGACATAGACTCCCACAACCTTAGTTTAGATAATTAGATAATAGTAGAGTAATCGGTAGAAATACCAACCCCCAAATCCAATACCCGAGATTCGTACCTTTCCATTTCATAAAATATAAAAATACAAAAATAATCTTCCTCAACCTTAACCTTAGCGTAGTAACTTCTTACTAGCATTCCTATTCCCCAGAGAACGATAGCAATACCCGTGGCTTACCCTAATTACTACACTACAACGATTAGGTTCATCGCCTAGGGTGTTATAAAACTTGCTCAAGAAAAGGAAGTTTCCTTGACCCCGAACGACGCGTAGCGTTATCAAGTTTTGGCGCCACGCGGGAATAGAATAGCTAGTTAGTAGTCCACCTCGCTTAGGTTCTTTGCTTGATTCCTATCAAGTAAAATTTTCTCATTTTAGCTTTCTTAGTCTATCCCCTTCTTCGTGACCCTCGTCAGTAAAACCATCACTCACCATGATCCGTATCTTCCATCAAGATTCTTCACTCTACCCGCTCCCAATCCCGAGATTGAGAACGCAATCCCACAAAACCCTTCACCCACTCACCATTTTGGTAATCACCTAGGCATAATGAGATAAATTGGCAACAACAAAGTCCTTTCTATTACTCGATTCGATGAGGAATTTGATTATGGTGAGGCAACGTAGGAAGCACGACTATGAGTCTAGCTACAAGACTCTTAAATAAAGAAAAGCGCTTCGTGGAGGCAACCCATGCTTAATTGTTTGCTTGTTAGTGTCATATATCTTTTATTAATTGTTTATCTTCATGTTTAAATTTGTGAAAATGCTTTATTTTGTTTTTAACCTCGCCTTAATTGCATATAAAGGTATTTTACATAAGGGATAAGTGTAGGGAGGATTACACACGCTTTCAAAAGAAACGTAAACATGAGAATAACAATTAACTAAAAGATATTTATGTTTGTTTGTTCGAGTCAAATGCTTGTATCGAGTCATAATGGATGTTTTTGCGTAAATTTTCCGATTCTAAAGATGTAAATTTTCCGTAAAATCGCAGACCGCTTTTTGTCAGATAACCGACGGCGTCAGATTGCAACCGACGGCCGTGAAGGAGTAAAACATCGATTACTTTTTCTCGCTTTTCGAGCTACTTATAAATTTTGGAATTTTCCGTGTCTTAATTTTCTTAGAAATTCAGAAACATCCATTCCACAAGCATTATATCCTAGTTTAAATCGAGTCTTATATATATTATTACCGCCGATTTTACGCGAAGGTTTCGCTTTGTTTTCTTCAAGTGTGCAGTTTAGTTTGTCGAGAAGAAGTTACATAAGATTGGAAGGAGCTTTTCACGAATAATTCTTCTTGAAAAGGATTTAACCACCACTTTACACGGATCCTACCAAGTTAATCGGGGAGTATTAGTTTTTCGCTTTTAATTACCTTCCATTATCATAACTTTGATATTTCGGGAACATTGGGGACAATGTTCATTTAAGTGTAGGAGGAAAATAAACGGAACTTTGAAACTATGCTTATCCTTGAATATTTGCTTTGTCCAATTGCATTTGCATAATAAACCATGAGAAAATGTCGGTTAGGGTAATTTTGGCACCAAATTTAAATTTTTTCATGACATATAGGAGTGGGCCATTAGTCTTAACAAAAGCGCCTCATGGATAGGAAGTTGCATGACTAGCACAAAACCCTTTACCACCCAAATTCCACCCAAAATGTGAGGATCGCCTTTAGATTATTAGGAATTAAAGCATTCATCTTCAATGCTTAGAGTGTGAACTGGTAGTATATTAGATTCTAGAACTTGTTTTGTGATGCATTCGAGATCGCAAGTGAGGCTACACTTGTGTAGTTAGGAATAACTAAATGATAAGAGGCATTAGGATAACCCTTGTTTGATACCCGTAATATAATTACTTCTTCCATATCGGTTGAGTAATTCCCCACACCCTTTGCGTTGTACTCATCTTTAGTACACGATACCCCTAGTTAACCCCTCGAGCCTATCCTTTCGCGGTTCTCGTGATGTTTCGTTTTTCCGAATATCAATGAAGAGCATTGTTTACACCCCACCCCAAATATACACCCAAATCGCTTTAGCTCACCCCTTATGCACTCACTTTTAGTGCAAATGTTTGTTATCACCCTAAACCCTTAGTTCAATTATCTAGTTGCTTGCATAAGTTGCTAAGTCGAGTCGTATCCTTTGTATACAATTTTGGGACGATTGGGATTCATGGGAAAAGTTAAAGTTTATGAAATGACGGAAGGAACGTTAATTTAAATTCCCTTTGTTTATGTAATAATGTACCCCAAGTGTTTTGATCTTTTCAATTCGGGTTAAATTAGTGTTAGAGTAATAAAACTCAAGTGTAGGGATGTGCCTATAAATCCCTATCATTTTGATGTTACCATAGAGGATGGTAGAGTAAAGTGTATGAGAAAAAAAAAAAAAAAAAAAAGAAAAAGTATACCATCCTACATCTATCCTTTAAATTTATGTTTGTTTATTTCGCTACCTAGAGTTTTAGAGTGTCGAGTCTTGGCTTAGCAACGCCATTCTTCGTATGCATTTAACATAGAGATTTTGACTTGCCACCACTAAATAGCCTATCCCACCAAACCCTTGTTTCCTACCGTAAGCCTAACATTACAACCCTTTAAAAGACCTCTTGATAGTCTTTCCTAGGTGCTTACGCCAAAGCGATGGAGGTTTGATCTATTCTCAAGCCTATGGTAATCTATGTACTAGGACCGTTAATGAGTGTTTATCTTCCATTTCCTATTTGTTATATTTCATATATACACCCGAGAGAGATGTGAGTACCCAAACACCCCATGTGAGGTGCTAGTATGTAATTTCCGTGCTTGTTATGACTTTTATGGGCTTATATGTGTTGTGGACCGCTTTGAATTAATGCTTCATGATCCCTAACTTATAAATTAATTAAAAAGCACATTTGCTTGAGGACAAGCAAATAACAAGTGTAGGGATATTTGATAAGGTTTTAAAAGGTACCATTTGAGGGTCGTTTAAGTCCTTATTTGATCACTTTTGTATCCGTTATTGCTTAATATCGCTCCTTTTCACTTTTAGGTCTCTTGAAGGCAAAATGTCGGAATGGCACTTATTTGGACGAAAAGGCGCGAATATATGAAGAAATGGCCAAAGTCGAATCGAGACACTCAAAGTCACGAAATGTAGGCGACGGCGTCAGTGTTAATTGCGACGCCGTCGGAGAATTTTTGTGACGATACAAGTGAGCCAAAAACCCTATTTTCAAGTGAGGACGCCGGCTTTAAAAGAGTAGGCCGTTGCTACCGACGGCCTAGATGCAACCTGCACGACGCCGGTCAAGAGGACGACACACACATTATAAGGTGACGCCGTCGCAAGGTTAACGTAGCCAAGACGAAACCCTAATGACGGCGACACGACGCGTCCATTTAAACATAAGGTGACGCCGCATATGTAATCTTATATATAGAATCCAATTTTTCGCTTTTAGAGAGAGTTTTGAGTGAAAACCTAAAACCGAACCTAAGGTGTCTTGTATAGTATTTTAGGGTTTTAAACCCTATCTTACATCAAGATAAGTATTTACTTCATTAATTCAATTATGTCTTTAATTATTTGTGTGTATGCTTGCATGTTCTTCATGTCCGCTAATTTATTTGTGTGTTTGCTTAGAAGTATGAAACTTAATTATTGAATATTGATTGGTTGTTTCTTATCTTAGTTGATCAATGATCTAGTAATGCGATAGGTCATTCGTTGTGTACTTAATGCTTGATTCATCTTTGTGAACCTTAGAATATGATTACCCGAGTAGTTGTAGGCTAAATTATCCAAAGAGTGCCTTAGAGTAAGAGTTTATCATCCCTAGTGGGTTTTGTAGACGAGACCCTTTGGTAAGTTCAAAGAGTTAGGAGAAACGCACACCCTACAACTTTAGACACACAACGCAACTAAGAATAAGGACGTGACAACTCAACCATCAATAGGAGATAGTTAAGGAGTAGTACAACCTAAGTAAACACATCTTTAAACTATCATACGAGCACACATTAATTAGACATAGACTCCCACAACCTTAGTTTAGATAATTAGATAATAGTAGAGTAATCGGTAGAAATACCAACCCCCCAAATCCAATACCCGAGATTCGTACCTTTCCATTTCATAAAATATAAAAATACAAAAATAATCTTCCTCAACCTTAACCTTAGCGTAGTAACTTCTTACTAGCATTCCTATTCCTCTAGAGAACGATATCAATACCCGTGGCTTACCCTAATTACTACACTACAACGATTAGGTTCATCGCCTAGGGTGTTATAAAACTTGCTCAAGAAAAGGAAGTTTCCTTGACCCCGAACGACGCGCAGTAGCGTTATCACTTGCAATGCAATATATCCTCTTAGGATTACCAAACCCAATTCTTCAAGTGTTGATGCTCAAAAGACCGCAAAGGCAATGTGGAACATATTCATCTTCTTATGGAAGGATCTCGCACTCAATCGTGAGGATATGGAATCCAAAATTTACTTGGCTTATGAACACTTCATGATTTAACCTGAGAGACACTAGAGTCTTATCATCATCGATTCTCGACATCATAAATGATTTGGATAAACACAACATCATCATGCCAAGAATTGCGCTTAATACTAAGTTCTGAGTAGTCTTGGTCCCGAATGGGAGAAGTATGTCATTTTTCTCCGCTGCCGAAGAACATGCATCATTCTACATACGGATTATTGTACGATTACTTGAAGCCTCATCAAAAGGAAGTTGATAAGGAAAGGATTCTTCGTGCTCAAATTGCTTCACTTCACATCCGGAAAATCAACAACTTGCCTTGTATGCTTAAAATGCTTATCCTCCTCAACCAAAGAACTCAACCAATCGCCACTATCACACCCAATGATCAATCATAGCAATCTCAACATAATCAATTAGTTCCTTACAACAACAACAATGATCGTGCACTTTATAGTCGCTAATGAGGAATCCGATCTGCTCAAGCATTGCAACAAGGATTTGTTATGATTGCTAATGCTTTTGGTCAAGATACAAACAAATCCAACAATCGCATTTGTTCCTCATCAAACACCGTGAATCTGTCATGTGAACAATGGACGAGTTGAAGTTCGAATTGTGGTTATGGTCATCGATGGGCGGTGGTCAAGGGTTTAATGCTATGGGTAGGAATAACAACAGAGCTCAAGTGGTGGAACAGGAAATGCTCGAAATGGGTTGAATGGTCTTCGATGCTACAACCGCAATGAGAAGGGACACTGGCTAATGCATGCCCAAAGCCGAGGACTAGGGGCGTGCTTATCACAAGGACGCTTTACTTTTAGCTCTTAAGGATGAAGTCGGGTGGAACTCTCACGCACAAAGAACACGCTTTATGGCGTATGCACTCGTATGATGATATGGAGGACTTGCAGCCAATGCAACCGTTATGTTGATGGCTAATATGCATGAGTTACACATGAGTGACACATGCCCAAGATATGACATCGATGGCTTGTCTCGTGCACCAACAAACCATATTTATCTCGATCTAATATCTCCGCCAACATCTAAATCCGAAGGCTCGAATGTTCAAAATGAGTCATCCACATTTCATTCCGACGATTTTAATTAGACCCGTAGTTACATTTGACGATCAAGATGACCTTATGGTTTCCATTGATAATCAAATTGACTCGTGGTTATACTTGAGGATCTAAATAATGATCATGTTGTGACTCACGTTGAACACGCCCGAACTTGTGCCTCGGCCCGAGATGTTGATCTGTGGCTTAAAACCAACAATCCATAGTGGAAGAATGTCGGCAAGAAATCGTGAGTTGAAAAGTAAAATGCATCATTAACCAAGGATTTTGAATGTTTACAAAAGCAACTCAACTTTTCAAAACTCAAGAAAACGTGAAAAGGTTTTGAAGCCGCTTTTCTAAATCTCATCAAAACGAAAAATATTTGGAGAGACAGATGCGTGATCTAGCCGCTCAAGAATGCTTTGTTGTCTCGAAATAGAACAATCAAACATGAACATAAAAAGCAAATTAACGCTCACCTTGGAAAATCAAAAGCTAAGGCCGAGTTGTTAACTTGTCAAAAGCAGTTCTCTGATACAAAAGCACTCAACAAAATGAATAGATGATCATCTTGAAGAAATTATCGACTTGCAAAACAAACTTAAAGAGTTTAAACTGTTGTTTACAAACATGGTGAGTCGGTCACAGCCTATTGAAAAGTTTACTTTAAAACCCAATCCAAATGGATATGGACCAAATCTTGCGACATAAACCTAAGCTTTCAACCAAAGCATTCAAACCAAATCAAGTTTCCAAAGGTAATATAAAATTGATAATTATGTTATGAGTGTTTTGAATATCATCGCAAGAGGAATTAGATGCGTAAGACGAGAGTCGATCAAAATTAGAAACCGTTGTTTACAACAAACCTTTAACTATTCAAAATCCGGTCACATTCGTCACACCAACGGATTCTTCTAACACACCAAGGATTATTATAAAACGTCCGAGTTTCTAATGTTAATCCCCAACCGATTATGCACAAATTTATGGTCCTTTACCTTCCATCGATGAAGTAAATTCAAAACCGAAAATCGCAAAATTCTTAGATATTTAGACCTTTTCATGGTCGACCTCAAACGCTTACAACATGAGATAGAATATCATTCAAATCAAAGTTCAACACTTTCAATCGCCTCTCGCGAGAACAAAGAGACATTTTTCAGAAAAATCTTTACCAAATGTTAAAATTTGAAACATTGTGCATTGTCTTGGGAACGGACTTTCATAAGGAACTTGGAGTGATGAAGGTCGCTTTTCGAGAAAATAGAAACATCTATTACCAATACTAAACGTAAAAGAAAATGTTGAGAAAAGATGTTGATCGACTCTTGAATGATGTTATCTGTCCGATATCCATAATGTTGTGTTATTGAATTTTGTGTCATATGCATCCGATTATATCTCTCGCCGACATCGTTGATAATGTTGTAACTATTGAGAATACCGATAATGTGCTTCGGATCGAGTCTTTAAAAGTTGAAAACGAACGCCTCTTAAACGAGCTTTCAAATGCAAAACGTCGCCTTCAATGGTGTCAAAAGATTGTCAAAATCGTGAACTTGCTTTGCAAAACAAAATCCACCAGCTTGCAATCAAACAATTTTAATCCAAAATTTGAGCAATCGGATGATCAAAACGTGTCTTTGAAAAGTCAAATCTCAAAATATGAACAAGAACTTGTAAAAGTTAAACAGAATATGGTGTGATATTTGATTTACTCAATAAGACTGGCCATGAAGCATCAAACGAACTTGATCACTATCTTGCACACACTAGAGAAGTAATGAATTTTGTTTGGTAATATCCGCTCAAAATCAAGATTTGATTCACACTATCTTTAAGTTAAGAGAAATGTTAGAAAGTATGAACAACTTCCGCCTATCGTGATTAAGAGAATAGCACCAAGAACACTTAGTAATCGTGAACCTAGCATGCCTACCGCCAAAACACAAGTTGCTAACGTGCTTCCTTCTATCGAAACAGAATAGTTGTCTCTTTTCCAAACGTCCGCACTTCACGCCCTAGAGCACTACATCAAGAATAGGAAGTTGCGACCTAAGAAAAGATCAATAAGGAATGCTAAAGTGAAGAACACCCTAGGACTATGAATAAGACTCACATTGCTTCCACTATAAATATTGCGGCCCCGCAAATGTAATAGAAATAGTGATGTAACGAATGCTAAACCTTTAAGCACTTTTGATATTCATCCGATGCACCTTGTGTTATTTGTCATAAAAGTATGAATTCGATTGTCATGACAAATGTGTTGCTAAAGCTATCATCTCTCGCTTAAGGAATCCTAAGAATCGAAATACCTCTAGGACCACTAATCATTCTAAGTCCGTGCTTGGTAGATCGCCTCTTTAGATTCTACGAACCACATTGATGTCCCCGTAGCTCCGCCACCTCCTAGGAATGTAGTACCACCTAGTGCATTCACTAAGACTAAAGCAAATACTAGTTGGAGATGGCGAAATGGATATACAACACACTAGGATTTAAATGGATGCCAAAAGTTATTGATGTGTGTATGTCTACTATAATCGCCCGAACCCTCTAACATTTCGGGTTCCACATCTACTTCTATTCCATCCGTCGTCTGTCGTGTAATGCAGTGATACAGATCATTCTCTGATTGTTGATATGGATGTTCCCACACATGACAGTAACCTTAAACTGTTATCAAACTTTATTGCAAAGTTCATTGGCGTCGTGATTCGGAATGATCACTTCAGCACTATCATGGGCTACTGGAGACTATATCAATGGGAACATCGAAATTAGCGGTGGTTTATTATGTGGAAGGCCTCGGCCACAACTGCTTTCGAGAGGTCGGCCTGTGATGGAGATTTGGAGGTTGCTTTCGGAGAAATCTTGTTTCATTCATGATCTACAAGGAAACGACCTTATGTTTGGCTCACGTAACTCAAGTCTTTACACTATCTCTATGCAAGACATGGTTGCTTCATCTCCCATCCGCTTACTTTTAAAGGCAACATCAACAAAATCTCGCTATGGCACCGCTGCTCTCACATTTAAACTTTCAAACTATAACCAATCTTGCTCGACACAAACTAGTTGAAGGTCTCCCACGATTCTCGGTATTCTAAAGATCACCTTGCTCACTGCGGAACAAGGGAAAGGCACTCGTGCTCATTTTCTTTCAAAGGTGGAACACTACTCGCATGTGCTTCATCTTCTTCACATGGATTTGTGTGGCCCGATGCGCGTGAAAACGATCAATGGCAAACGCTATATCTTAGTAATTGTTGATGACTATTCACGATGGACTTAGGTCTACTTTCTTTGAAGCAAAGACCAAGCTCCACAAATGATCATCACCTTTCTCATGAAAATTCAAGTTGTTAGGAATTAGAAATTCCAGGTATTAAAGAGTCGGTCACCTCAAGTATATGTAATCGTTAGAAAGCTCGTGAGTCGTAGTTATTTTAAGTTAAGTAGTATTTAGTTAAGTAACACCGTGGAGGACAGACGGTCTTTACCCACCGTATGCCCGATCCATGCCCGTTGTGTGGCGTTTATTGTAAGACTATAAATACTCTCTACCTTCCAAGGTAGAGAGTTGGAGCTCATAATAATATCTTTCACTTTCTCTCACTAAGTTCCCTAAACCTCTAACTTTCTCTCTAGAATTCCATTTATACGCCAACTTGGTGCTTTGGTTTGATGTGTAAGTGAAAACTAATATCCTTCAATTGGTATCAAGAGCCATGGCTAGATCATATCTTGCACATCTTTGGATTTCTAGTGGTTTTGAGTTTGAAAAGTTTAGTGGTTTGTGCATCATTTGGTTGATTTCTTGTGTTAAATCTTGGATTTTGTTAGTACTTTTACGCTTAGAATCATCACAAGTGTTTAGGTTTTCATTTGGTAGCTTGAATCATCTTGGTTGGGTTGTTTTGGATTGAAAAGTGATGTTTGTGAAGTTTTCTTGCTAGCGACTTGATCTATGGATTATTTCTCCTTGTAGCGACTTGCTTTACATTTTGTAGCGAGTTGAAGTTTTTGGAGCTAGCGACTTAGGCTTGGCGACTTACAAGACAAGTAGTGAACTCTCCACTACGGGTAGCGACTTGGTATTAGCGACTTGGTGAGTAGCGAGTTGCTATTTAGCGACTCGATTCTTTAGCGACTTGAATCTTAGCGAATTCACGCCAAAATTTTGCTAGCGACTGAGGCTTAGCGAGTTACTATTTAGCGACTTGCCTTTGTTTAGCGACTTGGGACTTTAGCGACTTGGTTGTATAGCTAATTAGGTGTTAGCGACTTGGTGCATTATCTTTAGCGACTTGGGTGATTTTTACGGTTTTCTCTGATTTAGTAAAACCCGTGAAAGAATCTATTTCCGGTTTAATCATAGAGTTATAAAATCCCGTGATAATCTGTTAACATGTCTACCAACGCTCCTACTATCATCTCCACTGCTGCCGAGGATGTTCAAGCACCGGTCTGGACACTCGACCACCCATGCTTGACAGAATCGACTACGATTCTTGGGCTCAACGAATCGATTGTACCGTGTTGGAAAGGAAAATGGTGTCAACATTCTCAAATCCATTGATGAAGGACCGATCGAGTTGAGACGACTAGAGATGTACTTGATATCAAGATGGAACTCGATTTCGGAATGGATGTACCAAAGATGTATGATGAGCTTGATGATAAGGAGAAAAAGAGATTCGATGATGATATCGTGGCTTCTAACATTGTTCTTCAAGGTCTTCCTAAAGACATCTACAAGCGATCAATCACAACACCGATGCAAAGGCAATATGGGATAATGTCAAGATGCTCCTCTCGTGTTCGAATTAACTATGGAAGACAGAGAATCACAACTCTATGACTAATTTGAACACTTCAAGATGAAACCGGATGAGAGTGTCTATGAGTACTATGTGAGATTTCATAAGTTGGTGAATGACATGAGGAACATCGAATGACTATGCCTAACATTCAAATTGAACTCAAAATTTGTGAACAACATGTATCCCGAATGGCACAAGTTTGTCACCTCGTGAAGCTCACTAAAGGATTGAAGAATACAAATTATGAGCAACTCTATGCCTTCCTCCTTCGTAATGAGAGACATGCTATGTTTGAAAAATGATTCTTAATCAATTCAAAACCAACCGTGGAGAGACAAGCTCGCCTAATGACTCAACCGCCTTCTACTCAAACATCGGAATCACAACCAAAGCCTCACAAGTCATACCCATGGGTAATGGTAATCACAAACTCATTCCCGATCCTATGTTCAAACAAGTCGATGTCGATGCACACGCTGGTAACATCATTAATCAACTAGCTCTTCGATTAGTCAAAACATGAATTCTCTCCACAAACCAACAACAACCTCGTAACGAAGATCTAACCCACACAATCAAGCTATCGTTAAAGATGGGAGGATCGTGGTGCAACCAGTTCAAGAAAGACAATATGATCGGGGAAGAGGTGGAGCGGTAGAGGTTATGTTGGTAATCGTAATCGAGGAAGGAATGGTAATCAAGGTCAAGCTAAGCCGATCAAATGTTATAACCGTGGTGGTGAGTGACACATTGCAAGGAACCCACATCTCCAAAGCGCCCGCTGCATCGCCGACACTTCAGAGATAAGATGTCGCTTGTACAAGCTCGTGGATAATGGTGCCGCTGGATGAGGAGGAATTCTTGTTTCTGCCGAGGGCAATGCCAAGACCTATGATGCGTATGTGATGAGCAACTTATTCGTGAGATAGGTCACAATCATCGAATGCCTTTCAAGTCGCCGATTGTGATGCATACGACTCGATGTGGATGATGGACCCATCGCACACACAATTTTTATGGCTAGCATTTCTCCAATGGTTTCTCCCAAGGTCTCTTCTTCACCACAAGTGGCTCATCCAAAGACAAACTCATCTCGTAGGTATTAAAACTATACGATGACGCCGATGTGCAATGATGCATGACAAAGTACAATCAATCAAACTTTTGAATAAAATGTTGAAAATATGGGTAATATCAATATTGTCCCATATGATCAATATGAGAAACAAAGTGAAAGTGAAGTTGTACCAAGTGATGCATCTTCTGTATCAACAATGACTATGTTTTTGATGAATACACCGCATGTGCCCTCGATGATTCTTTAATTTCGAACTAAATGCTTATAAGGAACGTGTTGCTATTTATGAACAACGTGCAAAATTTGAGTTGACCACTCATGAGCAGGAAATGGATGACCAAGTGCGTGCAATCATTAGAAAAGTAATTTTAGAGAAGAAGTATTAAAACAAGAATTAAATTCCTTGCAAGAAAAGCTTTCTAAAACGCTAAGCAAAAACAAGAACTTCAAGAAAATGTGAAAATGCTTAAGTAAGAATTTAATGCAAAGGAATCAAAACTCTTGAGAGACTTTTCTAATCGAAAACTTTGAAAACAAACTTGAAAACAAGTTGTACATACAAGGAAACACCATTCAGATCGCTCACATGATCACTAAGCATAGAGTTCTAAGCGATAAGCATAGTGTTCCCATTATAGATAAACCCAACCCCGAGTACGAAAGATAGCAAAAGCAACTCAAAGTGTGATCTATGATGGCAATGAGATTCTTAAACCTAGACAAAACCTAGTTGCTTTGAGTGCAATCGAGGAAGATAAGAAATTAGATGAAATCACTAGGGAGAAGATGAATAAGAAACTAAATGATCCTAAATGCAAAGAGAAGAAAGTAATTATCACTCCCCATGACTACAAAAAGGAGAATTGGATCTCCACGAACATGTTTAAGCCTCAAACATTGTTGACTCCCGAACAAGTGTTCGGAAAATGGACTTAGATAAGCGAAGCGTAAAATATTGTTGTAACAAACCCTCCCTTAGGAAAATGCGCTAAGCAACCGCTTATCCTCCCAATACGCCAATGCATCTAGTTCCTAGAACGATTGCTACTAAAAGCGAGATCTTAATCAATCAATATGTTATTTTTCAACTATTTGTTGATTTTGAGAAAACTTGTAAGAAAAGGATCACACCCACCGGATTATCAAGGGAAAGGGTTTTGAACAAACAAAAGAATGCTATTTAACCGAGGTCATGCCTTTCTTTAAACTTCTAAAATATCACTTTGAGAGTCTTAAAAGGGGATACATATCGATATTAAGGGAATGGAAAAGGAATTTGATGCAATGATAGTTGAAGTTAGTGACTATGAGCGAGCACTAAAATATAATGAGATTGAGAGGAAGAACTTGTATACACTAAATGAGAACCCGATTTCAATGTATTGCTCAAGATGTGTTCTTCATCGCTACAAATTGTTCTATTAATGCTTCTCAATTTCATGAATTATCTCGTTCCGAAAGTCTCCCATGATCGTGTTATTGAGCTTGAAAAACTAATTACGAACTAAACGAGAAAATTAAACCGGATGATCATGACAATTTGGTTAAACATTTTTCTAAACTAGAAGTTGAGCATTTTAATTTACAACTAAAATATCAACATCTTAAAGAAAATGTCAAAACTTCAAATATCAAGACATCCTCGGATGCTCCGAGTTTGATGCGCTTTTCAAATTAACAAACGTGATGAACAGATTCAAGCTCATTGCAACACGATCGTAAAGTTGAAAGCCCAAATCTCTCAATTAAAGGGTCAAACGAACAATATGACAGCTCCCAAATGCCTCCTCCTTTAGATTCTCGAATTCTCAAACATTTCATCTTCAAAACCTAGTAAATGCATTACAAAAGGAAAAAGAAAGTTTTCTAGAAGAAAATGAAAAGGTTAAAGTCATTTCAATGAGCTATTTGAATCAATAAAGGTCACTCAGAATAAAAATAACGAACAAATAGCTTCATTGCAAAAGGAAATCGAGAATCAAGAGTCGTGTAAAAGGAAAATGCCTATGACCAATGGGGAGAATGGTGTATCAAAGGTTCACTCTTGTAATAAATATGCTTTGTCTATGAAATATGTCCCTCCTCATCTCGTGAACAACAAACTTGATGTTCAAACATACTTCTCATCCCTTAAGAATTGCCTAGAATGTCTCGCGAGATTGTTGAAGAGGATAAGTTAGAGAAACCTCATGATAATGCAATTGACATGCATGCTTATATGCCAAACGATCTCAAGAAATCCTAGAATGCTTGATCACAATATGCCCAAAGTCATTAGGTGAGAGAGTTAATCCTTTGATTCCATGCTCGATGCCTAATGCCAAGTATGATATTCATTCGATGCCCAATGTTTTGAATGTGAACCTTAGTGTGCCTTTTAAGTAGTTCGATTCCGATCCGCAATGCTAAGAAAGAGAACTCAAGCGTGCCTTCTAGGAGTACAAATCCCAAGACTTCTAGTTTTAAGAAAGTGAACCTTAGTGTGCTGCATGTAGTTCAGATCCCAAAGACATCTAAACAGTGATGCAAAGAGTAGTAAACCAACTAATGTTCCCATTCCTCTACAGAGTAATCATGACATTAAAGGGAGCAGCCAAAGTCTCAAGACAATACAAGGAATGTTAGGACCTCGCAAGCTAAGAATGTGCACTGAAAAGAGTAGAAGAACAATCTAGGAACTTTAAGTTTGAACTCGAATAAAACGAATCGTGTTGATTCTAGTATTAGCCATAGGCGATCAGAATTAATTCAATCGATACTATTTGCAAACCTTGTATTGATGTCTCGCTAAATTCG
Organism: Chrysanthemum lavandulifolium; assembly: GCA_022545495.1. NCBI lineage: Eukaryota > Viridiplantae > Streptophyta > Magnoliopsida > Asterales > Asteraceae > Chrysanthemum > Chrysanthemum lavandulifolium. The sequence goes on along the minus strand of CM040238.1, from coordinate 56,153,663 downwards.
CTTTCTAATCATGAATGTGGTGTTAATGTTTTGCCTAATGATGTTAATTGTCCAGCTAATATTGTTAATGCTAAAATTCATGCTAAGAAGGCTAAAAGGCTAAAATGAAAGAAAGTTAGAAAACAGTGGAAACCCACGGAAGAATATTTAGTAAGATAGGCTATTATTGGTTACCCGTTGGTCATAAGACTAATCGCACAATGCCCACTAGAAAATGGATGCCTACCGGTAGAACTATTCCTTAAGATGTGAGCACACCGTGAATGTGGCTAATACGTACACTAGTATCGTGATCTATTCACAATGATTCCATTGCCTTATTTTCGATATGAATGCTTCTATTTCGATGTGGGTGTTCCAACCATTGTTACTAACCAAATGGAACCCATTCTTGCATGGGGATCCCAATTATCCGCTTATCCATTCTTGTCCGTGTTCAACCGCAGATCGCTCAAATCGCTCGTGGTACCGGACTCAGTCGCTCCAAGCATATGATCATGACCGGTCACGGCTCATGAACTTCGTGAGCAAATTCATCGGGACATGCTTAGATTCGGGAATAATCATTTCGGTGCTATCATGGGTTATGGAGACTATGTTGTTGGCAAAAGTGTTATCTCCGTGGTTTACTATGTAGAAGGTCTTGGTCACAACTTGTTCTCTGTTGGTCAATTCTGCGATTCGATCTAGAAGTAGCCTTCGAAAACATACCGCTTCGTTAGAGAACTTGATGGTAAGGAACTTTTAAGAGGTTCACGTGGTTCTAATCTATACACCATCTCTATCAAAGATATGATGAAGTCTTCTCCAATTTGCTTGTCAAAGGCTTCTAAAACAAAGTCATGGTTATGGCATCGCCGTCTCAATCACCCGAACTTCGGCACCATCAATGATCTCACCGAAAAGACTTAGTTGTAGGTTTACCTAGACTCAAGTACGAAAAGGATCATCTTTGTTCAAGATGTCAATTGGGAAAAAGTAAGAAGTATGCCCATAAACCCAAACCTACTAACTCATCATAGAAGTTCTTCATATGATTCATATGGATTTATGTGGACCAATGAGGGTGCAAAATATTTTGGGAAGAAGTATGTGTTAGTTGTGGTTGATGATTACTCTAGATTCACCTAGGTCAAGTTCTTAAGGACAAAGGATGAAACTCCGATATCATCATCAAACTCATCAAACAAATTGCAGTTCGACTTAACAAAACCGCTGTAATTATCGTAACAAACAATGGAACCGAGTTTGTCAACAAACAACTTAGTGAATTTTATGAAAGCGTTGGAATCACCATCAAAGAAGTGTTCCACGAACTCCTCAACGAACGGTGTAGTTGAAAGATGAAATCGAACTCTTGTAGAAGCCGCTAGAACAATGCCGATTTACTCAAAGGTTCCAATGTTTCTCCGGTCAAGCTATTGCCACCGCATGCTACACACAAAATCGCTCCTCGATTCACACTGCTCATGGAAAACCCATATGAACTTGTCCACAACGTAAAACCTAATCTCTTTCCTTCGTGTGTTTGGTGCATTATGTTATCCAACTAATGAGGTCAAGACTTAGGCAAACTTAGAGCTAAAGCGCACATTGGAGTATTTGTAGGTTATGCACCAAACAAAAGGGATACCGAATCTACAACAAAAGAACCCGAAATATCATGGAAACAATTCACGCTACGCTTGATGAGTGATCGGTCAAATGGCTCTGGACAATCCAGCTCAGACCCGCACTTTAAAACAAATCCCATTGGTTCATCCCTTGTTCCAAACTCTTCTCAAGAAACTCCATATGTACCTCCATCCGAAGATGATTTAAAGAAATTGTTTGATCCTATGTTTGATGAACTTTATGATCCAAGTACTAATGAGGTGTCAATCCCTACAAGTAGGTGCTCATATTCCCGTGAATGAAGTCAATCCTCGGCCTCAATATCTTTAAGTCAAGAAGCGCCACACCGATCCTTCATCTCATCAACAAATCATCATTCTTCAAATGTACATCATGGAACTGCTCGCATCAATGATGAAGTTAATCCTTTGCTACTCCTCAAGATGCTCCATTTGAAAACATATTTGCTCTCGAATCATCATCGAACCATCTTCTTCGTGAGACATCGACTGCTACCTCGGTCCCTCAACAACCGCCACATGAACACCTTAGAAAATGGACTCACGATCATCCACTTGACAACATCATTGGAAATCCTCTCGTCTGTATCAACACGAAAACAACTTGCTACCGATGCCTTATGGTGCTTCTTCAACTCCATACTATCTAAGATCGAACCAAAAGATGTTAAAACCGCCATGAATGAAGATAGTCGGTTCAATGCAATGCAAGATGAAATTCATGAGTTTGATCGACTTGATGTATGGGAGTTAGTACCGCCCAGATCGTATGATTATTGCTCTTAAATGGATCTTCAAAGTGAAACTTGATGAGCATGGTGATGTGTCAAGAACAAGGCTCGATTAGTTGCTAAAGGATACCGTCAAGAGGAGGGTATTGACTTTGAAGAATCTTTTGCTCCAGCTTGCTCGAATCGAGGCAATCGTAATCTTTCTCGCTAATGTCGCTAGTAAGAACATGGTAGTCTATCGATGGATGTGAAGACGGCATTTACGAACGGAGACCTTAAAGAAGTCGCTCACGCCGCCCAACCTCAAGGATTTGTAAATCAAGAGCATCCTACCCACATTTATCGTTTGAAGAAGGCCCTTTACGGTTTAAAGCAAGCTCCAAGGGCATGGTATGATACATCACAAAGTTTCTTCTATCAACCGGATTTAGCAAAGGAGCAGCTGATCCAACATTGTTCACCGTGAAGTCGCAAACATTTAATTCATGTTCAAATTTATGTTGATGATATTATTTTTGCCTCGATGCACCCAATGGAATGTGATCGCTTTTCAAATGAAATGAGTTCAAAATTTCAAATGTCAATGATGGGACAAATGTCATTTTTCTGGGATTACAAATTTCGCAAAGTCCTGAGGCATTTTCATAAATCAATCTAAATATGCAACCGAGATCTTAAAGAAATTTGGATTTGATTCAAGTGACCTGATGACACTCCCATGATTGATCGAACCAAACTAGATGAGGACCACTCAGTGGATCATGATTGACCAAACAAAATATCGTAGTATGATTGATCCCCGATGTACCTTACGACTAGTAGACCGTACATCTTGTTCATTGTTTGCATGTGTGCTAGATACCGTGCTGCCTACTAAAAGGCACCTTGAAGCGCTTAAACGGGTCTTTCGGTATTCCAAGTAACCATCAATATGGGTCTCTTGTACCAAGGACACCGGCATGTCACTAACAACCTATGCAGATGCCGATCATGCAGGTGTCAAGATACTCGTCAAGTACATCCGGAGGTGCTCGGTTTTGGGTGATAAGCTTGTGAGCTGGTCTTCAAAGAAGCAAATGAGTACTTCTATTTCTCTACAGAGGTCGAATACATAGCCATGTCATCCTCATTGTGCTCAAATCTTATGGATGAGATCTCAATTATCCGACTATGGCTTTGAATTCAACAAAATCCTCCGCATCGTGATAATAAAAGTGCTATTGCTCTCTCATGCAACAATGTTCAACACTCAAGAGCAAAGCATATCGACATTCGACATCATTTCATCGGGGAACAAGTGGAAAAGGTGGTGGAACTCTATTTTGTGAGGTCCGAATATCAATTAGCGTACATCTTCACCAAAGCTCTTCCAAGAGAACGCTTGAGTTTATTCTTCCACGCCTTGGCTTGAAAAGCCTTCAACCGTAACACTCAAACGCCTTCGTGGAGGAAGACGAGGAGTAAAGGTCTATCTTCATCTATCTCTTGTATATATCTATTCGAAAAACAAAATACAAAATTATAAAACCTTCAAAAAAATCCATAAAATTTGAAAATCTTGAAAATTCCAAAAAAAAAAAAAAAAAAAAAAATAAATAAAATTCCTTTTGTCATGTTTTCCTCTATTCGATAATATCTACGGTCTTTGAGATGTCATTCAAAGAATGACACGGGACTTTAGATGTTGTTCGAATGTTAAAAAAATATATATATATATATATATATATATATATATATATATATATATATTGAGAGAAAGAGAAACAATGGTTTATTGTCATTTCAGCAAGAACTGCTTTCAAAGAAAGAACAGAGTCATGCTTTACCATGTTTTCAAATTCCATGCTCGATTCTATAAACATTTATCCATTGAAACTAACTCGCTTTGAAAAATAAATCGGTCTCTATTTTTGATAATCAACAGGACTTATTTGTCAAAATCTCTCTCTCAATCAACAACCTATGTCATTGATCGAGGGGAGAATGATTTCAATTAAATAAAAAGTTATTTGGCATTAAATTATTTTCAAAAGATGTACATGCATGTTTTATCAATGGAGTTCAAAGTCTTAAAATCCGATCTTTATCGCTTAAAACGCTTTCATAATCAAGTCACAATTCCCCTTAAAATCTTTCAAAATCAATTTAATCAATAAGAGATCACAAATCTCAAATGATTTGATAATTGTGATCGGGGAGAATGTGATTTAAATTGGATTTAAACCGATAATTCGGTAAATGGTTTTATAAGGATGTACATGCTATCCTTCTCACATGTGACAAACGATTTCAAATTTTCCATGCACAAGTTGAGGGGAGCATCTATCTTAAACCTATGATTTGAAACGTGATCACTTATCTCAATGTGCAGTTCCTCTAGTATGTGCAAAACACTTTTCAAACTTAGAAGCACATATTGAGGGGAGCAAAATCATGAAAATCTCATCCTTCCCAAAATGCTTTATCTACTTGATTTGATTTGGGAAGTGGTGTTGATATCTTTAGAAAATGGTATTCAAAGAAGTTAATTCTTCCTCTTGCCTCCATGTGCAAAACGATTTCAAACATTTGATGCACATGTTGAGGGGAGCACTTGTTCTAAAATATCAAAACAATTCGTACAAAATGTCTTGATAATATATCACAAGTATCCGAATTGATTTTCAAATGATTTTCAATTGGTTCCAATGGCGATGAACAATACCAAATAGACCCACCAACTTTACTTTATGTACGGTGATATAAGGATGATAAGGTTAGGTGTGTGTTCCCATGATCCGCCGTAACCGGAGGGATCTACCGTGGACTATCCACTAGTTAGTGTAGAGTTCTTAGGTATGATGATAAAGAAGAAAAATGAGATATGGGAAGAGTGCGGATCGAGACCGAGCTAGTATCAAATAAACCCAACAAGGTTCTAGCTATGAAGTCTCGTAAGCAATCAAGGGGTTAAAGAATTAAAAGAATTGAATGAGAAAAGGGTGAAAACAAATAGCCTCCATTTATTCAACCTTAGGGCGTAAACCGGTTCAATTCATATGCTACTCGATGGTAACATCGGTATTGAAGACAAGACGTCATGGACCCAAAGGACGCACCGCACTTCAACTTTCCAAACCACTCAAGTTCCTCTTAAAAGGACTTGTTTCATTCTCACGGGAACCGACATTATCTATCGACTTTCTTTAGAGATTGTTGATATTGAAGAAGGAGACCCTCTCCTAGTCTCCGACAGGATCCAAATATGCACAAAATTGAGTCTAGAGCCACGAGATCATCAATAAATCTCATTAGGACACTTTCAATGAAGACTCTCTTTTCACACAATGTGAAATGAGAGATTATATCTTGAGTCCCACGCATTATCCTTGTGGTATTGCCGTAACATCCGAGTGATGTGTAAACATATTCACAATGAAGATGGAAAACCTTCGAGCCAACATCAAACAAGCTCCCGGTAGGTGGCGGTGAGATCTATCATATAGATCAACCATGTGACAACCGAATGTAAACAATGGGGCGATTCAATCTCTTGAATCAATCCCGTTCAAGTTATGGATTGACGGATACCTTTGAAAACCGGTCTTTGTGCTTAATAACTCTTTTCTTTAGCACATCGACCGTGTACTAATTTTTTCAAACCAAAAGGTGTTTTTATGATTGATAATTGATTTTCAATAAAACCTTCGTTGTATTTCAAAACAATTTCTATTGAGCAATACACGATTGTTTTTCAAATCTCTTTTCATCAATCGCTGGACTTAAATTACCGGGTTCACTCACTCCGTGTTGTCTTCTTTGAGACGCTCCGGTTTGAGAACAACTAGAGCAACCGCGAACCTGTCAAGGAAATTCTTCGAATTATACCGATCACAGTAAGACATGTATCGATCAACGGGAACCGTGGGCCGGTACCTCAATTCAACTAAAGTGGTCAAAGACACTTTTGTACGCTTTATTGCTAATCGCAGTATGCAGTACGCCCGACGCTTGCGGTGATCGTAATGAAGCGGTCAATCCATAGCCGCATGCTCACACGATACATTCATCTCTCAAGAAATCATGATAAGTGCATCAATGACTCGATATTCTCACTCCATGCTTCGCTACGCCGCCAATATCATGAATCAACGAAAGCTTCCGCTACTCGATGAAAAGATATCATGATCCGTAATGTGAACATGTCGGTCCGAATGTCACAACATCATATAATACCAACACCACAATGGATGTCTCGTAGATTGTTAATGTAATATCTATTTGTATTCAATGTAATTTTAGTACATGATTGAGGTGACCTCCTTAGGGAGATTGTTAGGAATTAGAAATTCCGTGTATTAAAGAGTCGGTCACCTCAAGTATATGTAATCGTTAGAAAGCTCGTAGTCGTAGTTATTTTAAGTTAAGTAGTATTTAGTTAAGTAACACCGTGGAGGACTGACGGGTCTTTACCCACCGTATGCCCGATCCACACCCGCAGTGTGTGCTTTTATTGTGAGACTATAAATACTCTCTACCTTCCAAGGTAGAGAGTTGGAGCTCATAATAATATCTTTCACTTTCTCTCACTAAGTTCCCTAAACCTCTAACTTTCTCTCTAGAATTCCATTTATACGCCAACTTGGTGCTTTGGTTTGATGTGTAAGTGAAAACTAATATCCTTCACAAGTTCATTCCGAACACCGTCCGCCAAATAAGAATGATAAAGGAACTGAATTTGTTAACCAAACTCTTCGAGAATTTTATGAGAAAGTAGGAATTGAGCATCGACATCTATTGCACGAACACGAAAACAAAACGGAGTTGTTGAAAGACTAAACCGAACGTTAGTGGAAGTCGCAAGAACAATGTTAATCAATGCTAAACTTCCGGACACTTATGGGCGTGTCGTATTCATCAAGTGCTATACTCAAAACCGTTCTTTGATTACTAAACGCCACAACAAAACACCTTTTGAGCTTCTCACAACCATAAACCGAATCTCAAACACTTTCATGTATTTGGATCCCTTTGCTATCCGAATAATGATCGTGATGATTTTGAAAGCTCAAAGCCAAAGTCGACATTGGAGTCTTTATTGGATATTGTGAGAATTCTAAAGGTTACCGGATCCGGAATCGTCAGACAAAATAGGTTATGGAAACGATTCATGCTCATTTTGATGAACTTATGGAAATGGCTTCGAGCATAACACTTGGAACCCGGTCACAACCGATTAAACTTCCTCAAACCCCATCATCACCGAACAAAGCCCCCACTCACTCGTCAACAAATGGAAAGGTTATTTGTTCACTGCTCAGTGACGATATTAATGAACGTGCTCGTGTGTATCCGTTGTTTCGCCGCTCAACCCGATACTACTCTTATACCGATACACTGCTACAACAACTAATGTTGAAGAAGCACCACAAGTTGACTCCACCACAACAGCTTGAACAAACCGCTTCCAACAATGATGAACCGCCGATGATGCTCTTAATGAAGTATTCCCACCGCAGATTTCGATCCAAATGCGTTTTTAACCCCGCTTGCTAATGAAACTGCTGCACCGATGTCGCGAATCATCAACAAACCATTTGAATCCTCGAATCGCACAATGTATACCAACATCAACCTCTACACATCGATGGACAAAAGACCATCCTCCGCAAATATTATTGGCAACCCGAATCAACCAACGTTACGAGACAACGCTTCACACGATGGTGAACATTGCATTTATGCACTACCGTCTCATTAATCGAGCCTAAAAACATTAAAGACGAATGACAAAAGACAATCGATAGAATCCATGCAGAAGAACTCAACCAATTCAAACGCCTTGAAGTATGGGAATCGTTGAAAGACCAACAGGGTCTACGCTATTGGTCTTAAATGGATTTGGAAGAACAAATTGATGTTGAAGGAACGTAATCGTAAACAAGTCACGCCTCGTGGCTAAGGGTTATCGACAGAGGAGGTATTGACTTTGAAGAATCATTTGCTCCGGCTCGCCTTGAGGTCGTCTCGATATTTCTCGCGTTCGCGGCTCATATGAATATGACGGTCTTTCGATGGATGTCAAAACTGCGCTTCTCAATGGACAACCGAAGAAACGGTTTATGTCACCAACCGTAAGGATTCGTTGATCCCGAGTTCCCAACCATGTCTACAAATTGAACAAAGCTCAGATGGTCTCAAACAAGCTCCTGCATGGTACGATAAGCTATCATCTTTCCTCATTGCAAATAATTTCACCAAAGGTTCGGTCGACCCTACTCTTTTCATTCAATATCACGGGCACATATCTTAATTTTTCAAATTTACATGGATGACATTATTTTGGGTCTACACATAAAAAGTACTCAATCGCTTTTTCAAAACTAATGAAGAAAAATTTTGAAATGTCCATGATGGGTGAACTTACGTTCTTTCTAGGACCGCAAGTTCATCAATCACCCCATGGTATTTTCTTGAGTCACCCAAATATGCCCTTGAATTGTTAAACAAATTTGAATGAAAACTGGACACTTATGCCACACCAATGACTCATACCAAGAAGCTAGACGATTTACATGGGAAATTAGTGGACCCTACCACATACCAAGTATTATTGGGTCTCTCATGTATCTAACAACAGCAGACTGACATTGTCTTTGCTTTTATCTCTCGCTCCGTTATCATCAAGACCAACTAAAACCCACCTCTCGAGGCTAAAAGAATCCTCCGATACATCAAGGAACCATTAACTTGGGGATCCGTATCCGGGATTCGTTTTGAACTAATCGCCTTTTCAGATGTCGATCACGCAGGATGTTTAGCTTCACGGAAAAGTACTTCAGAGCACTACAATTTCTTGGTGATAAACCGTGTCCCGCAATCGAAGAAGCGAGATTGTACATCGATGTCATCAACCAAAGCGTAATATGTAGCCATGTTTCGGCGTGTTGTGCTCAAGTCATCCGATGAGAACACAACTCAAAGACTATGGTTACGTGATTTGATGTAATCCCGATGTATCGCGACAATCGGAGTGCTATTGCGATCTCGCAACCCGCTCAAGATTCAAATCAAAGCACATCGATCTTCGTTATCATTTCATCAAGGACCACATGGAACAGGTACGCTTGAATTATACTTCGGGTACAGAATACTAATTGGCAAATCTACTCACCAAAGCCTTGCCTCCGCTAGGTTTAATGAGTTGGTCCACCGATTGGTATGCGGTGTTTGACTCAAGAGAATTGATGAACTCTTCAAATAGTCTTAAAACCAACAAACACCACAATCTCTTTAGTAAATAATTTTTCAAAACAAAATACAAAAATATAAAATCGATAAATCAACAAAATATTCTTCTATCTATTTTTCTCTTAACATTGTAAGTACATTTCTTCCGTCAACACTATAATCTTTCAAAATTCAGTATTTTTTCCGATCAAGTGTTGAGGGGGAGAAAATTTAACACTAAACTGTTTCAAAATAATCGGTACTTGCATGTTACCTTATCCTGGTTGTCTCTTTAATATTGGTGGTCACATTTTCAGTTTCATCACACCCTGACTAAAATTTATAACCTTTCATTATTTCTTAAGTCGGGGAGTGTCGTCAAAGTTATTTCCAAGTATTCTTCATTTGGTAACCAAATGGAAGTTAAAAGGCTTTGAATGAAAATGGAAAAGTGGAGGACTAAAACCGCCAAAAGCTTAAAGTATTTTCTAACATACTCTCCACCTAACTTTCACTTCACATTTATTACACACAACTAACTCATCCTACGCCTAAGAATCGCTCAACAAACCGTGTTTTGGATCATAATTTCGTAAGTGGTTTAATGTTTCTTACATGTTTTCAAACAATGGTTTTGATTTTTACATCAATCCAACGGTCAAAATGATGTATATGTTGATTTTGTGTTCTACGATATGCGTATGAACACATGATTAAGATTGTGTTTGTGGTTAAAAAGATAGTGTCAAAACGCTTTCTATTACATCAATGATATCATTTTTATCCTCAAAATGCACCCAGATACACGAATTGATGGATTTTGGAAATTAGGGTTTATGCGTGGTTTGGGTGTTTCATATGTGAACGTTTTGGTAATAAAGATTGCTATAATAGGTTGTTGTCAAGTTGAATTGATCATATCTAGGCCTGATTTCACCCGTAAACACTAATGATTCATAAATTGAAATTTAGGGTTTATGTTCATACGGTTTGGGTATTTTTGATTCATGACTTGTTTGATGTTAAAACTTGGATAAAACAACTTTATAGGCTTCCTAGACTTACCGTAAAAACTTTGGTGCAAATCCTATGGCTAAATTTCATATGTAATTCATGAACGTTAGGTTTAGTCTTACGCGTAAGACTTTTTACGATAAATTGTTTGATAAGTTTTCATGCCATGATCCGTTTTAGAATGAATGAATGTGTCAATATTGATGTTATGATGATGTTATTTCGTGCTTGCTACCGTAAAAATCGTAATCAAGGTTGTTACCATCTACGCATAAGGATCACCTTACGCCGTAGCATGTTATGCGTAGAGAGATCTTACGCGTAGCGCTTACGCCGTAAGGTTCTACTAAGGACCACGCGTATCCTCGTGAAGGATATGCGAACAAGGACCTCTACGCATAAGGTCTACTCTAACGAGTAAGTCTTACGCGAGGTTTTATATACGCCACGCGTAGCTTTACGCATAAGGTCCCTTTTCCACGCTGTAATATTTCTTACGCATAAGTAAGGATCCCACGCAGAAGATTTCGCTCACGCAGATACCTCTCCTGCTTACGCATAAGCTACCATTTCTTCGCCTAAGCCTTGATCAAACCTCCATTATGAATTGTTACGCGCAAACTTGTAAATAAATAAATCATAACGCCACGAAACCAATAATGTCACTAATAAGCTTAAATGTGTAATGTGTTGTGAAAAATATGTGATAACATAAAATTTAAAACCTAAAGTTAACTAACTCACAAAACTTATCACGACGCCATTAGACTATTGGACAAACAAGTGACTTTGGACTCAGAATAATCATAGACATAGCACATTCAATAATTAGTCAATAAAACCTTCTCGTTGACTAACATTATGTCTTTCGATATGTTGGTTCTTTTGGCTAAATGTGTTTCGATCACGACATGGAAGCTCAAATGAATGTGGATGCACCAAACGCTCTCACCATTGCCGATATCTTCCTCATGGCTATCCAATGAAGATTGAAAGAACAAGCTTCGTTGACTTTGAAACCCTCACCGTTATCTTCTTGTCTCATTGTCATTGATATTCTCAAGAACCATCCTTATCGTAACATGCTCACCAACTCGCCACTATTCCGAGATCTACATACAAGAATTCGGAATACAATGCGATGATCAAAGGTCAAAATGTCGTGACGGTGACGCCAATCACAAGCAAATCACCATCACTCCCGCAGACTTACGGGTTATTCTCCTCATTCCCGACATCATACCAATCAATACTCACGCACCCTCATCAAGAGACGGTTCGCAATTCTTGATTGATATTGGGTATGACGAAGCCTCGTGAATTATCGCTAAGCATTCACACGTGATCTTAAAAACATTCCTCACCTTGGAGAACCCTTTATATCATCATCACAAAATATGTTTCGGTCGCGACAAGGGCATGAGCATCCCAAGCTCGTGGAACTGCAAATCTTTTGGGCTCGATCAACATGAAACACATCGAAATTGAAGCTCGATATGGGATGACATGATGACCTTCCTCAAAAGCTTGGCTCAAAGATTCCGTGATATCGATACACAAAACTGTTGATCCAAAGAGCTCTTGACTCAATTCGATATCCCCAAGAGAATCAATGACCCGACAATCTTGACGTGTTGTCCGAACCCACTCTAACAATGATTTAAGGAGTCAACTACCAAGAAACAAGGTGTTGTGTTGTCGGATCTCCTTCTCTCGATGAACTCAAACAAACTCTATTCTTATAAAAGATATTTCGTAGTCATGAAGAGAACAAAGTTGGTTTTCTCGATGAAAACTCTTCCGTACACCTACAAGGAGAACCGTAAGAGGGAGTGCAGGAGGCCGCAAGCATCGAGAGTCGAGGAAGTTCCCAAGAGGAATCCTCCACGCAAAAGGAAAGTTCCTTCTAAGGAAGTCGCTCCTATTCCCATTCCAAAGCTTGAACCACAAAGAAAGCTAGTGGACGAAAGCTCAAGATACACAATCGTATCAAGAGGTTTTCACTCGAATCGCAAATCAAGCACCTCCTTCAAGTAGCAAAACCTCCCACCCACCACAGATATAAGCAAAGGGAAGACTCAAGGATTGAGCACGAAGAGGAAAGCTCGTAAGAAGAGCCACCGAAACCGATTACGGGAGGAAGTTCAAATTTGTTAGACTCCAACACGCTGCAAAGGAATTTGCTAAAGATCAAATGGGTGGCCCCGAGGGTCAAGTGGTGAAGTTCAACCCACACCGATCCCGATGCGGTTAATCGACCGTGATAAGGAACTGGTGCCACCACTTTGGAGCAACAACAAAAGCGCGTGGAAGATTCTATTGAGTATGACATTGAAGAACCGAAACGGAAAAGACCGAGAAAACAATCACGATGATACAAAGATTGATGAAATGATAATTATGATCGCCTTTTTCTAGACAACACGTCTGCTCAAAGGAGAAAACTTCAACCACCGAAGACCCGTAGTCTCCTCACATCTCATCATCATCGGATTCATCTTCTCATTCCTCACCACCACCATCAAAAGATCAACCAAATCAACATCCAAATCGAAGAAGCCAACCGCATCTTGGATCTCTCAAGCTAAGACTCAATCAAAAGTCGACAAACATGTCGAAAAAAAGACGTGCTCTTCAAGAAAATGAATTTCTTTGTCGATCGACATGACCTTCATGACGAGAATGACGAGATGAAAGTTGAAAGGAAGTATGTCCGTAAGCTCATGAAAGATGATCTTCAAGGGAAAATGGACGAGATGATCAAAGGATACACTCACAAGTTCCTTCTTGACATAGTTCCTAAACCGACAAAGGAGATGTACACTGCATAACTTTATCCAATCTTTGCATATGGCCACAAACCATGAAATCAACTCCAATGAATGTAAACATCAATCCAGCTGAACCCACAATCTTCTCGTATGATGAATTAGAACCCGCTGGTAGCTCAAATGTCGAAACGCCCGCAACATTTGCCTCCCACGAAAGTAAATTGTTTGAAGCATTGTCGGAATACCAACTCAGTCAAGACTTACTTATATCGGCACGTAGAGCACGACTATGAGTCTAGCTACAAGACTCTTAAATAAAGAAAAGCGCTCGTGGAGACAACCCATGCTTAATTGTTTGCTTGTTAGTGTCATATATCTTTTATTAATTGTTTATCCTCATGTTTAAATTTGTAAAATGCTTTATTTTGTTTTTAACCTCGCCTTAATTGCATATAAAGGTATTTTACATAAAGGATAAGTGTAGGGAGGATTACACGCTTTTCAAAAGAAACGTAAACATGAGAATAACAATTAACTAAAAGATATTTATGTTTGTTTGTTCGAGTCAAATGCTTGTATCGAAATCATAATGGATGTTTTTGCGTAAATTTTTCCGATTCTAAAGATGTAAATTTTCCGTAATTTTTTCGTAAAATCGCACCGCTTTTTGTCGTGATAACTTGACGGCGCCAGATTGCAACCGACGCGCCGTGAAGGAGTAAAACATCGATTACTTTTTTCTCGCTTTCGAGCTACTTATAAATTTTTGGAATTTTCTGTGTCTTAATTTTCTTAGAAATTTTGTAAACATCCATTCCACAAGCATTATATCCTAGTTTAAATCGAGTCTTATATATATTATTACCGCCGATTTACGCTTAAGGTTTCGCTTTGTTTTCTTCAAGTGTGCGTTTAGTTTGTCAAGAAGAAGTTACATAAGATTGGAAGGAGCTTTTCACGCAATAATTCTTCTTGAAAAGGATTTAACCACCACTTTACACCTGATCCTACCAAGCTAATCGGGAGTATTAGTTTCTTCGCTTTTACTTACCTTCCATTATCATAACTTTGATATTTTCGGGAACATTGGGGACAATGTTCAATTTAAGTGTAGGAGGAAAATAAACGGAACTTTGAAACTATGCTTATCCTGATTATTTGCTTTGTCCAATTGCATTGTGTAATAAACCATGAGAAAATGTCGGTTAGGTAATTTTGGCACCAAATTTAAAATTTTTCATGACATATAGGAGTGGGCCATTAGTCTTAACAAAAGCTGCCTCATGGATAGGAAGTTATATGACTAGCATAAACCCTTTACCACTTAAATTCCACCAAAAATGCGAGGATCGCCTTAGATTGGTAGGAATTAAAGCATTCATCTTCAATGCTTGTGAGTGTGAACCGGTAGTATATTAGATTCTAGAACTTGTTTTGTGATGCATTCCGAGATCGCAAGTGAGGCTACACTTGTGTAGTTAGGAATAACTAAATGATAAGAGGCATTAGGATAACCCTTGTATGACACCCGTAATATAATTACTTCTTCCACATCGGTCGAGTAATTCCCCACACCCTTTGCGTTGTACTCATCTTTAGTACACGATACCCCTAGTTAACCCCTCGTAGCCTATCCTTTTCGCGGTTCTCGTGATGTTTCGGTTTTTCCCGAATATCAATGAAGAGCATTGTTTACACCCCACCCCAAATATACACCCAAATCGCCTTTAGCCTACCCCTTATGCACTCACTTTTAGTGCAAATGTTTGTTATCACCCTAAACCCTTAGTTCAATTATCTAGTTGCTTGCATGAGTTGCTAAGTCGAGTCATATCCTTTGTATACGCTTTGGGACGATTGGGATTCATGGGAAAAGTTAAAGTTTATGAAATGACGGAAGGAACGTTAGATTCGAATTCCCTTGTTTCATGTAATAATGTACCCCAAGTGTTGCGATCTTTCAATTCGGGTCAAATTAGTGTTAGAGTAATAAAACTCAAGTGTAGGGATGTGCTTATAACCCTATCATGTTGATGTTACCAGAGGATGGTAGAGTAAAAGTGTATGAAAAAAAAAAAAAAAAATCGAAAAAAATAGAAAAGAAAAGAAAAAAAAATAGAGTGTAAAAAAAAAAAAAAAAAAATACGGCTACCATCCTACATCTATCCTTTAAATTTATGTTTGTTTATTTCATTACTAGAGTTTTAGAGTGTCGAGTCTCATTAGCAACGCCATTCTTCGTATGCATTTAACATAGAGATTTTTGACTTGCCACCACTAAATAGCCTATCCCACCAAACCCTTTGTTTCCCTACCGAAAGCCTAACATTACAACCCTTTAAAAGACCTCTTTGATAGTCTTTCCTAGGTGCTTACGCCAAAGCGATGGAGGTTTGATCTATTCTCAAGCCTATGGTAATCTATGTACTAGGACCGTTAATGAGTGTTTATCTTCCATTTCCTATTTGTTATATTTCATATATACACCCGAGAGATGTGAGTACCCAAACACCCCATGTGAGGTGCTAGTATGTACTTTCCGTGTTTGTTATGACTTTTATGAGGCTTATATGTGTTGTGGACCGCTTTGAATTAATGCTTCATGACCCCTAACTTATAAATTAATCAAGAAGCACATTTGCTTGAGGACAAGCAACAACAAGTGTAGGGATATTTGATAAGGTTTTAAAAGGTACCATTTTGAGGGTCGTTTAAGTCCTTATTTGATCACTTTGTATCCGTTATTGCTTAACATCGCTCTTTTCACTTTTAGGTCTCTTGAAGGCAAAATGTGGAATGGCACTTATTTGGACGAAAAGGCGAGTATAATGAAGAAAATGGCCAAAGTCGAATCGAGACACTCAAAGTCACTGAAATGTAATGCGACGGCGCTTCGTGTTAATTGCACGACGCCGGAGGATTTTGTGACGATACAAGAGCTAAATACCCTATTTTCAAGTGATTTACGCCGGCTTTAAAAGAGTAGGCGCTGCTACTCGCACGGCCTAGATGCAACCCGCACGACATCGTGTCAAGAGGACGGCCACGGACATAAGGTGACGCCGTCAAGGTTAACGTACAAGACGAAACCCTAATGACGGCGACATGACGGCCGTCATTTAAACATAAGTGACGCCGTCGCATATGTAATCTTATATATAGAATCCAATTTTTCTGTTTTAGAGAGTCTTTGGAGTAAAACCTAAACCGAACCTAAGGTGTCTTGTACAAGATTTTAGGTTTTAAACCCTATCTTACATCAAGATAAGTATTTACTTCATTAATTCAATTATGTCTTTGATTATTTGTGTATGCTTGCATGTTCTCCATGTCCCGCTAATTTATTTGTGTGTTTGCTTAGAAGTATGAAACTTAATTATTGAATATTGATTAGTTGTTTCTTATCTTAGTTGATTAATGATCTAGTAATGCGATAGGTCATTCGCTGTGTACTTAATGCTTGATTCATCTTTGTGAACCTTAGAATATGATTACCCGAGTAGTTGTAGGCTAAATTATCCAAAGAGTGCCTTAGAGTAAGAGTTTATCATCCCTAGTGGGTTTTGTAGACGAGACCCTTTGGTAAGTTCAAAGAGTTGGGAGAAACGATACCCTACAACTTTAGACACACAACGCAACTAAGAATAAGGACGTGACAACTCAACCATCAATAGGAGATAATTATGAGTAGTATAACCTAAGTAAACACATCTTTAAACTATCATACGAGCACACATTAATTAGACATAGACTCCCACAACCTTAGTTTAGATAATTAGATAATAGTAGAGTAATCGGTAGAAATACCAACCCTCCCCCAAATCCAATACCCGAGATTCAGACTTTCCATTTCATAAAATATAAAATACAAAAATAATCTTCCTCAACCTTAACCTTAGCGTAGTAACTTCTTACTAGCATTCCTATTCCCTAAAGAACGATATCAATACCCGTGGCTTACCCTAATTACTACACTACAACGATTAGGTTCATCGCCTAGGGTGTTATAAAACTTGCTCAAGAAAAGGAAGTTTCCTTTGACCCCAACGACGCGTAGCGTTATCAAGTTTTTGCCACGCCGGGAATAGAATAGCTAGTTAGTAGTCCACCTCGCTTAGGTTCTTTGCTTGATTCCTATCAAGTAAATTTTCTCATTTTTTTTAGCTTTCTTTAGTCTATCCCCTTCTTCGTGACCTTTGTTCGTAACACCCATCACTTTTCATCACGGAGGATGATAACCAACCACCACTCATCAACCCACCACCAAATGACCCGCCAAGAGCCCGTGCATTTTGGTGAATACTCAAGACCAAGCCACCTAGGCTATAGGAACACCATTGAGCTTCCGACCAAGCCCAAACTACGGCCTGGCGATCCGACACCATCCGGTTGGTAAACGGATGTGATTCCATGGACTTCGCCCAAGATTCAAATCAAGATCTCGAGGATTTCAAAATTGTCGATTCCATCTACCTTGATGCTACTACCGGGAGACCACGCTACCGCCTCTTCCAATTCTCTCTACGGACCAAGCTAGTAATTGGCTTGAGCGACTTCCCCACGCTCCATCTCAAGTCGGATGATCTTACCTCTCGCCTTGCTCAATTTTTCCCACCGGGAGAACCACTAAGCTTAGGAATGACATCTTGATGTTCCAACAACGCCAAGGTGAATCTCTATGAAGCATGGACCATTCAAGGACTTACTTCATAAAGTCCTCATCACGACATTGATCTTTGGCTCCAAGTCCAAATCTTTATGATCATGTCAACTTCCCACTAAGCGATCCATTGACCAAGCCGCCGGTGGAAAACTTAGTGATCTCACCGCGAAGAATCATGGGTATAATAGAGGACCTTTCCCTTTACGATAACGAAAGTTGGGACGACCCCGAGCTACCTAAAACCGTATGGCGATCTCCTTGCCTTCCATCAACTCACAACCTTCCGATCAGAGGATGATCAAACTTGAAGATCTGTTAGATTCCTCATGAGTTCCTACAAAATCCTAAGTCCTCACGACAAGTGAGTCAAATCACTCTACCTTGTGAGTTATGAAGTGGTCCCCATGACACTCGTGATTGCACAAGGCTCCCGAACAAGCTTTTATGGACTACGCCCATACGCATCGACGGAGCGGGAGAGAAGTGGTACACTTTCAAACCCGAACAAAACAACTTAGGAAACTCAGACAACCCTCATGGAGAAATCACCCTAACCTTAAGTGGAACCAAAACTCAAGCACACCCCAAAGCTCATCTAGTTCGCCCACTAGGTTCAATTCTTTTAATACCGAACCCCACTAATCTTGAGGCAATTGCATCTAGATTTTTGTCATCCCAAGAGACTCGATTGAATAAGCTTGAAGTCGATTTAAGCAAAACAAAGCGAGATGACAACCAAGCTTGATGCCCTCTTAAAAGCCTTCAATGAACGGGAAGTTGGAGCACCCCAAGTGATACCATAAAGAACCCAAAGTGAATTGATTGGCCGACTTCATGTTCTAGTTCACCATGGAGAGTGCACATCCATGCCCTCGCACCCGACGGTTCACTCGGTAAATGCTATCAAAAGGGTTCCAAGCCATCTAAGAGGTACCAAGGCCCAAGACCTTTGGTAGAGCCTACTCTTGAGAAACCCGTCACCAAGAATCCAAACCTAGTTTAGAGGAGGAGTACAAGGAACCCATCAAGAAAACCGATTCTTGAAGTCTTAGCTCATGCACCTTATTATAATGCTTTAAAAGAAAAATATGAGTTAGAACTTAGGCTTGGAAAACATGGGTCCGCTTTTGTGCGTAAACAACTTACCTAAGAAGTTAGACGATCCTGCTATTCACTCTTCCGTAGACTTGGAACTTTCAAACCACTCACGCCTAGCCGATTTAGGATCATGCATCAATCTTGTTCCGTTGTCCCTCCATAGAAGCCTTTAACTTAGGTAAAATAGAACCAATGTAAACCATCTTAGGTCTAGCGGATTTGTGTGGCACGCCCGTAGGAATAATAAAGGACATGGTAGTACACGAGAGAGTTGACTCTTTTGGCCGACTTTCATGTGATAGACATGAATAAGGACCCGACATGCCCATTACTAGTTGGAAGAGGATTTTAGCTACCGCTAGTGCCATCATCGATTGTAAGATGTCCAAAATAGTGGTAGGAGAGGGAGTGCTAGATCCGCTTACGATGTTAAAAAGCATACATACTACGAGGATGAGGAAATCCCACAAGAGATTAGGTTGGATAGAAAGCCTTCTAGATATGGACCTTGGATTGATAAGAACATCATAGGCCCCTCAAAGACCTTTTACCTAGATAAAGCCTTCACTAGTAAAGCAACTTTCCAAGAAAAAGAAATGGCTAGGGACATGGAAGTGAACCTGCTCGAGGACGCCTTTAGTATTTAGGAAGATGACCGAGTTCCTAGGAAGCTTGCCTGTTATTCCCCTTTATCACGTATACCTTATCACAAACCCAACACTTATATCAAACTCACGAAACAGTTATGCGTGTAGAAAGAAAGATAAAGAAAAGAACGTGGTGGCTTGATGTTATAATCACAAGTACCACACGAACCAAACACAAGATGTTATGCGTAGAATACGAACAAACCAAACACAAACATATGCGTAAAAATAAGAAAGAAAAGATGAAGATTAGATGGTGACTTGAATATGAATTCGTGTATGTTTAGAGAGGTAGAGAGAAGAAAGATGAAAACAATAATATGTTATATTGCTTCAAAGGAAAACACACACACACACACACTCAAGCACACCCTCAAATGACATACTTGAGGGTATTTATAGTAAGAGAGGATGATGCCCTAAGGCTTGGCCATGGGCCTTGAGATGGACTCGATTGGGCTTGGGTTACACGAACTAGACAAGGCTAGCTTAACTTAACTAATGCCCAATTAGCTTAGCCCAATCCACGAGCCCGTTGACTATTCTATCACGATATCTAACACACATTACAAAGTTCCTAATCGTGAATGACCATCACTTCTAATAAAAATAATCAAGGCTAACAATCTCCCTATGGGGTGGTCATTCAAAAGATGCTCCACTTGAATAGGTCTTTAATCTTTTGAGCTTGAACTTTGTGAGTAGATATAGAATAGTCTTAATTCTTTTGTTCCTTCATGCTTTGTGATCGCTAATGTGGTTGTTCCGTCAACTTCGCTGGTTAGGTGTCTCCATGCCTTTCTCCACCATGCTCACACTTCTATTTGTCTTTGGTTACCAATGATGTAGTTCTCTAGTCTTTAAACTTTGTAGATTCTTTGACATTGACGAAGAATCATCTTTAACTTTGAGAAGCCTTTGATTTTGATGAGAACTTTCATGTGTTGTTGGTATGAGCATGTGGCTAATCAGCACGATCAATCCGCCTCCCGAGCTTCCATAAGAAGAAAACATAAAACATGTTAGTAATAAGCGGATTCCAGACTTACAAGTTTGAATTTCGAGGTGTTAATAAGATAGTGTGAAAACACATCTCTAATTTTACAAAGGCCGCCCTCGAACCGAGTCCCACAAGTGAGATAACGCAATATATCGGGCACATCTACGCTCGTATGAGTCAAGTACACCAAGCATCACCCCACGATCAGACCGCTTGAGACACACTAAGCGTAATCCACGGAGAATTACCGGCGACTGCCGCCGTGGTCGCTGATGTTGACCCCGCAGAGTTTCCATTCAATCATCAAGATCACGTATATAAAACTTCTCATAAATGTTCGGCAGACTAAGATCTCACAGGACTCTATAATATATCACTTGTGTCCTTATTGATGAACAACAATGCGATGTCATGTCAAGTGTTCCTATGAGATCTTTGATGAATCTCATGGCTCTAGACTCAATAAGTGCATTTTGGTTTTCCCGAGCGGAGACTAGGGAGAGGGTCTCTCTTCAATATCAACGATCTCTAAGAGAAAGTCGATAGATTATGTAGGTTCCCAGTGAGAATGAAACAAATCCTTTAAGAGGAATTGAGTGGCTAGAAGGTTTAGTGCAAGGTCACCGGGTCCATGACGCCTTTGTCTTCAATACCGTTGTCATCTAGTGACAACCAAGAGTGTATGAGTTGAACCCTGTTTCGCTAAGGTTGAATATGGAGGGCTATTTCTTTTCACCCTTTCATTACATTTCTTTTTAATTCTTCAACCCTTCTTTCTCCTTTCTCACTTTACTCTTTTTTCAATCATACCCGAGGACTTCTAATACTAACTATGGGTATTGTCCTTGTAGATCCCTCCTGCCTCAAGGATCATAGGACTTGATTTTCCTATCCTTAGTCACCTTATAACCCATGACCGTCCTATTGTTGCCATAAACCATTTTTCTTGAAAATCTCGTAGTGTTTATGATAGAAAACATGTTTGAAACATTCGAGAGTTTTATATTTTCGTAAACACTCCCTTCACATGTGCTTATATGTTTTGACGTAAATCAGCATAGCGAGTAGTAGAGTTCGCACTTTTTGAATTGATTGACTTTAAATGAACTAGACCGATTCGAGACACGCTTACATCACTAGAGAACTAGCTTGAAATTATTACCCGTCCCGGTCAAGTCCATAGAAAGTTTCTAGATTGTACATGATTCTTCACAATTCATTGGTTTCAACCGAGTCGAGCTCTTTGAGATTCAAACACCGATCATTAAACATTTTGATCACATTTTAATCACGCTTCTCCCTCAAAATAGCATATCTATGATGTTTTGAAACAAAGTGATTAAAATATATGTTTTTCAAAACATTTTGGAGAGAAACCGATTCAAAGATGAATTTTGAACAATTTTTAATCACGCTTTCTCCCTCAAAAATAGCATATCCATGATGTTTTGAAACAAAATGATTAAAAGATATGTTTTTCAAAAGTATTTGGAGAGAAACCGATTTAGCATGAATTTTGGAACAATTTTGGTTTAATACTCCCCTTAACTAAAGCATATTTTCATACGTAAAATTTAGAATCAATTATGGTTTAGAGGAGTTATCTTGGTACCAAATGTGAGAGATTTTGAAAATCTTTTGAAAAATTTCAATCAATGGTACGAAGATGAAGATTTTAAAATCTTTTGAAGATATTGAAGAAGAATTATCTTCATTTGTTTTAGGATAAGTGCTCGATATTTATGAAAATCGATTTTATAAGAACTTTCCTTTCTTTAAAGATCGGGTTACGCCTCAAGTAATCACAAGCCATTGTTTTTAGGAAAAGTGCGTTAAAATATTTAAAACCTTTGTTTGGTTTAGCACTTTCCTTTCTTTGAAGCGCGGTCCCGAATCGATGTGTTCAAGCCATTAATTTGAAGTCCGGTTTTCGCATCAAGTATACTGAAAGCCATTATTAAAGAAATTTTGAGAAACGACATGTTTTAGAAAACAAATTAAAGAACTCTCGCCAAGCATCTCGTACATGCCCGTATCATTGTTGAATGACATTTCTAGAAACGCATGTAATATCGATTATACGAGAGACATGTCGAGAAGAATATTTTTGATTTTGATTTTATATTGTTTTGTATTTTTGAAAATTTTCTATTTTTGTATTTTGTTTTTGTTGGTTTTATAAAAGAAATGGAAAATCAATAAAGAAGATAGAAAGAGTGATGAAGAAGAGTTTATGTAATTGGAACCCTCTCGATGAGCTAGGTTCGTAGATATTTGATTCACCGCAACCAAAGAAGAAGAGTTTTCACAAATAATGTTGTTAGAAGTACAAGATTCCTCACGTGAGGGTGATCACTATCAACGGTTGTAGTGGTTTCTACTTCCTTATCCCGATGATTTTCACTATTATCCGTGTTGGAGCAAGTATCAAACATCTTTCCCGTGGAATCCATCTAAGACCTATTGTGTTGAAAACTTTTCCTGGGAATCCACCCAAGGTAAGATCTAGGAGTTGTTTTCTTATCGATGCAGCTGAAGACTCAGCTTGGGAAAAACTACATCCTCAAGAGATCCACCTATTAGGTTTCCTTTGATGTTTAGCTTGTCAACGTGTTTGTTTCTATTTGGTGTCTTAGTGGATTGTGCCTTGGCACGAATTATCTTTCTTGAGATATTGTAAGGCACATGCATCATGATTAGTCGAAAAGACACATTTTTACATGTAGTACGCATAAATTCAATATTCTTGTTTAAAACAAAAGCCTTTAACTTTGTCACTACAGCCTTTTAGAAATTGATTCTTGTTCTAAAAAGACTTAGAATTCCTAGTGTTGTTTTCTAAGGGCATAGTATTTTCTTTTCGCAACTACTTTAGATGCAAGCCAATCCCTAGTCTTTGTAGAGTGTTCCTAGGTAATGGTTTACTACTACTAGCAAGGTTTTGAAATCTTGTAGAATTCATCACCCTAGATGTTGCACCTAGAATTCCATCTTTTCGAGTCTCAGTGCCTTTTTCCTAGCTTCTTCGAGATAGTGATTGTTGACCATGTTGTTAGAACCCATGTATTCTTTAACTGGATTTTGGTCACATTCCGTACTATTCCTAGAGTTGCTGTGTAAACACTTTTTCTTTCTCAAAACAAGTTTTTCAAAAGCTTTGATAATTCTCTTTAATAGGCAAAGTCTGGAGGACTGCTTTTGACAAATCATTTTTCTCATTGACTTTTGGAGGAAACCGAGAAATAGACATTTTGGTTTGAAACCGGTTTGGGAACATTTGTTTTCTCCTTAGTCAATGGTTTTGCAAACTTAGTATCCACAAATTTTCCTTTAGACTTTCCAAATGAACTCAAAAGATCATTTTGCTCTTGCATGTCCTTGTAGGCACGCCATACGATAGCTTGTCATACTTGCATTCCTCGATTTTCGATCAAGTTGTTTAAAATAGGACACGCTTTTTCAAGTTTTGCAAGAGCATTTTCATATTTAGAAACAATTATGGAGGTCTCATATCGAGTCTTTCATGATCTTCAATGTAATATGTTTGCAAAATGATGGACATGATATCGGTAGTCATCACATCTTCAAGAGAGAATCATTCAAATTTTCCAAAACTTTGATGTGTTCAACACTTTCATTAGCTTGTTTTACTGTGGATTTATGGTCCTTGACAAAGTCACCGCTTCTTTCAAAACGCTTGTTCAATGAATTACCTCGTGACCGATGCCACCACCGAGGGCAATTGAGTTTCAAAAACTTTTTTGTTCGATGTCAAAACTTGAGAACCAGCTTGTTAGGTGTAATAGTGGTTTTAGTTTTAACAAGGTTCTTGAAGATCCACAATTCTAGTTTTCACATTTTCTAAAATACTTCTGCATCACTTGTGTTAAAAGGATTGTTTGAAGACATTTGTTCAATGTTCGAAAGAGAATTTGAGACTACAACCGATTTTGAAACATTTGAAGTGTTGACACTTTGTTTGAAACACTTGGTGTTATGGAAAACTTTGACGCTTTTTTTGATTAACAAAAGTAATCCCATTATTTTTGTTCCATTTGTTATAATCAATCGGGTTTAAGATCCGGATTCTTTTGTTTCATTTTTGATCTACTCTCCTCGCCTAGTTCCAACGCTTCAAGAGAATCACGAACAATTATGGGTTCATGCAAAGGTTTTCCATTGTTCAACACATTCGAGATTTCGAGCTTTCTTGAGAAACGAAGAAGGGTTGTTACCAAGTGCCATTCTATTGTTAGTATGAAACCGCGGATTTACTTGATTAGAAAGCATCTTGATTGTTTGAGCAGAGTGACCCGCTTTTAAGAAGCAAATTTTCCAAAGTTTGATTTTCTCATTTTATCAAGAATTTCATCAAGAAGAGAATCTTCTCGCTTTTGAAAATTCAAGAATCAACTCGCTTCTTCTCTTTTCAAGATTAGAAAACATTTCTTTTGTTTAGAAAGTTGGTTATTTAAATCGAAATTTCCTTGTTTAAAGATTTAATTTTAAGTTCAAATTCACATCAAGTGTGTTATACTTGATTTGCAAAAGTTGTTCTTTAGAAACCAAATTTCGATAACCAATTTCTAATTCGATTCTTTGTTTTTATGAAATTCAAGGCTTTTATGCTCTCCTTGTAACTCTCAAGCTCACGGTCAATTTCTTATTCGCGGCCTTAACCTCGCTGACCGACCTTTTGGACTTTCTCAATCTCAATACCACAATTATTAATTAATGTTTCAGTAAGCACGTGTTTCCTCATCATTAGCACCATTCTGCGTAACTTGACCGTCATTAGGATCCATATATGGAGTTTCGAGTTAACATTACTATTAACTTGCTCCCCACATATGTGTCATAATAAGGTTCGGAGACACGAAATGTGGCTTCTCATGAGTAAACCGATTAGCAACATTACTATAATTTGGTACCTCATTGAGTGGATCTGTCGAGATGGAGTTGTATCAAAAGTACCACTTGATGTTGTGTCCTACCGATTAATCAGAAGACAAGAGGAGCTTGCATTATTATTTGCTTTCTCTTCCTGTCCCGGATACGTAAATTGTATTCCTCGCCAGTCAACTCTATTCCCAATTTTTCTTTCTTTGCTAACAACACCATGTACTTGAGGTCGGAGGTAGCATGTCGAACCGACAATACCTCGAATCTTGGCTTTGAGGTTCTGGTAGCATTCGAATCAAGTCATAAAATGCTTATTCCCATTTTGATATCCCATATTTTGATTCACAATCAATTCCGATGTCCAACATATCGCTCGCATATTGCATCCGATTCCCAATAACATCAACCATGTGTCCTTCTTGACTCATATGCATAGATGGTTGAGCAAACCGCGATAAACTCGAAACCATGTATTGGCTAATCCAAGAATAGCATTTGTGGAAAGCGCTTTGAGACGATCTTTGTCAGTTGCCATTGATGAAGGTATGTTCGATAAAGTTGATGTAGGATCGATTCAACGATAAAGGAGTTGTGGTTGATGAAGATTAAGCTCGTTGAGGTGTTTCCAAAGTCGCATCAGAACCTTGGTTCTTAAAAATTTTCTACCAAAATTTGAAATTCACTATAAAAATCAATTCTAAGGTCGTATGAAAAATCTCGAGTTATGACAATTTTGACGCCAAATTTGACCCGAAAAATTTGAATTTAGGCCCAAAATTTGAATTTTTTACCAAAATTTTCCAAGTTAAACCAAAATTTGAATCTCGCAGAAAATTGAACGCTTAGTCTCCTCAGTCGTAGAAAGAGCTTAGCGAGACCAAAGAAGTTACGAGTAGGATATGGTTACGAGTAGGATATGGTTACTAGTAGGATGTAGTTACGAGTAGGATGTAGTTACGTAGGATGGCTTAGGCGTAGGATCTTATGCGAGGAAGCTTAGGCGAGGATTCCTTAGGCGAGGATCTTATGTAGAAAGTATCTTACGCCAGAACCTTAGGCTTATGCGTAGACAAAAGTTACTCGTAAACCTTACGCTGTAATTTTGAAGTTATGCGTAGAGTTACCGTAAGCTTTTAGCTTATGCGTAAACTATGGTTAAGAACCAAAACTTTACATCGCCACAACAGTAAGAGATATCCACAATCAAGTGTTCCACACACTTATCCAAGTGAAGGAAGCAATCGAGTAACAGCTATAGCACCTAAGATTCTTCACCAAAAGTTACGAGTAGAACCTTATGAGTAGTTGACTTTCTTTAGTAGAATTAGGGTTTTGACCTACTGTAAAAATTTTCAGCGATTCAAACGATTTCTTGCATAGATATCCTTAAAACACTCGAATAACCCAAAATGTCAACCTTTTTCACCCAAAGTGCTTAGAAAAGTTACGAGTAGAAAACTAGGTTTTGACTTTTCGACTTCTACCGTAAAAATTTCCAACGATTCAAATGATTTCTTTTGCACGTATATCCTTAAAACACTCGAATAACACAAAATGTTGACCTTTTCACCCAAAGTGCTTAGAAAAGTTACTTAGTAGAAATGACCAAAGAACCAAAACGAGCTTAAAATGAAGAAAACACGTAAAGCTTCAAACTTTTGCAAAAACTAAAACTTTAGCACCAAATAAACCTTAAACCATTAAGAATCTTGAATTTTTGAGTGCAAAATTAAAGCTTTAATGCTTGAAAGATGTAAACGCGAGCTTAACGATATCTTACCAAAACTTCAAAACAAACACAAACACTCCTAAACCATTGTTAGGCGATTGATACCAATTGTTAAGACCACTACGAATATCAACCTTATCACAAACCCAACACTTATATCACGTTAAACACAATCTGATGATATGCGTAAAGAAAGATTAAGAATAGATGTGGTGACTTGATGTATATTCGTATGTATATGTTTAGAGAGGTAGAGAGAAGAAGATGAAAACAATAATATGTTATATTGCTCCAAAGAAAACACACACACACACACACTCAAGCACACCCCTCAAATGACATACTTGAGGGGTATTTATAGTAAGAGAGGATGATGCCCTAAGGCTTGGCCATGGGCCTTGAGATGGACTTGGATTGGGCTTGGGTTACACGAACTAGACAAGGCTAGCTTAACTTAACTAATGCCCAATTAGCTTAGCCCAATCCACGAGCCCGTTGACTATTCTATCATGATATCTAACACACACTACAAAGTTCCTAATCGTGAATGACCATCACTTCTAATAAAAATAATCAAGGCTAACATTACCCGTTAACCTTGTCATGAATAAGTGGAAAGTTGAGAAATCTGAACACAAGTGGGATTGGGATAGACCGCCTAGTGATGGTAATGGAGAGTGGCACATTAGGATACAAATCTATGATCCCGATGGTGAGAAGTTTGAAAAGACATATTTAACCGAACGTACTACTAGGAACTTGAATGATAAGTTTGATCCTTACGAGATGAAAGTTGAAAGGAAGTATGTCCAGAAGCTCATGAAAGATGATCTTCAAGGGAAAATGGACGAGATGATCAAAGGATACACTCACAAGTTCCTTCTTGACATAGTTCCTAAACTGACAAAGGAGATGTACACCGCATAACTTTATCCGAATCTTTTGCATATGGCCAAGCAAACCATGAAATCAACTCCAATGAATGTAAACATCAATCCTGCTGAACCCACAATCTTCTCGGATGATGAATTGGTGAACCGCTGGTAGCTCAAATGTCAAACGCCGCAACATTTGCCTCCCACGAAGTAAATTGTTTGAAGCATTCTTCGGAATACCAACTCAGTCAAGACTTACTTATATCGGCACGTAGGAGCACGACTATGAGTCTAGCTACAAGACTTTAAATAAAGTAAAGCGCTTATCCTGGAGGCAACCCATGCTTAATTGTTTGTTTGTTAGTGTCATATATCTTTTATTAATTGTTTATCCTCATGTTTAAATTTGTAAAATGCTTTATTTTGTTTTTAACCTCGCCTTAATTGCATATAAAGGTATTTTACATAAAGGATAAGTTGTAGAGGATTACACACGCTTTCAAAAGAAACGTAAACATGAGAATAACAATTAACTAAAAGATATTTATGTTTGTTTGTTCGAGTCAAATGCTTGTATCGAAGTCATAATGGATGTTTTTGCGTAAATTTTTCCGATTCTAAAGATGTAAATTTTCCGTAATTTTTTCGTAAAATCGCACCGCTTTTTGTCGATAACCGACGGGCCAGATTGCAACTTGACGCCGTGAAGGAGTAAAAACATCATATTACTTTTTCTCGTTCTCGAGCTACTTATAAATTTTTGAATTTTCAGTGTCTTAATTTTCTTAGAAATTTTGTAAACATCCATTCCACAAGCATTATATCCTAGTTTAAATCGAGTCTTATATATTATTACCGCCGATTTTACGCCAAGGTTTCGCTTTGTTTTCTTCAAGTGCGCGTGTTTAGTTTGTCAAGAAGTTACATAAGATTGAAGGAGCTTTTCACGCAATAATTCTTCTTGAAAAGGATTTAACCACCACTTTACACGGATCCCACCGAGCTAATCGTGGAGTATTAGTTTCTTTCTGCTTTTACTTACCTTCCATTATCATAACTTTGATATTTTCGGGAACATTGGGGACAATGTTCGCTTTAAGTGTAGGAGGAAAATAAACGGAACTTTGAAACTATGCTTATCCTTGATTATTTGTTTTGTCCAATTGTGATTGTGTAATAAACCATGAGAAAATGTCTGTTAGGGTAATTTTGCACCAAATTTAAAATTTTCATGACATATAGGTGTGCCATTAGTCTTAACAAAAGCTGCCTCATGGATAGGAAGTTATATGACTAGCACAAAACCCTTTTACCACTTAAATTCCACCAAAATGCGAGGATCGCCTTAGATTGGTAGGAATTAAAGCATTCATCTTCAATGCTTAGAGAGTGAACCGTAGTATATTAGATTCTAGAACTTGTTTTGTGATGCATTCCGAGATCGCAAGTGAGGCTACACTTTGTGTAGTTAGGAATAACTAAATGATAAGAGGCATTAGGATAACCCTTGTTTGATACCGTAATATAATTACTTCTTCCACATCGGTTGAGTAATTCCCCACACCCTTTGCGTTGTACTCATCTTTAGTATACGATACCCCTAGTTAACCCCTCGTAGCTTATCCTTTTCGCGGTTCTCGTGATGTTTCGGTTTTTCCGAATATCAATGAAGAGCATTGTTTACACCCCACCCCAAATATACACCCAAATCGCTTTACCCTACCCTTTATGCACTCACTTTTAGTGCAAATGTTTGTTATCACCCTAAACCCTTAGTTCAATTATCTAGTTGCTTGCATGAGTTGCTAAGTCGAGTCATATCCTTTGTATACGCTTTGGGACGATTGGGATTCATGGGAAAAGTTAAAGTTTATGAAATGACGGAAGGAACGTTAAATTCAAATTCCCTTTGTTTGCATAATAATGTACCCCAAGTGTTGTGATCTTTTCAATTGGTCAAATTAGTGTTGAGTAATAAAATCAAGTGTAGGATTTGCCTATAAATCCCTATCATGTTGATGTTACCGTAGAGGATGGTAGAGTAAAAGTGTATGAAAAAAAAAAAAAAAAAAAAAAAAAAAAAAAGAAAAGAGAAAAGAAAAAAAATAGAGTGTAAAAAATACTGCTACCATCGACATCTATCCTTTAAATTTATGTTTGTTTATTTCCGTACCTAGAGTTTTAGAGTGTTTAGTCTTGGCTTAGCAACGCCATTCTTCGATGCATTTAACATAGATATTTTGACTTGCCACCACTAAATAGCTGATAAGGTTTTAAAAGGTACCATTTTGAGGGTCGTTTAAGTCCTTATTTGATCACTTTTGTATCCGTTATTGCTTAATATCGCTCCTTTTCACTTTTAGGTCTCTTGAAGGCAAAATGCCGGAATGGCACTTATTTGGACGAAAAGGCGCGAATATATGAAGAAAATGGCCAAAGTCGAATCGAGACACTCAAAGTCACCGAAATGTATATGACGGCGTCGTGTTAATTGCGACGCCGTCGGAGGATTTTTGTGACGATACAAGAGCCAAATACCCTATTTTCAAGTGACGACGCCGGGCTTTAAAAGAGTAGGCCGCTGCTACGACGGCCTAGATGCAACCCGCACGACGCCGGTCAAGAGGACGGCACACGGACATAAGGTGACGCCGCCGCAAGGTTAACGCGCCAAGACGAAACCCTAATGACGGCGACACGACGGCGCCACGAAACATAAGGTGACGCCGTCGATATGTAATCTTATATATAGAATCCGAATTTTTCGCTTTAGAGAGAGTCTTTGGAGTAAAAACCTAAAACCGAACCTAAGGTGTCTTGTACAAGATTTTAGGGTTTTAAACCCTATCTTACATCAAGATAAGTATTTACTTCATTAATTCAATTATGTCTTTGATTATTTGTGTGTATGCTTGCATGTTCTCCATGTCCCGCTAATTTATTTGTGTGTTTGCTTAGGAAGTATGAAACTTAATTATTGAATATTGATTGGTTGTTTCTTATCTTAGTTGATCAATGATCTAGTAATGCGATAGGTCATTCGTTGTGTACTTAATGCTTGATTCATCTTTGTGAACCTTAGAATATGATTACCCGAGTAGTTGTAGGCTAAATTATCCAAAGAGTGCCTTAGAGTAAGAGTTTATCATCCCTAGTGGGTTTTGTAGACGAGACCCTTTGGTAAGTTCAAAGAGTTGGGAGAAACGATACCCTACAACTTTAGACACACAACGCAACTAAGAATAAGGACGTGACAACTCAACCATCAATAGGAGATAATTAAGGAGTAGTACAACCTAAGTAAACACATCTTTAAACTATCATACGAGCACACATTAATTAGACATAGACTCCCACAACCTTAGTTTAGATAATTAGATAATAGTAGAGTAATCGGTAGAAATACCAACCCCCAAATCCAATACCCGAGATTCGTACCTTTCCATTTCATAAAATATAAAAATACAAAAATAATCTTCCTCAACCTTAACCTTAGCGTAGTAACTTCTTACTAGCATTCCTATTCCCTAGAGAACGATATCAATACCCGTGGCTTACCCTAATTACTACACTACAACGATTAGGTTCATCGCCTAGGTGTTATAAAACTTGCTCAAGAAAAGGAAGTTTCCTTGACCCCGAACGACGCGTAGCGTTATCAAGTTTTTGGCGCCACGGGAATAGAATAGCTAGTTAGTAGTCCACCTCGCTTAGGTTCTTTGCTTGATTCCTATCAAGTAAATTTTTCTCATTTTTAGCTTTCTTAGTCTATCCCCTTCTTCGTGACCTTTGTTCGTAACACCCATCACTTTTCATCATGGAGGATGATAACCAACCACCACTCATCAACCCACCACCAAATGACCCGCCAAGAGCCCGTACTTTGGTGAATACTCAAGACCAAGCCACCTAGGCTATAGGAACACCATTGAGCTTCCCGACCAAGCCCAAACTACGGCCCGCGATCCGACACCATCCGGTTGGTGCAAAACGGATGTGCATTCCATGGACTTCGTTCAAGATCCAAATCAAGATCCGAGGGATTTCTCAAAATTGTCGATTCCATCGACCTTGATGCTACTACTCGGGAGACCACGCTACCGCTGCCTCTTCCAATTCTCTCTACGGGACCAAGCTAGTAATTGGCTTGAGCGACTTCCCGGGCTCCATCTCAAGTCGATGATCTTACCTCTCGCTTCCTTGCTCAATTTTTCCCACCGGGAGAACCACTAAGCTTAGGAATGACATCTTGATGTTCCAACAACGCCAAGGTGAATCTCTCTACGAAGCATGGACTCGATTCAAGGACTTACTTCATAAAGTCCTCATCACGGCATTGATCTTTGGCTCCAAGTCCAAATCTTTATGATCATGTCAACTTCCCCACTAAGCGATCCATTGACCAAGCGGCCGGTGGAAAACTTAGTGATCTCACCGCTGAAGAATCATGGGTATAATAGAGGACCTTGCCTCTATGACAACGAAAGTTGGGATGACCCCGTGAGCTACCTAAACCGTTAAGGCAATCTCCTTGCCTTCCATCAACTCACAACCTTCCGACCGTAGGATGATCGAACTTGAAGATCAAGTTAGATTCCTCATGAGTTCCTACAAAATCCTAAGTCCTCACGACAAGTGAATCAAATCACTCTACCTTGTGAGTTATGCAAGGGTCCCCATGACACTCGTGATTGCACAAGGCCCCCGAACAAGCTTTTATGACTACGCCCATACGCATCGACGGAGCGGGAGAGAAGTGGTACACTTTCAAACCCGAACAAAACAACTTAGGAAACTCGTACAACCCCTCATGGAGAAATCACCCTAACCTTAAGTGGAACCAAAACTCAAGCACACCCCAAAGCTCATCTAGTTCGCCCACTAGGTTCAATTCTTTTAATACCGGAACCCCACTAATCTTGAGACAATTGCATCTAGATTTTGTCATCCCAAGAGACTCGATTGAATAAGCTTGAAGCCGATTTTAAGCAAAAACAAAGCGAGATGACAACCAAGCTTGATGCCCTCTTAAAAGCCTTCAATGAACGGGAAGTTGGAGCACCCCAAGTGATACCATAAAGAACCCAAAAGTGAATTCGATCAAGCCGACTTCATGTTCTAGTTCACCATGGGAGAGTGCACATCCATGCCCCTCGCACCCGACGGTTCACTCGGTAAATGCTATCAAAAGGGTTCCAAGCCATCCAAGAGGTACCAAGGCCCGACACCTTTGGTAGAGCCTACTTGAGAAACCCGTCACCAAGAATCCAAACCTAGTTTAGAGGAGGAGTACAAGGAACTCCATCAAGAAAACCGATTCTTGAAGTCTTAGCTCATGCACCTTATTATAATGCTTTAAAAGAAAAATATGAGTTAGAACTTAGGCTTGGAAAACATGGGTCCGCTTTTGTGCGAAACAACTTACCTAAGAAGTTAGACGATCCCGGCTATTCACTCTTCCGTAGACTTGGAACTTCCAAACCACTCGACGCCTAGCCGATTTAGGATCATGCATCAATCTTGTTCCGTTGTCCTCCATAGAAGCCTTAACTTAGGTAAAATAGAACCAACGGAAACCATCTTAGGTCTAGCGGACGGTAGTGTGGCACGTCCGTAGGAATAATAAAGGACATGGTAGTACACGAGGAGAGTTGACTCTTTGGCCGACTTTCATGTGCTAGACATGAATAAGGACCCGACATGCCCATTACTAGTTGGAAGAGGATTTTAGCTACCGCTAGTGCCATCATCGATTGTAAGATGTCCAAAATAGTGGTAGGAGAGGGAGTGCTAGATCCGCTTACGATGTTAAAAGCATACATACTACAAGGATGAGGAAATCCCACAAGAGATTAGGTTGGATAGAGAGCCTTCTAGATATGGACCTTGGATTGATAAGAACATCATAGGCCCCAAAGACCTTTTACCTAGATAAAGCCTTCACTAGTAAAGCAACTTTCCAAGAAAAGAAATGGCTAGGGACATGGAAGTGAACCCGCTCGAGGACGCCTTAGTATTTAGGAAGATGACCGAGTTCCTAGGAAGCTTGCCTGTTAACCTTGTCATGAATAAGTGGAAAGTTGAGAAATCAACACAAGTGGGATTGGGATAGACCGCCTAGTGATGGTAATGGAGAGTGGCACATTAGGATACAAATCTATGATCCCGATGGTGAGAAGTTTGAAAAGACATATTTAACCGAACGCACTACTAGGAACTTGAATGATAAGTTTGATCCTTACGACATTGTTGAGGATAGACTTACTTATATCGGCACGTAGGAGCACGACTATGAGTCTAGCTACAAGACTCTTAAATAAAGAAAAGCGCTTCGGGGAGGCAACCCATGCTTAATTGTTTGCTTGTTAGTGTCATATATCTTTTATTAATTGTTTATCCTCATGTTTAAATTTGTAAAATGCTTTATTTTGTTTTTAACCTCGCCTTAATTGCATATAAAGGTATTTTACATAAGGATAAGTGTAGGAGGATTACACACGCTTTCAAAAGAAACGTAAACATGAGAATAACAATTAACTAAAAGATATTTATGTTTGTTTGTTCGAGTCAAATGCTTGTATCGAGTCATAATGGATGTTTTTGCGTAAATTTTTCCGATTCTAAAGATGTAAATTTTCCGTAATTTTTCCGTAAAATCGCACCGCTTTTTGTCAGATAACCGACGGCGTCAGATTGCAACCGACGCGCCGAAGGAGTAAAACATCGATTACTTTTTTTCTCGCTTTCGAGCTACTTATAAATTTTTGGAATTTTCCGTGTCTTAATTTTCTTAGAAATTCAGTAAACATCCATTCCACAAGCATTATATCCTAGTTTAAATCGAGTCTTATATATATTATTACCGCCGATTTTACGCGAAGGTTTCGCTTTGTTTTCTTCAAGTGTGCAGTTTAGTTTGTCAAGAAGAAGTTACATAAGATTGGAAGGAGCTTTTCACGCAATAATTCTTCTTGAAAAGGATTTAACCACCACTTTACACGGATCCTACCGAGCTAATCGGGGAGTATTAGTTTCTTTCGCTTTAATTACCTTCCATTATCATAACTTTGATATTTTCGGGAACATTGGGGACAATGTTCGCTTTAAGTGTAGGAGGAAAATAAAACGGAACTTTGAAACTATGCTTATCCTTGATTATTTGCTTTGTCCAATTGCATTTGTGTAATAAACCATGAGAAAATGTCGGTTAGGGTAATTTTGGCACCAAATTTAAAATTTTCATGACATATAGGAGTGGGCCATTAGTCTTAACAAAAGCGCCTCATGGATAGGAAGTTGCATGACTAGCACAAAACCCTTTACCACCCAAATTCCACCCAAAATGCGAGGATCGCCTTAGATTAGTAGGAATTAAAGCATTCATCTTCAATGCTTAGAGTGTGAACCGTAGTATATTAGATTCTAGAACTTGTTTTGTGATGCATTCCGAGATCGCAAGTGAGGCTACACTTGTGTAGTTAGGAATAACTAAATGATAAGAGGCATTAGGATAACCCTTGTTTGATACCCGTAATATAATTACTTCTTCCACATCGGTTGAGTAATTCCCCACACCCTTTGCGTTGTACTCATCTTTAGTACACGATACCCCTAGTTAACCCCTCGAGCCTATCCTTTTCGCGGTTCTCGTGATGTTTCGGTTTTTCCGAATATCAATGAAGAGCATTGTTTACACCCCACCCCAAATATACACCCAAATCGCTTTAGCCTACCCCTTATGCACTCACTTTTAGTGCAAATGTTTGTTATCACCCTAAACCCTTAGTTCAATTATCTAGTTGCTTGCATAAGTTGCTAAGTCGAGTCATATCCTTTGTATACGCTTTGGGACGATTGGGATTCATGGGAAAAGTTAAAGTTTATGAAATGACGGAAGGGAACGTTAAATTCAAATTCCCTTTGTTTGCATAATAATGTACCCCAAGTGTTTTGATCTTTTCAATTCGGGTCAAATTAGTGTTAGAGTAATAAAACTCAAGTGTAGGGATGTGCCTATAAACCCTATCATTTTGATGTTACCGTAGAGGATGGTAGAGTAAAAGTGTATGAAAAAAAAAAAAAAAAAAAAAAAAAAAAAAAAAAATCGAAAAAAAGAAAAGAGAAAAAAAAAAAAAAAAAAAAAAAAAAAAAAATACGGCTACCATCCTACATCTATCCTTTAAATTTATGTTTGTTTATTTCGCTACCTAGAGTTTTAGAGTGTCGAGTCTTGGCTTAGCAACGCCATTCTTCGTATGCATTTAACATAGAGATTTTGACTTGCCACCACTAAATAGCCTATCCCACCAAACCCTTGTTTCCTACCGTAAGCCTAACATTACAACCCTTTAAAAGACCTCTTTGATAGTCTTTCCTAGGTGCTTACGCCAAAGCGATGGAGGTTTGATCTATTCTCAAGCCTATGGTAATCTATGTACTAGGACCGTTAATGAGTGTTTATCTTCCATTTCCTATTTGTTATATTTCATATATACACCCGAGAGAGATGTGAGTACCCAAACACCCCATGTGAGGTGCTAGTATGTAATTTCCGTGCTTGTTATGACTTTTATGGGCTTATATGTGTTGTGGACCGCTTTGAATTAATGCTTCATGACCCCTAACTTATAAATTAATTGGTTAAAGCACATTTGCTTGAGGACAAGCAAATAACAAGTGTAGGGATATTTGATAAGGTTTTAAAAGGTACCATTTTGAGGGTCGTTTAAGTCCTTATTTGATCACTTTTGTATCCGTTATTGCTTAATATCGCTCCTTTTCACTTTTAGGTCTCTTGAAGGCAAAATGTCGGAATGGCACTTATTTGGACGAAAAGGCGCGAATATATGAAGAAAATGGCCAAAGTCGAATCGAGACACTCAAAGTCATTGAAATGTAGGCGACGGCGTCAGTGTTAATTGCGACGCCGTCGGAGGATTTTTGTGACGATACAAGAGCCAAATACCCTATTTTCAAGTGACGACGCCGGGCTTTAAAAGAGTAGGCCGTTGCTACTCGGACGGCCTAGATGCAACCCGCACGACGCCGGTCAAGAGGACGGCGCCACGGACATAAGGTGACGCCGCGCAAGGTTAACGTGGCCAAGACGAAACCCTAATGACGGCGACACGACGGCCACGAAACATAAGGTGACGCCGTCGCATATGTAATCTTATATATAGAATCCGAATTTTTCGCTTTTAGAGAGTCTTTGGAGTGAAAACCTAAAACCGAACCTAAGGTGTCTTGTACAAGATTTTAGGGTTTTAAACCCTATCTTACATCAAGATAAGTATTTACTTCATTAATTCAATTATGTCTTTGATTATTTGTGTGTATGCTTGCATGTTCTCCATGTCCCGCTAATTTATTTGTGTGTTTGCTTAGGAAGTATGAAACTTAATTATTGAATATTGATTGGTTGTTTCTTATCTTAGTTGATTAATGATCTAGTAATGCGATAGGTCATTCGTTGTGTACTTAATGCTTGATTCATCTTTGTGAACCTTAGAATATGATTACCCGAGTAGTTGTAGGCTAAATTATCCAAAGAGTGCCTTAGAGTAAGAGTTTATCATCCCTAGTGGGTTTTGTAGACGAGACCCTTTGGTAAGTTCAAAGAGTTAGGAGAAACGATACCCTACAACTTTAGACACACAACGCAACTAAGAATAAGGACGTGACAACTCAACCATCAATAGGAGATAATTAAGGAGTAGTACAACCTAAGTAAACACATCTTTAAACTATCATACGAGCACACATTAATTAGACATAGACTCCCACAACCTTAGTTTAGATAATTAGATAATAGTAGAGTAATCGGTAGAAATACCAACCCCCAAATCCAATACCCGAGATTCGTACCTTTCCATTTCATAAAATATAAAAATACAAAAATAATCTTCCTCAACCTTAACCTTAGCGTAGTAACTTCTTACTAGCATTCCTATTCCCCAGAGAACGATATCAATACCCGTGGCTTACCCTAATTACTACACTACAACGATTAGGTTCATCGCCTAGGGTGTTATAAAACTTGCTCAAGAAAAGGAAGTTTCTTGACCCCGAACGACGCGCAGTAGCGTTATCTGTGAAAAATATGACGAAACCGAGTTGAAGCGAATCAAGAATTAAGCATTTCACCGCTCAAGGACGTACTGGAAAGTGCTATTGAAGTTGAGTATCATCTTGATAATATAGCACGAGCTATGTCTAACAACATGGATTGGCTCAACCTCAAGCAAACATTGACTTCACCAAACGGGACAACCCTCCATATTACAATCGATCGGTCTAAACCTCTTCCAAAATTAGCCAACCGGATCGCCCTAGAATTCCATTCGATATTTCTTCAACAAAGACTTGGAATTTCTTCTACACGGTGGCGATGGTTCAAGGAAATACGCTACATCTCGACACTTCCATTCCCGGCACCATATACTCTAACCGCATAGCAATCGAGAAAGGGCTAACCACATGTTCTCCAACAATGTGGCAAGATATGACCGTGATGCATTGTATGGGATTCACCATTGGCGGAACGCCACCTAATCTACTACGAAGCTACCAGTTCGAAGTCTCAACATGAAGTGTTCAAGACTAAAGCAATCGTGGCTATTAAACATGTTGATCTTTCGCCTAAATGGGACTACACTTTCTCAAGAATATCGTGGTCAAAAGGCAAGACGAAAGGGATTATGCATTCTCTAAAGGACTTTGAGAATTTGTCTATCAACGACATTGAAGACATGTACCTTGCCAAAGTGCTGTGGTCGCATGAGACAATTCTCAACTCAAGTGCAACGTGAATACATCAAGTC
The DNA here is from genome assembly GCA_022545495.1 of Chrysanthemum lavandulifolium. Taxonomy (NCBI): domain Eukaryota; kingdom Viridiplantae; phylum Streptophyta; class Magnoliopsida; order Asterales; family Asteraceae; genus Chrysanthemum; species Chrysanthemum lavandulifolium. The sequence goes on along the minus strand of CM040238.1, from coordinate 56,114,567 downwards.
CTTGCTTATCTTCATCGAAGAATAGTAATCAAAGAACTTGTAGAAGATCTCCACTTGCGCTTGAATCATATCGCACCCGTGTCAATTTTACTCCACCACGCCTAGATCTTCCCGACATCAACCGCTTTCATAATACACCCTCATCAAGAAACCATTTGGCGTCGTTTATCGCAGTTGAACTTCAACGAAATTGCTTGATGGCGTGTAGAGATCTTCACAAATTTGGGATCACACATTGAAGAAGGTTAGGGATGGCTTGGCTTATCGGTTGAAGGCGATACATGAAGGCATTGGGTCTCCAAAGCGATGGAATTCTCAAGATGTAAGGGATGTGAAGAGGATAATCACTATGATTGATGAAAGGTTGTATCGAAGGGACCACTGTAACATTAGAGAGCTTTAGGTGGTCGCCCAGGATTGCTCTTGCCGGCTATCAACGCCTGCTCGCATTCCCGGCAAGATTGATGGACTTCCTGGTACCCCTTGAACCGCTTCTATTTCATAATATTTTGATGTATGATTTATTATGACTATGGCTTGTGCACACATTTCAAAGTGTACAACCCGTTTTGTCAAGAAAGGACCTGTGGTACGCTCAATGCCACAATCCTTATATAAGGAGCGAAGCTTCTTACTTTGAGTAAACCTTATCAAACCTTTCATTTTCAAAGGTTTTACTCAAAAGAACAAGTACTTCCCGTATGTTTTTCAAAATCTCAACCGCTTATATCACTTGTTGAGGGGAGTATTTGAATTAAAACTTTGTTCACAAATTGTTCACAGTGGTCATCTTCCCGCAACACTCGAAATGGTCATATTTATTCTCAACTTTTCAAAAAATAACATTTTATATGCCATTTTTTAGGGGGAGAAAATTATGTGATAAGAAATATGTTGCGTAAATGCAAATGAATCTTTGTGCTATAGACTTAAGCAACGAATTGACGATACCTAACTGTTAGTAAATCGAAAAGACTTGTCCGGGACGGGTAATAATTTCAAGCTAGTTCGCTAGTGATGTAAATGTGTCTCGCAAAGGACTTGTCCAAATAGAATGTACCATTCGAGAAACTCTTGGTAGACATGAACTTTGACGGGTTTGACAACCTTTCGAGGTTTGTCTACACCTTCAAGGTAGTTATTAGAGCTAGTTGTCACCTAAAAGCGACAATGTAACTCTTTAACTATACAACGAACCGTGTCTCATGGGGATTGTCTATCTTGAGTTGATCAATTCAAAAGTGCGCTCTTTCCTCACCGTGCGATTTCCGTAAAACTCTTAAGCACATATGAGGGGAGTATTTCTACAAAAGATCAAACTCTTACAAAGTGGTACAAAATGTTTTACAATCATAACCGCTGAGAGATTTTCTTGAAAATTGGTTTATGGCAACATAGGTTAGTCATGGAGTTATAAGGTGACTAAGTTTAGGAATAACAGTCCTATGATCCGCCAGAGCGAGAGGGATCTACCCAAGGACATCACAATTAGTTAGAATCTAGAAGTCCTTAGGTATGATTGTAAAAGGATAAAATGAGAATCGAGAAAGAAGGAGTTGAAGAATTAAAAAGAAATGCAAAGAAAAGGGTGAAAAGAAATAGCCCTCCAAATTATTCAACTTAGGCGCACACCGGGTTCAATTCATATGCTACTTGGTTGTCACTTGATGACGCCTGGTATTGAAGATTAAAAGTCGTCATGGACCCAAAGGACGCATGCACTAAACCTTCTTAGCCACTCAATTTTCTCTCAATGTAGCTTGTTTCATTCTCACGAGGAACCCTACATAATCCATCGGCTTTCTCTTAGAGATTGTCGATATTGAAGAAGAGACCCTCTCCCAGTCTCCGCCAGAAAACCAAATGCACTATTGAGTCTAGAGCCACGAGATTCATCAAAAATCTCTTAGGTACACTTGACATTTCATCACTTGATGTTCAACAATAAGAACATCGGTGGTACGTTATCGAGTCCTTCACGGATCTTAGCAATGGTCGAGAACATTTATGAGAGGTTCACAACCGTGATCCTCGGTGATTGAATGGAAACTCCTGCCGTGGTCAACATCAAACGACCTTCGACAAAGAGTCACTTCGGTAACTCCCGTGGATTACGCTTAGTGTGTCTCAAACGATCTACGGTCAGAGGTGATGCTTCGTGTACCTCAACACTCATCCGAATCGTAGGTGTACTGTACATCGCGTTATCTCACTTGTGGGACTCCGGTTCAGAACGGCCTTTGTAAGAACTAGAGTTGTGTTTTCACACTATGTCATTAACACTCTCAAGTTCAAACTTGTAAGTGCTGGAATCCGCTTATTACTAACCGCTTTCATGTTTTCTTCTTATGGAAGCTCGAGCGGAACGATCGTAGATTCTTCACATGCTCATGCCAACATCATCACTAATGAAAGTTCTATCTCAAAGCAACACAAAATGAATGATTCTTCGTCAAGCCAAAGAATCTACAAAGTTAAATACTTAAAGAACTTCATCGATCAAATCCAACGCCAAAGAGCGTGTGAGCATGTTGAAGAATGACGTGGAGACACCGGAGCAACAAGGCACTGAGGTAGACTTGATGCGGACTACAACATACTATCACTTTCATCACAAAGAACAAAGAACAAAGATAATTATGACGCCAAAGCGTAACTGTTCAAAGAAGACAATTTCTCTACCGGGAGATTGTTCGAATTAAGGCAATTCTTCTCACAAGAAAGAAGAATGTCAAGACGCCAAAGCTACTATTACATCAAGCACCTTCACCGCTTACATTCATTCATCACCAACACTTAGGGAGATTGTTGGAATCACTCCTAAACCTATATCAAGTGTTAGTGATTCATATGTAATAGTTAGCTTAATTATGGCCTTTATGTTTGTTATTAGCTTAAGCTTATGTAGAAGGCCCATGAGCTTAGGCCCATGTCCATTAAGGAAAGGAAGGGAGTATGAGTGTTGCCCTAGCTCCCTTTCCTATAAATACCTTGTAATAACCCTCACTTTAGGGTTGGTTGTTCAATTCATTCTCTTTCATTACTCACGCATAACCTTTCCTTATTATCTACGCGTAGTGTTTGTTTGTGTATTGTTCAACCGATCATTCTTCCTCTCTATTCTTTCTATTGATGCTTGTGTTGTAAAACTAGTGACCTAGCATGCCCAAAAAACAATACAGTGCAACAATGAGGATCATATAGGTATGAACCCGAAAAATAGGACACGCCCCCCATGGATGCAAACACAACATGTTGCCCCGCCAAGATAAGGATGCTCCCTTGTTTTTTAACCTAGCAACATTCGTCACAACCCATATTATAAATATTATTAAAACACGAAGGATACGATGCCAATAAACTGATAATAGATCCATAATAGATCCTATAATAAACTAAAATAGCATATCATGGCTAGCGACAACATATTATGTCCAAAAACAATACAGTGCAACAATGAGACTCAGCTAGGTATGAACCCAAAAAACAAGAGATGGCCGACATGGCTACAAACACAACATGTTGCCTCGCCAAGACTCTGTCTCAGAACAGTTGCTGAATTATTTAACCCCTCTTTTCTTAATCACAATTAGCATCCAAAACCGATAGCGTATTACATGGTCCATAGTATCAACTTATACATAGCTCACGTTTGTAAATGCAACAGGTTCAAAAAGATACGGACCCCGCCATGGCTGCAAAAAAAAGGTTGCATAGTAACAAATGCATGCCATCCTGTTATTGCCCTGCCAAGTTACGGGTCGAATCATTGATGACCAACCTCATTTAATTCTGAAAAAACAACTAATCATCACAACCCGTTAATACATCATATATTTATAAATTCCTACAGATAATAGTTGGCAGAAAACCCAATTTACATGCCCAATCACAAAAAGCAATAACATTTAGAAACAAATCACAAATATTAGCCAAACCCTCAAAATTAGGGTTTTTAACATGATATACGAATGACTAATAGCCGTTTAAAAAATGGGTACCTGTGATACCGTGTCCATCAAAATACGAAAACTAGATGAACAATGAAAGCCTAAAAATTAGGGTTTTCAGCCGACTATTTCAATAACAATAATTGACACGGCAAAAACACCACAAATCGAATTGCAGCCATGTTTAATATTCAGCCAAAAACCCAAAATCGAAACCCTAGCTCATCTATTTTGATGATTTGAGACATGTGTGGTGAGAGGATTCTCGAAAGTTGGAAAGCATTAAGACATCTCAGAAGACGGGCCAAAAACAAACAGCCAAAAATTAGCCCAACCAAAGCCCACAAATTATATTAATATTTTATTCATCAAAACGACGTCAGATCCTTCATATTTTAACCATATTTATAATGCCCTTCAATTGGTACAAAGTTGGTAGATGCATGCCGAGGAAGATAATGTTTGTGCCTTTAGCTACAATGATCATGGAATCACTCATCATATGTCATATTTGGCACCAAACTATAGCTTGCCACCTCTCAAAAGCCTCATTCTTTTGCAAACAAGATACTATTAATTCATTTAGCAAAACTCAATATCCGAGCAAAATGCAAGAAAATGTGAAACTTATTGCTAATATTACATACTCTTATATATATGAGATATTACTCTCACAAAAATTGCTAACAAGAATATCATCATGACAAAGTATAAAACAACTCTTTGTAATATGAAATACAATTTTTTGAAAATAATATCACTCAAAATTCTTTATTTAAAATACTTGAAAAACTTTCTTTTCTTTGTGGTAACTCGTACATCTTTCATTTCATTTCCGGTAGCTTATATAGGCAACATGTGTACTGTTACAATATGAAAACAAAAAATTGGTCCAAGATATGCAATATCTTGCCGTAAAACATTTTCCATGTGCTACACTTGACTTACTCTGTGGAAGCAAAAGTTAAATTCTCTTCACCATACAAAATCATTTCTAAAAACTAGCCATACTATTCTTTTCTTAACTCCAATAATAAGGCTTGTCTTTTTCTTTTGGTCAGTAAAACACATTAGTTCACATTCTCCCCGTAATGTGTTTTGGCTGAAATCCCAACTTTCGTCTGAGCTCCTGAAACTTTTCTCATGGGAGTGATTTGGTGAAAATGTCTGCTAGCTGATCATTCGTTTCACAAAATTCAAGTTGCACCTCTCCATCTTTAATTGCTTCTCTGATAAAATGATGTTTCAAGCGATATGTGATAGAAACTAAGAACGTGATGAAGATAGTTTCTTGATTGTTTATGAGCCTTAGGGTTTAACAATAACAATGACAATACACAGCGGATAAATTAAAACATAATTGTTATTGACACAAGGTTTTCATTCACTAACACTAACTAACTTTAGACGTTTATAGGAACACGTCTACTAACTAAACTAATAACCTAGGCGTTTACAATACTATACGCCTAGGACACACACACACCTTTACTAGACGTCTACATTATGGAAGACTTAATTTAAACCTACACCTATGTCCTCTTTATATATACTAGAGGATTAGGGTTTACAAAATACTACAAAGGACTAATAAATAAAACTTCTTTTGCAAGCAAGTACTTCTATCTTTTTGTAGGTTTCTATCTTGTCGTATTAAGTCCCTCTTGTTTCATTCTTTTTGTCTTATCAACTCAAACGTATAATTCCCAACAATATGCTTTGTGCGGCTATAATGAATTGGGTTCTTTGCGATTGCTATTCCTGACATGCTATCGCAGAAAATTGTAGTAGGCTTCAATTGCTTTTCTAGAATATCTTCAAAAATTCTTCGTATCAAAATTGCTTGTAATGTGGCTAGAGCTGTTGCTACGTACTCTGCCTCTGCTGATGATTGCGCGACTGTTTGTTGCTTCTTGCAACACCAAGTAACACACCTGAACCAAGTGAAAAAATATATCCAGGTGTACATTTCATGTCATCTATACATCCTCCCCAATCACTGTCACAAAACCCATGCAAATTTGTATCTGCATTTTTTTCGAACTTGATTCCAAAATCTTTTGCAGTGAAAATATTATAAAATTCTTTTACCAACTCCTAAGTGAATTTGACTAGGATTGTGCATAAACCTTGAGAGTAAACTTGCGTTAAACATGATGTCGGGCCTTGTTGTTGTGAGGTATAACAACTTCCCCACCAAACTTTGGTAAAGTATGACGTTGATAAGGATTTAAAACGTACACTTTTAAGGGGTCATTTAAGCCCTTAATCGACCACTTTTATATCTCATATCGCTTAATTTCGCTCTTTTCACTTTTTAGGTCTCTTGGAAGCAAAATGTGGAATGATGCACATTTGGACGAAAAGGAGTGAATACATGAAGAAAATAGCAAAGTCAAGATCAAGTCACTCAAGCTACTCAAATTGAACTCGACGGCATCCCAACCAAAGGGCGCGCCATCCTCTATACTGATTTGATAAAAACAAGCACCGACGGCTCGGTGGAAATTTTGTTTCATACAACTGACGACAAGCTTTGAAGAAGAAGGGTGTCACTCGGACTTTTCATCTCGTACGGCCTGGATCCGTAACTAAGACGACGTCCCACTTGAAGACCGGCGCCACAATCTAAGGTGACGCCGTCCCATCGATGACTTGGCCAAGACGAAAACCATAATGACGGGCGTCCCACTATATCGGCGATAGCGTCGCACATGTAAATCTATATATAGAATTGATTTTTCAAAGATTTAGAGGTAGACTTTGGAGTAAAAACCCTAAACGTTTGTAGTCCGACTTGGACAGTATCTTAGGGTCCCAAACCCTATTTTACACATCGAGATAAGTGTTTTAATCCAAATTATCATTATGTCTTCCATTGATTGTGTGTATGCTTGCTTGTTTAACATGTCTAGCTAAATTTCTTGTGTGTTTGCTTAGATCTATGAAACCTAGTCATTAATTATTGTTAGGTTGTCTCTTATCTTAATTGTAATTAGTTTAGGAGTGCAACTAGGCTTTCATTGTATTTAATGCTTGAATAGTCTTTGTGAAAGTTGGCTTACGAATAATCTAGTGTACTTCGTAGGCTAAACCCAAAGGTAACCTCAAAGAGTTAGGGCAAAGGCACACCTTACGACCTTAGGAAACACAACGCGTTAAGATAAGGTGTGACAACTCAACCATCAATAAAAGATAACTAGGGAATAGTATCTAGGTAAACACATTTTTAATCATCATACGAGCACACATCAAATAGACATAGCTACCCGTAGTAATAGATAATTAGATAGTAGAAGTAATCGGTAGAAGTACCACCCCCAAACCAATTGCCCCGAGATTTTACCCTTAGCTTTCTAAAAAAACATATAAAAGATAAAAAAGAATCATCCTCAATCCCCACCTTGGCGTAATACATTTCTTGCTAGCATTATTATTTCCCTAGAGAATGATATTAATCCCCGAGGCTTACCCAATACTACACTACAACGATTAGGTTCACTGCCTAGGGTGTTGAAAAACTTGCTCGACGAAAAAGAAGTTCCTTTGACCCCGAACGCGCTTCGTAAGCGTATCAGACGTCCACTTTACTTCAACCGTCTTCTTTCATGATCTTTTCATTCTATACCAAAGGAGTGTCCTTCGGTTTGCATTCCAACATGTCAAAATTCTTCAAAATCTTCTCAACTTACTTCTCTTGGAAAATAAAAATGCCGCCATCGTCTTGATATATTTCCATTCCGAGAAAATGATTTAGAAATCCTAAATCACTCATATTGTATTGCATCACCTCATTCTGGAAATCTTCTATCATTTTCTTGTTGATCCCTGTGAACACAAGATCATTGACATAAAGCGCCACAATTAATATGTCATTTGTACCTTGATTTTTAACATACAAGTTTGGCTCGCTCTTGCTTTGATCAAAACCTTTTACTTTAAAATAAAAATCAATCTAACTATACCACGCTCACGGTGCTTGCTTGAGTCAGTAAAGTGCTTTCTTTAACTTGTAAACTTTTTCTTCTTTTCCTTCAACCTCGAATCCTTGAGGCTGATTAACATAAACTTATTCTTTAAGTTATCCATAAATAAATGTTGACTTGACGTTGAGTTGGTATAGTAACACTTCTAGCATGCTAGTGAAATGATTGCTCGTGCTCACGTGCTCGAGCAACCGAGAACATGTCTCATCGTAGTCAATTTTGGGTCATGCAAGTAACCTTTGCGACTAGTCTCGCCTTGTTTCTTTGAACAAAACCATCTGCATTGTACTTGACTTTGTAAACCCATTTTACGCCAATAACGTCGTTGTCTAAAGGTCTGTCTCTAAGCTCCCACGTGTTGTTCTTTTCAATAACTTGAATTTCGTCCTCCATTGCTTTCTTCCATTATACCTCTCTAATCGCTTCTTTAAAACTTTCTGGTTCTACATGACAAAAATTAGCATTATATATTTCTGTCAACGAACGAAATTTTCTTGATGGTGGACTTTGAGATTCTTCATCAGGTTCTTCGTTGGGTACCTCTTCAGGTGACGGTTGACTTTCATCACTTTCCACATGTGCTTCATCCTGCATATTGTTAGTGGAAAAACTTGTTCCTTCCTTTTTTTCTTCTTCCCAATTCCAGGAAGAATTTTCATCAAAAATTACATCTCGACTAACCATTACTGTACATTTTTTGTTTTTAGGCTATATAATCTATAATCTTTTGACTTGCTAGTATAGCCTACAACAATACACTTTTCACTTGTCTCAACCAACTTATACCTTTTTTGCTTTGGTATTTAAGAATAACAAACGCACCCAAAAAATTTAAGATGTCTTACCAAAGGTTTTCTTCCATTCCACGCTTCAAGTGGAGTCTTGTTATCGAGGGATTTTGTTGGACTTCTATTCAACAAATATACTGCCGTGTAAATTGCGTCTGACCAAAAACATTTTGTTAAACCTTTCTAGTGCATCATTGATTTCTCATTTCTACAGCGGTTTGATTCTTTCTCTCGATTACACCATTTTGTTGAGGTGTGTATCGAGTTGTGAGTTGTCTATGTATGCCTTCATCCTCACAAAACTTCTCAAACTCTTTTGAGTTTTATTCCTTTCCTTGATCACTTCATAAAATTTTGATAAAACTCCCCGTTTGTTTATCGACAAAAATTTTAAACTTTTTGAAAGTTTCAAAAACGTGAGATTTTTCTTTCATGAAATAAACCCATGTCATTATACTAAAATCATCAATAAATAGAATGAAATAGAAATTATTACAATGAGATGGATTCATCATCAGACCAAAAAGATTGGTGTGTACTAGCTCGAGAATTTCCTTGGCTCTCCAAGCGACTCCTTTCAGAAATGTTTTCGATGATGCTTTCTGAGTACACACCCTTCACAAACTCCGTCAATATTGTGAATTTGCTACAAACCTCCAACCATTTTTTCCTGGTGGAGTAAATTTAGACTTTGGAAATTCACATTTCCAAGTCTCTATGACATAACAAAGCTTCATCTGCGGTTGTGGCTTTCAACGCAATGTGTTCTTCATATCTGAAAGTGATGGAAAACTTCTGTTCTGCCCCATTATTATCTTAGCATCAACTCTCTGTTTCTTCCTTTGTTATAAATACTGCAACCTTTTCCTTCAAAAATAACAAAGTATTCATGCTCTACAAGTTTTCCGACACTAAGAAAATTTTGCGTAAGGTCAGGAACTAGTAAACGATCATTAATATATTTGATACATGTTTTGTCTTGACCAGAATCTTGTCTTTCCCTTCACTTGTACTACTGCTCCATTTCCCATTTTTACTATAACCACTGTTAACAAACCATGTGTCATTTCTTTCAACGTTAGCTGAGTGACAAAAAAAACATTTCCATCTTCTTGTTTTTCTTCTAAAAAATTTACTTGTTATTGGTTTTTTTTGAAAAACTTTTTCTAGGTAGCCAACTGGATCACAGTGATTGTCCTTGATAAGGTTTTAAAATGTACCTTTTTGAGGGGTCGTTTAAGCCCTTATTTGATCACTTTTGTATCCGTTATTACTTAATATCGTTTCTTTTCACTTTTTAGGTATCTTGAAGGCAAAATGTCGGAATGACACTTATTCGGACGAAAAGCGAATATATACGAAGAAAATGGCCAAAGTCAAGAATCGAGCCACTCCAGATCATTGAACCAAGGAGGCGTCGGTGTTATCTTGGCGACGCCACATCACTTTGTGACTCGGTAGAGCCAAATTGCTTATTTACAAGTGACGTTGTGAGGCTTTAAAAGAGAGGTCGTCGCAACTCGACGGCCTAGATTTGATCCGACGGCGTCGAGACTCAAGGGGACGTCACAAGAATAAGGTGACGCCGTCGCAAGACTAACGTGGCAAGACGAAACTCTAATATTCGGCGACCCGACGGCGCGCACAAATTAAAAGGTGACGCCGTGAATGTAATCTTATATATAGAATCCGATTTTTAGTTTTCGGTGTGTAGTCTTTGAAGTAAAAACCTAAACCGACCCAAGGTGTCTTGTACAAGATTTTAGGGTTCCAAACCCTATCTTACATCAAGATAAGTGTTTTACTTCATTAATTTAATTATGTCTTCAATTACTTGTGTGTATGCTTGCATGTTCTCCATGTCCGCTAATTTACTTGTATGTTTGCTTAGGGTATATGAAACTTAATTATTGAATATTGATTGGTTGTCTCTTATCTTAATTGTTAATGATCTAGTAATGCGATAGGTCATCCGTTGTGTAGTTAATGCTTGATTAATCTTTGTGAACCTTAGTTTATAGCACCTAGAGTTGTTGTAGGCTAAACCATCCGAAGAGTACCTTAGAGTTAAAGTTTATAAATCCTAGAGACTTTGTAGGCGATAACCTTTGGTAGTTTCAAAGAGTAGGGACAAACGCATACCCTACGACCTTAGACACACAACTCGATTAAGAGTAAGGACGTGACAATTCAACCATCAATAGAAGATAATTAAGGAGTAATAAAACCTAAGTAAACACATCTTTAAACCACCATACGAGCACACAATAATTAGACATAGACTACCCTCACCTTAGTTAATTAGATAATTAGATAGTGGAAGTAATCGGTACAAATACCAACCCCCAAATCCAAACCCGAGATTTGTACCTTTCCATTTCTAAAAATATAAAAGATAAAAATAATCTTCTCAACCCCAACCTTAGCGTAGTAACCTCTCACTAGCATTCTTATTCCTTAGAGAACGATATCAATTCCGTGACTTACCCTAATACTACACTACAACGATTAGGTTCAACGCCTAGGGTGTTGAAAACTTGCTTGACGAAAAGGAAGTTCCATTGACCCGAACGACGCGTGTAGCGTTATCAAGTTTTTGGCGCGGCGCGGGGAATAGAATAGCTAGTTAGAGTCCACCTCGTTTAGGTTTCTTTGCTTGATTCCTATCAAGTAAATTTTTTCTAATTTTTTTAGCTTCCTCATAGTCTATCCCCCTTCTTCGTGACCTTTGTTCGTAAAACCCCATCACTTTTCATCATAGAAGGTGATAACCAACCACCATTCATCAACCTACCACCAAATGACCCGCCAAGAGGCCGTACTCTTGGTGAATACTCGAGACCAAGCCACCTAGGCTATAGGAACACTATTGAGCTTCTTGATCAAGCCCAACTACTACCTGATCGACACCATCCGGTTGGTGCAAAGCGGATGTGCATTCCATGGACTTCGTTCAAGATCTAATCAAGATCTTAAGGATTTCCTTAAAATTGTCGATTCCATCAACCTCGATGCTACTACTCGAGACCACGCAAGGCTCTTCCAATTGTCTCTACGGGACCAAGCTAGTAATTGGCTTGAGCGACTTCCGCCGGCTCCATCTCAAGTTGGGATGATCTCACCTCTCGCTTTCTTGCTCAATTTTTCCCACCGAGGACAAGTTTTATTGACTGTGTCTTAATATTTATAGTGTCTCGCTATACCTATGGTTCACCCTAATGCACTAACGGGCAAAGTACCCGGTCGTGTGTAGTGTAGTAAATGGTAAAGCCGAGGTCGTCCCAAGAGCTATGTGTGTCGATAATTACTAAGTCTAATTGTCACGTAATATAAATGGTTTGATATGGTTTTAATTAATTAAACTACGAATGCGTAATATAAAAGCAATTAAATGGTAGAAAGGAAATCAATAGAGGAATAGTGGTGCTAACCTAGTCAATCCTCCTAACTAGTTATGTCTACGTCTACCTACTTCCAATTACTTCGTGGGGTCAAATTCGAGAGGACAAGATTTGGTCAATTCGCCCTAACCTATCAAAAAGATGCCACCACAGAGAAATCAGTGCACCGTCATAAGTCCTGTTGTTCCCGGTCCCCTAAGCCGAGTCATTAAGTACCGCTACATGCTAGATTCTAAATAGTGAGTGCCCGGCCGTTAGGAACTTAGACACTACACCCCCAATTCTTAAGTTCATCCAAACGATAGGTGATCAGTTGGTCAAATCGCACAAGTAGAAAGGGTCGTCGCCATTGGTCATATCTTACCCTTCCCATCTCATCCGCTCACCTAGGGTCGCTTGGTCATATCTCCTAGGCAATTGGCCTCACCGCCATTCAAAACTACCGAACCAGGGTGACTACCAAAGAACTATGCATGCATACACTTAGAAATAATTGTACGGAAGTAAAGGTAAACGCAAACAAAACAATTAAGGAATCATAACTAGGCTAGCACCAAAGGGTGCTTAGCACTCATATTAATCATGCACATCAATTCAATATTCAAAGGTACGAAATACATGAATTGAAAGTAAAGAAATAATAAACGCTAAAGCTTATCGTAATGGTGTGACTTCTCCTTTGAAACAACCAATGCTTCCCTAGACCTTCCTTGAGTATTTTCCCACGCTCTCGTAGTATTGTGTGTGGAATGGGATGATTAGAAATGCCGGAATTCGTGGGTATTTATAGGTTGTGTCCGGGTTACGGCGTAACCAATAGATGAGTTACGCCAGAACCTCCGTAAATGCACTAGATCTTCTAGTTACGGCGAACCTTATAAGTGGTTACGCCGTAGTCTTCAATAAACCCGGTTACGCCGTAAGTGATGCAAGAGTTACGCGTAAGTATCGGCGTGGAACCTCTTTTGACCTAATGGAGTTACGTCGTAATCTTTGGAAGGAGTTACGCCAGAACCTCTTGATGAGTTGGACTTCGTGGTCACGCAATAGTTACGGCAGAATGTGAGAGACGAGTTACGCCAGAACCTCTTCAAAATAAGCATACCGTGATAAATCCTTAGTAATGTTTCCATTTCCGCCTCTTTAGCTCCAATGCTCGCAATTTACCCGAAAGTGTAAAACAATGGAAAACAAGCGAAATCCATATAAATGATATAAATAACGAGCATTAACGGGAAATTGACACTTAATATTCGTGACTATTTGATGTTATCAAATATCCCCACTTGAACTCTACTTGCCCTCAAGTAGACCTTATTAGATAGATTCCTAAAAGATATCTCCCAAAACCGGAAAATATGAGTTTACAAATCCTTATGCTAGAATAAAACAAAGCCGAACACCTCACGAAAGGGAACAAACACTCAAATCTCTCAACTATTCTAAGTGTCAATTTCGGGTGATCACCAATCGCACAATATAGCATGTATTCTATCATAAGCTTGGCGGTTACACAAATCTCCACCACTAGAGTTAAGGGCTAAACAATTCTCAAGGCAATATGGGTAGACACGACAAAGGTTAAGGGTGACTCATCATTACTAACATGTCACGGCGAAGTGGACAAAATCAATGATACATGACCAAATCCATGGCCAAGACACCAAAGATTGCTCATTGCATCACCTAGACATGCTTCATGACTAAAGGGTAGGATAAGACATGGGATGTATAATTGGTGTAAAATGAAAACAAGGTGTAGTCTATATCTATAACTAAGTCATCACCACTTCACCGTCCGCCCAAAGTTCAAGTTTAGAAGTCTAGAGACCGGATCATGAAATGCAAGGTAGATGTGTCATTAGAGGACGCCGTGATGGGCACACTACCTTTTCTTCTTCGCTTGGTATTACTCCAACTCCAATCTTCAAATGTGACCGAGGTGGCCTCCTCGATACTAAACAATAAAGCTCATACTATAGTGCTTATAACATTGCACTTTACAAAATCATAACTGAATCAACTATTTTTTTTTTTTTTTTTTTTTTTTTTTTTAATCATAACATGATAACATAACATCCCCCACTTGAGATGAACAATGGGAATTCGGGGGGTCTTCAATGATCTTCATAATTGTTGTCGATGAAAGCGTGATTTCCAAACCTTTCCACTCGAACCTTGAACTTAGGCAAATGATGACTTCCCAATTACAAATAAAGACTACAGGGTAGGCTAAGGTGTAAGGGTGTAATGAAACAATATATTGGGGTGACAAAATGAAAGGAATGGCTCATAAGGGTGTATCTAGGGGTATCTTGCACTAAAGGGGAGTGCAACAAAAGGGTTTCACATGGGGGTCGAAAAGTCGAGGTGACTAATCGATAGACTCACAATGGTAGGCTGTTTGGGTGATAATCCTATAATACGCTTCTAAAACCGAAAAGTCCAAATACATCGAGCTAACTCAACATACCTCGCCTATGGTCTCGAAATGATGCAAAGGCCAAGTTCTAAAGTTTACAAGCTACCGCACACTCATAATTTGGTGGATTTGGGGTAAAATATAGGAAACGGATAAGGCTAATCTCACCATGTAATATCAAGGGTTGTATGTGCTCGCTAAGGTCTAATCTAGTTAGGTTCGAAAAACATGTCAAAATATAAAAATGGCATAATTTTTCAAAATAAACTAGAAAAATGAGGGCTAAATAAAGTTCAAGATATAATTCTACCCCGTCCCCCACTTGAATTGTACAAAGTCCCTTTTGTACTAGGCATTAAAATAAAGGTGAAGAGAAAGGTAGAATTAGAGCGAGAACTTCCCTGAAATTTGCTCCAAAAAGAAAAAGGCCCACGAGAAAGGATCGTGCCTTCGTTAAAGCGTCATGAGCAAACTTCAATCCTTGAAATCACAATACCGACAAGCATAATTCTAAAAAGAAAAATAAAATGAAAAACAAACCTAACTCACTTTCAGAGGAATCACGGTTGCATTTAGCGAATGCAACAAGTTTTTAAACCACTTGGTGTCCCAAGTGGACGAGTGAAGTCTCGTGAGGGTTTACAGGAACACACCCACAAAGTTCATTTAAAAACTAATACAAGGTTACCGTGTTTTAAAATGAAAGAATTAGCAGAGAGAGTTACGTCAGAACTCTAATAAGAGAGTTACGCCGAACTTGCAAAACCCGGTATGAGCCGAGAAGCGAATGGTTACGGCGAACCACCGAGATGGTATTACCGTAGTTGGTAATGCGTCAAGAATTTCGCCGCTAAAATGTTGGTTACGGCGTAATCACCAAGATGAGTTACGCCAGAACTCGTTCGATCAAGAATCGCAGCAGAATTACTTCATTGTCTCCTCGCAAAATGGTTAGAAAACACAAACCCAACAGAAAGGAAATAAAAACAAAAGAAAGGGATAATTCGGGTTGTCTGCCGAAAGAGCACTTTTCTTTATTAACGAGTCTTTAAGTTAGACTCAGAGTCGTGGGCTCCTATGGGGGTCTTTGAACATTCCCCACTTTCATTACTCGTTGGTGTTCATTCATCCAATTATCAAGCCTTTTTTTTCTTGTAGATTTATTGAGCCCAAATGTTCCCAACTTATGTGAAAGCCATTTATCACATGATTCTCCATGGTCATCATCTTTAATAATATTATCAGTAATGCTGATGTTTGATCTTGTTCCGCCTAAGATGTCAGTGATATGGTTGCACCCATACTGCTTGATCACTTCCTTAATCAATTTCGAGCTTCCAAGCTTTAATTTGTACCAATCTTCCAATGCTAATTCAACATCATGTTTCTCTCCCTTATGAGGGTAAATCCATTTATTAACTTTTCTTTCACATTTTTTAGGACGAGTAAATGGTGGCCATGCCGATTCGCATTCTTTGGTTAACAACGAGTTGCAAAAGTGTTTATTAGGACTCAGAGTTTCTTCAATGATATGAACAATTTCATCCTGTATCTGCTTACAATGATCAACACTTTCTTTACGATTATCAGAAAGAGGCTTAGAGTGCAGAGTGGGCTTTATTGATTGAACATTATTAGAAATTTCAGTTTTTGGTTTTAAATGCTCGTTCATACTAAAAGTTATTCGTTCCTTTTCGGTCCCCAAGGAAATTTGTTTTTCAAAAACCATGATCTGAGCTCTACAAGTGGCCAGAAAAGGTCTTCCAACAATCAAGTTGTAAGCCTCCCGCTTTCCCATGTCAATAACTACAAAATCGGTGGGGAAGAAAAATTTTCCAATTTTCAAAAGCACATTGTTCACAATCCCCTCATGTTTTAGAGGAGTCGCCATTTCAATCATAATAGTTGTTTCTTTTAAATTGGTAAGTTTGATTTTATCGAATAAAGTAGTTGAGATAAGGTTAACCCCAACCCTAAATCGCCTAATGCGGAATCTTAATATTACCAATAGTACAAGGGAGAAGAAAACTTTCCTGCACTGCAGCCTTCTCGTGAAGTTGGCTAGGTAGGAACTCGTCGTCTTCAGCTTTATCATCCTCTTTAGGTAGTTAATCCCAGAGATCATTAGTGATAGAGGATGTGCATTGCTCCTTTTTGCTTTATCCTGCAAATATGGCTTTGCAGAAGTGGCTTTAGCATTACTTGTTGCGAGGTTCTTAGCTAATTGTCCAATTTGTGTCTCGAGGTTCTTAATTGCAGCATCTTGGTTACGTAGGTTCATATTGGTGTCTTCCTTAACTTTGGTCATCCATTCCTTAAGCCTATCTTCCTTTTTTGTCGATTCTTCAATGTGTCCGTGCATTATTTCATCAAGACTCGGTATAGGAGTGTTATTGTTGATTTTTGTGCAGAACCTAGCAGATTTTTCACGGTACCTAGGTCCGTAATTATTGTAGCTTTTGAAAGGGAATTCTTTTCCATAGTTCACTTCACCGATCCTTTTAACTTCTTCATTGGAGGAACAATTTTTTGAAGGATGACCCCATCTCGTTCCACTTGAATGGAATGCACATTTTCCTTGAGCTTCTTCATTTCTCTTCCAAGGTTCTCTAATTTGTTGTTTATTGCTGCAAGGCCCTCAATATCATTATTTTTACTACGGTTGCTTCCTCCATTGTGCCATTTGTGAGAGTGGTCTGCCATTTTTCGAATAGTTTCCAAAGCCATGGTGGGTGTCATACTAGGAATCGGCCCTTGAGAATCAATCATTTGTCTTGAAGAGATGTTCATCCCTTTGTAAAAGACGCTCACTTTTGTTGGTCGTTAAGATCGTGAGTAGGGCACTTGTATAACAATTGTTGTATCTTTCCCAAGCTTGGTATAATGTTTCATCTCCTCTTGCTTGAAGTTATGAATTTCTCCATTTGCTTGGCCGTCTTTGATGGAGGACAATATCTCTCAATGAAATATTTTTTAAGATAGGCCAAGTGTTGACAATCCCAAACAGTAATCGATCGACCCATCTCTTTTGCAGCCCCGTGAGAGAAATAGGAATACTGTAGCATTATAGCATCGTGTGAGACTCGGGATTTTGAATAGTCGACAATGTATTCGACGTTGTCTACATGTTCATGGGCATCATCGGCGATGCTTCCGCAGAAGGGTTTGCACGTAATTCCCTCATGAATTGAGGTTTAATTTCGAATTGAGCATCTTCGCAATGGTCGGCCTTACAATCCTCGCCCTTGTTCTTCTCTTGTCAAAGCCAAATATTCCTCAAGAGTGAGGTTATCGATGTTAATGGCTTCCATGGTACCGAAAACTTGAAATATGATCGTGAGAAAAGTTTAAATATGAAATGAAAGACTTAATATTAATCCTAATATAGCTCCCACAGAACGCGCCAAAAACTTGATGCGTGTTTTACCGACTGTGTCTTAATATTTATAGTGTCTCGCTATACCTATGGTTCACCCTAATGCACTAACGGGCAAAGGTACCCGGTCGTGTGTAGTGTAGTAAATGGTAAAGCCGAGGTCGTCCCAAGAGCTATGTGTGTCGGATAATTACTAAGTCTAATTGTCACGAATATAAATGGTTTGATATGGTTTTAATTAATTAAACTACGAATGCGTAATATAAAAGCAATTAAATGGTAGAAAGGAAATCAATAGAGGAATAGTGGTGCTAACCTAGTTAATCCTCCTAACTAGTTATGTCTACGCTCACCTACTTCCAATTACTTGTGGGGTCAAATTCGAGAGGACAACATTTGGTCAATTCGCCCTAACCTATCAAGAAAGATGCCACCACAGAGAAATCAGCGCACCGTCATAAGTCCTGTTGTTCCCGGTCCCTAAGCCGAGTCATTAAGTACCGCTACATGCTAGATTCTAAATAGTGAGTGCCCGGCCGTTAGGAACTTAGACACTACACCCCCAATTCTTAAGTTCATCCAAACGATAGTGATCAGCTGGTCAAATCGCACAAGTAGAAAGGGTCGTCATTGGTCATATCTTACCCTTCCCGCTCCCATCCGCTCACCTAGGGTCATTTGGTCATATCTCCTAGGCAATTGGCCTCTACCGCCATTCAAAACTACCAAACCAGGGGTGACTACCAAAGAACTATGCATGCATACACTTAGAAATAATTGTACGGAAGTAAAGGTAAACGCAAACAAAACAATTAAGGAATCATAACTAGGCTAGCACCAAAGGGTGCTTAGCCGCTCATATTAATCATGCACATCAATTCAATATTCAAAGGTACGAAATACATGAATTGAAAGTAAAAGAAATAATAAACGCTAAAGCTTATCGTAATGGTGTGACTTCTCCTTGAAACAACTCCGATGCTTCCCTAGACCTTCCTTGAGTATTTTCCCACGCTCGTAGTATTGTGTGTGAATGGGATGATTAGAAATGCCGGAATTGTGGGTATTTATAGGTTGTGTCCGGGTTACGGCGAACTAAAAGATGAGTTACGCCGTAACCTTCTATTCGTAAATGCACTAGATCTCGCTAGTTACGGCGAACCTTATAAGTGGTTACGCCGTAGTCTTCAATAAACTCGGTTACGCCGTAAGTGATGCAGAGTTACGGCGTAAGTATCGCCGCGTGGAACCTCTTTTGACCTAATGGAGTTACGTCGTAATCTTTGGAAGGAGTTACGCCGTAACCTCTTGATGAGTTGGACTTGTGGTCACGCAATAGTTACGGCAGAATGTGAGAGACGAGTTACGCCAGAACCTCTTCAAAATAAGCATACCGTGATAAATCTTTAGTAATGTTTCCATTTCCGCCTCTTTAGCTCCAATGCTCGCAATTTACCCGAAAGTGTAAAACAATGGAAAACAAGCGTAAATCCATATAAATGATATAAATAACGAGCATTAACGGGAAATTGACACTTAATATTCGTGACTATTTGATGTTATCAACTAAGTCTTCACATAAAGTGAATAAAATCACTCTACCTTGTGAGTTATGTAGTGGTCCCCATGACATTCGTGATTGCACAAGACTCCCGAACAAGCTTTTGCGGACTACGCCTCACGCTGCACAATGGAGAGGGAGAGAAGTGGTACACTTTCAAGCCCGAACAAAACAACTTAGGAAACTCTTACAACCCCTCATGGAGAAATCACCCTAACCTTAAGTGGAACCAAAACTCAAGCACACCCCAAAGCTCATCTAGTCCACCTAATAGGTTCAATCCTCCAAGCACCGGGAACCCCACTAATCTTGAGGCAATCGCATCTAGGTTCATGTCGTCTCAAGAAACTCGATTGACTAAGCTTGAATCCGATTTTAAGCAAAGACAAGCGAGATGACAAACAAGCTCGATGCCCTCTTAAAAGCCTTTAATGACCGGGAAATTGGAGCACTCCCAAGTGATACTATAAAGAACCCAAAAGTGAGTTCGATTTCATTGACTTCATGTTCTTGTTCACCATGGGAGAGTGCACATCCATGCCCCTCACACCCAACGGTTCACTCGGTAAATGCTATCAACAAGGGTTCCAAGCAATCCAAAATAAGGTACCAAGGCCCTGCACCATTGGTAGAACCTACTCTTAAGAAACCCGTCAACCAAGAACCCGAACCTAATCTAGAGGAGGAGTACAAGGAACTCCATCAAGAAAAACCGGTTCTTGAATTCTTAGCTCATGCACCTTATTATAATGCTTTAAAAGAAAAATATGAGTTAGAACTTAAACTTGGAAAACATGGGTCCGCCTTTGTGCGAAATAATCTACCTAAGAAGTTAGACGATCCCGGGCTATTTACTCTTCCGTGTAGGCTTGGAACTTCCAACCCTCTCGATGCTCTAGCCGAATTAGGATCATGCATCAATCTTGTTCCGTTGTCCTCCATGAAGCCTTAACTTAGGTAAGATAGAACCAACGGAAACCATCTTAGGTCTAGCGGACGGTAGTGTTGCATATCCGGTAGGGATAATAAAAGACATGGTAGTACACGTAGGAGAGTTGACTCTTTTGGCCGACTTCCATGTGCTAGACATGAATAAGGACCCGACATGCCCATTGCTAGTAGGAAGAGGATTCTTAGCTACCGCTAGTGCCATCATCAATTGTAAGATGTCAAAGATAGTGGTAGGAGAGGGGAGTGTTAGGTCAATTTACGATGTCAAAAAGCATACGTACTACAAAGAAGAGGAAATTCCACATGAGATTAGGTTGGATAGAACGCCATCTAGATATGGGCCTTGGATAGATAAGAACCTCATAGGTCCCCAACGACCTTTCTACCTAGATGAAGCATTTGCTAGTAAAGCAACTTTCCATGAAAAAGAAATGGCTAGGGACATGGAAGTGAACCCGTTCGAGGACGCCTTAGTATTTTGGAAGATGACCGAGTTCCTAGGAAGCTTGCCCATCAACCTTGTCATGAATAAGTGGAAAGTTGAGAAGCCTAAACATAAATGGGATTGGGATAGACCGCCTAGTGATGGTAATGGAGAGTGGCACATTAGGATAACAATCTATGATCCCGATCGAGAGAAGTTTGAAAAGGCATATCGAACCAAACGTACTACTAGGAACTTAAATGATAAGTTTGATCCTTATGACATTGTTAAGGATAGGCTTACTTATATAGGTACGTAGGGGCATGACTACGAGTCTAGCTACAAGACTCATAAATAAAGAAAAGCGCTTCGTGGGAGGCAACCCATGCTTAATTGTTTGCTTGTTTGTGTCATATATCTTTTATTAATTGCTTAATCTCATGTTTAAATTTGTAAAAATGCTTTATTTTGTTTTTAACCTCGTCTTCATTACCTATAAAGGTATTCTACATAAAGGATAAGTTGATCGGCTCCAAACCGTCGTGTTTTATCACCTGGTGACCACTGTGAATGGTCAACCGTAATAAAAGCCGCAGTTCGAAACCAATGCAATGAAGATCGAGGAGTATAGTGTTTCCCAGTCGTTAAGTCCCAACGAGTACGTGCGATGAATAATCAAACGAATAGTGATCGAGAGAATTTGAGCAGGAAAAGGGTTGTGATTGATTATACCTAAAGAAAAGTTTATAAATTACAGGGGCTTAAATGCAAATTAAAGAAAATTAAAAAGATAAATTATATTAAATAAACGCTATCACTATTTTTAAAATGAAGTTTTTGATTTTTCTGTTATAAATTTAAATTAAAACTACGTAACGTACAAAAGAAAATGTGAAACTGAAACAATATTAATCCTAAAAATATAAAAATGAAATTTTTACAAACCTAATGATAAGAGAAAATTTTGAGAAAAAGAAAATTATTTTTATGACTATTTATTTAATTATTATTAATTAAAAACTATTTTTAACTATTTAAAAATACCCTAAAATATAAGAAAATATGAAATAAAGCTAGAAAAATGAAATTATGACTTAGAAAAATCTAAAATAACTAAAGAGAATTTTCAAAACTAATTTTGTATTTTTTCGATTATTTTCTATTTTCTATGAATTAAAACTATTTAAAACTAATTAAATTGCTAAAATTACAAATTTAACTAAGAAAAATCTGGAAAATATTTTTTGCTTTTTATATTTATCTTAACCTAGGAAAAATGAAAACTTATTTTTTGAAACTTTTCCGATTTAATTGTATTAAAAGCTAATTAGAATTGCCTAAAACTGCTTTTAAATGAGGAAAAATAGCAAACAGTGCTAGAAAAATATGAAAAATTCAAGAAAAGTCTAAATTAATATTCTGAATCTAAGAAAAATATAAAAACAGTAGCTTATGTGTGAGAATGTGGAACTGCTGTCAAGAGTGCTTATAAATAAGCACTTGAAATAAGCTAAAGGTACCAAATGAGAACCAACTGATTACAGAAGCTATAATATGCTAAAAGTACTCAAAAGCAACTAATATCAACTAGCCTTAACCTCTAAAATACAAACTAAACAGATTTGATGATTTAAGCTTAAGTGCTAAAAACAGATTTTATGTCTACTTTGAAGCTTAAGCACAAGCTTATTGGACAAGCTTATGTGAAAACAAAACGAAGAACTCAAGTCAACCAGCTTAACTATCTCTAAACCAAGTTTAAGGACCTAGATAAGCTCTAATGAGCTTGTGACAAGCTCAAGATGCACTGCACACTCAAGATTCATCGAGTCAAGGCATGGGATTTTGACCAAATTGACAAGCTATTTTGAGGCTTGTACAAAATTACTAAAAATCTACAAAAATCATATTAAGAAACTAGACCAACTCAAGTTTTTAAACCCAATGTTTTACTTGAATTGACCCAAAATTGAATCAATGAAAATTCACCAACCTTGGTGAAAACCGAGTTTTGACAATTTTACTTTGAACACGTTTGATATGTTGACTTTAATGAGATTTGATTCCAATGCTTGAACCGAAAATGATATGTTGTCGAAACAAAGACTACATTAAGCTACTCTAATGCATTCTACACCCGGATGCAAGTCATAGCAATCCCTTCGCTAATCAACTTTAATCACAAGAATGATTCTATGTAATTTTCACTTATGTAATTCTAAGAGGCAAGACAAGGACCTATATACATTCTATGAGATTCAATGAAACCAGCCATAAGAATTTAACCACTAAGAGAAGCTTAAAAGCTCCCAAACACCGCTGATCCCAAACATCGATTTTAAGGAGCTTAAAAGCAATCTACTTATTTTAGTATCTAATCCATTGCAATTCAAACATGATCTACCAACTAAATCAAAGCTAACAAATGCATAAACAACAATTATGAACAAAAGATTAAAGTTAACAGATTAATGCATCAAGACAGCATAAGATGGAATTGAAACTTAAGTTTACTCACATGAGTCCAACTTATTGTGCAGCTTATACCAAACCAAACATTACTATTTTATACCAAACCCAATCCAAAACCAGCTCTGCAACAACCAATATCCATTTCCATCACTGCTTAACCAAAAATGCTTCACAGTTTGACTTTCGTTGACCAAGTTCCAAATGTGCTTGCACCGATTTATAAGCTACCAAAAGCTATCAATAGCTTAAATAAGCTTATTTAAGTTAAAAATAAGCTACTTGGAGCATTGAGTATAAGAACATGAGACCGGTTTATTTAACGGTGAACATAAAAACATGAAATGTTGTTTAACCTTGAATTGATACTTGAAAATGGATTATAATGATAAAACAACTTAAGTTGAGTACATAAGAATGTAAAATTACGACTTTAAACTTAAACTAAAACATTGAAATTGAAAACGACATATATGAAATTTTAAAACTAAAGACTACTACTTTCTCTCTCTCTCTTCCTCCTTTATACTTCAAATGTCCTCCCACTGACCTCCGAACAAATCCCACTTGAATTTTGGCCATTGGATTACTTGAGTGGATAATAGCCATAGATGGCTTTTGGCGGAAATTGGTATTTCAACAGGGGAGGAGTGAAAGGAAGAGGAAGCATTAAATGTTTCTTGTTGTTTAGTGGAGGTGGAGGAACATGGAGAGGGAGAGTGAGTGGAGGGATGGGAAGGCATGTGTTGCAGGCGTGGGTCGGAGAAGAAAGAGAGGAAATGGTGGATTTGTTTGACCGGGTTGACGGGGTTTAATATTATAAAGGGGTCAAAACAGGGTCAATTGGCTATGGCGGGGTCATGGTGGTTGACAGGGTTAAAGGCTTGTATATTATTACAAGGACCAAAACTGCAATTCTCCAATCTTGAAGGACCAAATCTGCCATTTTCCAAAGTTATGCCAAGGGACTAAAAATGAAAAGTTTCAATAGTACAAGGACCATAATGGACATTTTCAAACTTCCAAGGACTATTGTTGCCAATTTTGAAACTCAAAGGACTAAACTTGTAATTTCTCAAAACTTTTGACATTTTTCACCAAAGGACTAATTTTGACAACTTATGATTTTAAGAGGACCTTTGGTGACTTTTCTTTTAAAATAAGTGCTCGGGGACTGTTAGTGCAAATATTACGATATTTAATCTATACATCCTCGTTTGTTTTGATTGATGACAAACATGTAACTTGTAATACATAACGTAAAATGTACAAGTTACTTGTAATTACATTTGTCTCAACATACATTCAACACCTCTCGATGTCTCAAGTCCTCGTATGTTACAACACGTTCGTACATGTTTGTTATGTGGCATTATGATCAAACCCATTAACAAATCATTTAGAATGTTTAAAATACGTTTAGAGTCACTAAGTATTTTAATAGGTTAATCATTCTATTTCGAACCTCATTTTACATTTTGCATTCACAAGTATTTTGTAAAATGTCTAACAAATATATACTTTTATTTGTACAAGTAAACCAACTATAATATTAATACAAATACTAAAGTTTACTTACACTTGACAAAATATATATTATTTTGTCAAGCACCTAACTAGATATTTTATTTTATAAAAGGCAATTAGACTTTTATAAACTAGTTACATAATACATTTTACAAGTTTATTTTCATGAACATTTTAATCTAAATGTAAATACAATTTTACATCACTTCATGCATCATCATATCTTTGGAAGATTTGGTCAATATTTGGTTAGATTTGCAAGATCTTGAAAGATATTCTAAGATATCAAATCTAATAAAGTATTATTTTTAGATTACATTTTGGCTATAAATAGAGCTCATTGTCTTCTCATTTCAATCATCCCTTTCAACACACATTCTTTCTATCTTTCTTTCATCTTTTAGATCTATAGATAACCATGTAGTAACATACATTAATCACCCTCATCATCACATGATCATAATGCTTCTAACATTCATCTTTGTTGTAAGCATACTTTACATTTTGATCAACCAAGGAAAGCTTGGAGATCTAGCCATCCTCATTCACCAAAGCATATCAACATATGAAGATTCAAGATCTCTTGATATCCTCATTGATTGAAGACTTCTTATTTAAGAAGATCATTTAGATTAGTCATTCATATCCATTAGACATTTATGTCATGGATCATCATTGTAAACATCATTGCATCATCACAACACTTTCACCAAACTAGATTAGATGGTTTATGTGTTTGTACCATAAAACACAAGGTTTGTTATGTTGGGCCATAAAACATAGTGGGAGTGGTTGTACCTTGAAAAGAACTCGACATCTAGCTTAGTGTCGGAAATATTGTATAAGCGATGTTAGGTTGGTTCTACCTCGAACTAGAACCCGGTATTTAGCTTTGTACCGGAAAAAGTGTAGCGACGATTGTAAGGTTTTCTCCGCGAGAAGGGAGCTTGTTGATTTAGTGAAGTAACTCTCGAGTTGGGTACTCGGGGAGTGGAGTAGGCGGAGAGAGATCCGTGACCGAACCACTATAAATCCTCGTGTTCGGTTTGCACTTTCCTTTCTTTATCTCTTTACCTTTATAATTGCTTATGATGTGGTTTGATGATGATGCTTGTGTGACAACTTGGTTTACTATGCTTTATATTAGTCATAAACAATAATTGATACTTTCATATAATAACAAGCTTCATAAGTGATTTGATACAAAAGATCTAACGATTTTAAGCGGTAACGTATTCACCCCCCTACGTTTTCACAATTGGTACGAGCCTCGTAGCTCTTATTTTCAAAACAAATGGTTTTAAAATGGAGCACGATCCATGTATCAAATTACCATTGAAGCGAAATATAATATGAAAAATGTTTTGCTAATTATACTTAGAAATTTTGTTGTTAAATGTTTAGATAAGTCACATTAGTAAAAATAATAAACAAAATATGTGTATTATATTTTTCTATCAAATCTAGTAAGTCCTACACTTTTTCGCCATGAGTAAGTACATTTTCAACTTTCTGTGAAGACCACGGATCGGGCGGAACCAAAAAAGGGCTCCTTGCTTGTAAACTTTTGGTTCCTTGGTCTCGCACAAGACGCAGCTTTTGCCAACTTAAAAATTCATAACTTATTAACCGTAAGTCCGTAGGAGTCGAACCACCTATCATTTTAAAGGGAATTGAGTCTACTTTCATTTAAAAATACTCTCATGGCATGAGTCAAATTTTAAATAGGTGAAATAGACCAAATACTACCGTATATCTAAGATATTAAGTTTCGCTTTAACATAAAAAC
The DNA here is from genome assembly GCA_022545495.1 of Chrysanthemum lavandulifolium. Lineage (NCBI taxonomy): Eukaryota > Viridiplantae > Streptophyta > Magnoliopsida > Asterales > Asteraceae > Chrysanthemum > Chrysanthemum lavandulifolium. The sequence continues at coordinate 56,087,923 of CM040238.1, read as the reverse complement.
TCAAATTTTTTGAATCAAGTAATTTAAGTTGGTATTCTTGAAACTTGGATACAATTTCTTTTGAAACTAAATAATTTGGTAATATGTTTAAAGGAAACTAATTAAGCTTGGTATACATCGTCATTCTTAAACGCAAAATGACGAAAAGTGTTTTTTGTTATGCTATGCTAAATGACCACTTGTTTATGTTGTTTGCATATATGTTGCTTGCTTATTTTCAAATTGTTGTTTACACTTGTTTGTTTGCATAATATAATGTCAATCTTGCCATGTTATTTATTCGCTTGCTTGACGATTTCTTGTTTATGCACAATAGGACATTTGCTAGATTTTGTGCACTTAGTTGGAAAATTGTTTTACCATCACTTATAGACTTAGATCACTTCCTTTGCATAGGTTATACTAACATCTCGCATAACTTATGAAATGTCATGACTCGCTTAGCAATAAGTACTAAGTAAGTTAGTCAAGTACTTTGAAAAATAGAGGTTTTAAGAGAGTGTTTGGTACAAGGACAAAAACAATGTTGTATGATGTAATTTATTTGTTTTACTTTGTAGGATGATAATATGACTTAAAACAATGTTGTATGCTAACCGGTTTATGCGGTGGATAGCACAAGTGTGTTATCAAATTTTACCCATTTTCACTATATTGTGGAAATCAAAAGCCTTGCTCAAAATTTATGCTCCACTATGTTTATACATGTGTTATTTGCTTTTCCTAACTAGAAATGTTTAGTATAACATATTTTGAGAAAAATTTCGTGTTTCGAAATGTCCCGACACCTAAAAATCATCCATATTTCAGACTCCACGGATCGACGGCACCATAATTTTGGTACCGTCCTTTATGTATTTTGGTACCGCCATACACATGCAGAGGGACCAGACGGCACCCTTTTTAGGGTACCGTGCGTGTATGATTTTGGTGCCGTGGATCCTACAGGTAAGTTATTGAATTTTACTAAAACCCGCAATCTAATTTACCAAACTTCGTTTCTAGGATAGTTGTTAATACATATCTTTCATACCTCACTCAACACATCCTCAATGGATTAACTTAGGATGTTTGACATGATTTTAGACACTTCCATCTCATTAGAAACTACCATCTTTGTATGGATTAACATCAAATCCATGAATCCTTAGTTCCATAAATCGACACATTCAAGATGATCATTTTCACACCTTCATCATTACTTTTCCTCAAGCTTAGCATTTCTTAAAGCAAAGTCAAAATGACTAAATCCTTAACCTCAAATAAGCCACTTAAGAAAACCACTAGGATTAGCATTCGATCTTGTTGCTTCATTAACTTGAGCTCTTCATCCTCAGACTCATTACCTCTCAACATCTCATCACCCATTCAAGATGTGAACTTTCTAAACTTGAGTACTCCAACTCCACCACCAAAATCACCCACCATCATCCAAAACAACTTCACTACCAAAGTCTCCAAAGCTTGTACCTATCAAACTTTGTGCAACACCACCAACATCTCCTCACCCGTTTGCGGATGACTTAGATGACTTACCGAGACTAATAAACTGGACTCATTATTTGCAAAGATATCATACACAAGTCTAACATATGACTATAGATATTGTTTTGTATCTACATGTTTGCCTCACCTGGTTAACATGAAAATAATGTGTCATCCTCCAAGACGATAAGCATTTACATCGAGTCATAACTCACATGTATGTTAAAGAGTCTTGCTATCCTCGAGTGCAATCTAAGCTCCATAGTCTCAACAAGGTAGGATTGACAACTTAAGTATTTCATCCGAAATATTCAAGTATATGCGACTTACGATTGTAGTCATTAAAAGTCATATCCGAAAAATCAACACCCAAGTATTTTAACAACACATGTTAAAACACTAATCCTAAAATGAATCAAACACTTATCCAAAACAAACAACCCATCGTGCCACTTATCCTCTTTGACACCTACTATCCTCTTCCATCTTTTGGCACCATTAAGCGTGTTGCTCATGAACTTCCAAGAGCATCCTTTAAACCAAACGTGCCCTTTCAAGATGAACCTATACCTCAGCCCCTAAGCTTCATAGACATGACCAAAACTTCAAGCACTTCACCCACTAGTTGTAGCAACCAATGAACCATAAGAATTAGTATCCGTATTTTTGTGTTCAACATCTATGGACAAATATTCAACCTAAGTACTCCCATAGCACAACAAACCCCTACATCACCACATCCTTATTTAGACACTAGAAGACCTACCACCTAGATCAACCAATCCACCATCCTTACCATCATTTGAATTCATTGAGTGTATTGCTCAAAAAGCCCTTGTGTCCAACACTTGTACTGAATCAAATGCATGTTTGAACAAACTCAAACATCCTTTCCAACATATAAGGACTTAGATAATTCATTATGGCTAGAACCTCAACTATCAAATAAGCATGGTGCTCTTGGTAATTGTTGTCAATTTCCACTAGGTATAAGTAGTACTACCTTCACAAATTATCAAAGTATTAGTAATACTTCGTCGTTAAACTTCTGCATAAATTTCGTTAAACCTCAAATCAACATTTTAACAACATATGTTAAAATGCAATCTCAAAGCCAACATCATACACCCCAAGCAACAATGACTTTTGAGGAGTATACATAAGAAACTCAAGTGAATTCCTCTTGTCATCATCTAGTGAATATAATCTTGAGACCAAGTTTATTTAGATGGGACTATCCGATTCAAACACTTTGGCTTCATATCTTCATTTAGGAAAACATGATGTTTTGAAGAACATTATGACTAAGATTCATGCGTTAAGATTTCATCTTGTTAAAAGGATATTGTATATCCTATGCATCATTCTTGCGACATAAATAGTTGTGTTACAAGAGATTTCATTACACCTCATTGGCTAAATGATCTTGAAACAAACATCTACAAGTTCTATGAACTAGCATATCCAATTCATCTTGTCATACTTGTTTTCATAAGCATGATAACTTTATCCCATGGGATAATCTCATTTGTTGAAAGATACTATTTGTATCTATTTCCTTTCAAGCGTACATCATAACCTAACCTTGCTCAAACCGAGTGCACATCCAAGGTTAAAACTACACATCTTTAGAGCATACACAAGATCTATTGAAGTTGGTAACCTCACTTAGATTATTGTTAAATAAAATACCAAAGAGCTTTCTTGAGAACGTTCTTAGTTTAACATATTCTCTAGTCTTAGATGATCAATTCACATTTAAATTACACACTTCAACTCAACATAAAAGATGTCATTCATTAGATCATACAATTAGTGTGTAATTTGAACAACTTTAGATTCTAAACACAAGATTAAAACACATTGTTTATCAAACACACCATTGTTAAAAATCATGTGTATAACATGACGTCTTCATCACCTTAGTTATATTGCATATTAGTTAAGTCACATTAAGCCAAGTATTGGTAAACTATCATCTTTATGCACTTTAATATGCAAAAGTAGGAGTTCCCATCTTTCTAACATGAGAATGACTCTTGGAGAACCTATTGCACTAGAAACTCAATTTGACCTAACGGTTGAATTGCTTCACGGAGAGAAGTTGGGTATGTGGAATCACCCGTAAAAATGGTCGTGTTTAGCCTTAATTGAGCACCGCTAGTAATAGTCTCATATTCATTCTCCAACTTGAAAATTTTGTATTCCTATACTTGCCTAAAGTAAGTGTTAAAACATTGATAGTTTGCCTCGCCTTAGGAATACTAATCAAACAAGTAGTATATATGACTTTTCTTTTAAAACTACTTGCATTGCACTTACATGTGTTGATTACATGTTCTTGTTTAATACGATAAGTTGATTTGACATTATCTTAGTGTTTGATAACAAGTCAAATGTGTAAACCTTAGTACGGTTTTATCTTTATAATGCTTGTATTCTTGTTTCATGCTACTAAACGTTTAAACCTAAACTTTATTTGCATGATACTTACTTTTGAATTAATTTTAGCATGATTAACATGTTACTTATGAACTCATAATATGCCATTTTGATACGTGATAAGTTTTGATATGATATATTTGTGTTTGAAAGCTATTAGTTGGCATTCATTACATCTATGTGTAGTACGATCCAAATGATACATGCTCCAAATTGTTATGTCTTAAACATGGCTTGCATGAATCTTTCATCTTGTTTCTTTTGCTTCTTGTCACACTATTTGTTTGCTACGTGTGCACATATAATCTGTCAAAGTGCTTTTGGTATGACTAACTTTTAGAAGCCTTTTATCTTACAAATTAATCATATAGATTATTGTATATCCAAGTATGCTTAAGTGTCTAAGTCTAACGACAAAACAATCTCATAATGAAATGTCTTGAATAAAGTCATATTCTTGCATAATATGATTGTTTTGATGCTATCTTGTGTGGTGATTTCTTGTCTACTAAGTGCAATATGTTGTTTTTGCTTATATAATATGTTATCATTTGATTTCTATCATGTTAACATCTTTTGTCACTAACAAATTTGTTTTGTAGGTTGATAACAAATTATTTGTTATCTCACTTGGTTCTAACTTTTATATGCTCATTTTGCATAATCCCTTTATTGCTACGTAAATTAGTACTATGCTTTATGGGACCCCTACACTGCATATAGTTTAAAAGCATATAGAATTAAGTTCTAGAGGTTGGCTTTGCATTTTGTCTTTCAACCAACCTCTTTCCAAATCTCATTTTACTTCCGCTTTCCAAAATCATCTCCATCATTATTTAGTTATAACAATACTCTAATCCTCTTCACTTCCTATTAGGAAACCACATGCCTCATCATACGATCATCTCGTATTAATCAAGAAGAGGTACGTGACTTTAAGGATGAAGTTCATTGTATGCTAACCATCATCCGAAAAACATCACTAAGCTCACCTTTTCGTTAACCCGAATAACCTCCTAAACACTTTGTTGTCATTCCTTAATTGATACATTACACATTATGTTGGATGTCCACTAATTAAGGGAGAGAAATCCATTCACATAATTGTCTTTTGTCAAAATTTATGTCTCTTAGACTCTAAAATACCAACACATAGGTAAACACCACTTAGCTAAAACCGGTTCACGAAACCACAACTAGTTCAACCTTTTAACTTTTTATCACAAGTTTGCACCAATACCTCATCAAGTGAAAACGCATCATGTGTTTTTACAAAACGTCTTCATCTCCGGATATAGGATTTTCCTTAAACCAAGACCTTACAACTTCACTATCTAGAACACCATCATAGGATCTTATCCTTTTCCCGCATATCATGCATGTCATTGTCAGTGCAAACGATATATTAATCAAAACAGCCATTCCCAACACCTTTTCAACACGTTGGTCTATCCAACTCTCAAATGATGTCATCCTCATATAGGTACTCATTATTATTATTAGTATTTTTCATATTGTCTTCACTTCTTTTCAATGTGATAATCATCCATGATGGTCAATACCATGCTAATACTACATTTCCCATTGCCACCTAGAATAGGTCATCTTTATAATTCGTGTCAATCAATGAACGAATTTATCTTCATGTTATCACTTTTATATTTTTTGGTATCTTCATTATAATACTCTTAGATAGAACGCATTATTGATTACTCTTGGGTTGAAGCATATGAGAACTTGCTCAAAACAATAGGTTGTTAGCATCAATAAATCATTCAAATCATAACCCTTATGCATCATTGAAATGCAATGTCCATTCATATTTTTTTCCTCTTAGCTTTGGTCACTTGACACGACGAAAGGATTGCATGAATCCATATTTTTATATTTGCTATACATACGAGTTTCTAACTCCTTAATAGCTTCCTACCTAATCACCACCACCTTCCATCACCACTTTCACTAATCATCACCACCATGGATTAGCGAAAAATTACTTTTGTAAATCTCGAGTCATCTACCATCACCACATGAATCCTACTAGTAAACCGACACCAACACTAGCACCACTAGTGGCACACCCGTGGGAGACTCCATATCTTCTTTCTAGGAACTATTTTGTAGGCTTTTATCATATTATATTCTCACTTTTCTTATGATTGAAATTAGGAGACTACACTTCATGAGATCTTTGATTATATCATTTATCACATATATACATCTTATTTTTCTTTGTGAAAAGATGAAATATATTGCACTAATGTTTTTCATTGTAGGTTCATCATCATATACACTCGATTGTATATAACTTACTCATCTAAGGATGAAGTTTGCATCAATTATTTTTCTTATTTTAGGTGCTTCTTGACACCCTCGAACAAGGAGGAATATCCTTTAAGCACTCATATTGCATCGTCTATACACTTGGTTGTATATGACATATTTGTCTAAAGACAAAGCTTCTATTATACTAATATTTATTTTGAAGGTTCATCTTGACCCCTAGAGCAAGGGAGCTTCCGTCAAGAATTTATTGAATGCATCTTATACACACTTTGTTGTATATCACTTACTCGTCCAATGACGAATATAGTTTTGCACTAATATTTGTTTTGTAGGTTTTAATCATACCACGACGCCTCAAACAAGGGGAGCAACCGTCAGGGGAGCATGCACGCATTTAGCATCATTCTCACTTTTCAACAAGCATTTGTGCTTCGATAAAAGTGGAGAAAATAGGCTAACATTGCTATGCCTTTTTCTTTTCATATATTTCTCATAATTTTGTTGCATAAAACTAACCTTGATGTAGGTTAAGCCTCTTTATTTGATCCATGGATCCGCTACCAAACAAGGGACGGATTGAAGTAGACGATTTAACTTCGCTAGGGATGATGCAAGCTCGCCTTTTTGGGGAGAAATTAAGTTAAACTCAAGGACACGCCCTTTTTGTTTCGACAAAAGGGGAGAAGAGTGTAAACGGAGAAGGTAATGTAAAGGTAGTAAGGATACAAGTAACTTTTTTACATCTTACTTTCTATTACGTTTACATATCTTTGTCATCATCAAAAGGGGAGATTGTTAGTGCAAATATTACGATATTTAATCTATACTGATCTCGTTTGTTTTGATTGATGACAAACATGTAACTTGTAATACATAACGTAAAATGTACAAGTTACTTGTAATTACATTTGTCTCAACATACATTCAACACCTCTCGATGTCTCAAGTCCTCGTATGTTACAACACGTGTTCGTACATGTTTGTTATGTGGCATTATGATCAAACCCATTAACAAATCATTTAGAATGTTTAAAATACGTTTAGAGTCACTAAGTATTTTAATAGGTTAATCATTCTATTTCGAACCTCATTTTACATTTTGCATTCACAAGTATTTTGTAAAATGTCTAACAAATATATACTTTTATTTGTACAAGTAAACCAACTATAATATTAATACAAATACTAAAGTTTACTTACACTTGACAAAATATATATTATTTTGTCAAGCACCTAACTAGATATTTTATTTTATAAAAGGCAATTAGACTTTTATAAACTAGTTACATAATACATTTTACAAGTTTATTTTCATGAACATTTTAATCTAAATGTAAATACAATTTTACATCACTTCATGCATCATCATATCTTTGGAAGATTTGGTCAATATTTGGTTAGATTTGCAAGATCTTGAAAGATATTCTAAGATATCAAATCTAATAAAGTATTATTTTTAGATTACATTTTGGCTATAAATAGAGCTCATTGTCTTCTCATTTCAATCATCCCTTTCAACACACATTCTTTCTATCTTTCTTTCATCTTTTAGATCTATAGATAACCATGTAGTAACATACATTAATCACCCTCATCATCACATGATCATAATGCTTCTAACATTCATCTTTGTTGTAAGCATACTTTACATTTTGATCAACCAAGGAAAGCTTGGAGATCTAGCCATCCTCATTCACCAAAGCATATCAACATATGAAGATTCAAGATCTCTTGATATCCTCATTGATTGAAGACTTCTTATTTAAGAAGATCATTTAGATTAGTCATTCATATCCATTAGACATTTATGTCATGGATCATCATTGTAAACATCATTGCATCATCACAACACTTTCACCAAACTAGATTAGATGGTTTATGTGTTTGTACCATAAAACACAAGGTTTGTTATGTTGGGCCATAAAACATAGTGGGAGTGGTTGTACCCTTGAAAAGAACTCGACATCTAGCTTAGTGTCGGAAATATTGTATAGCGATGTTAGGTTGGTTCTACCTCGAACTAGAACCCGGTATTTAGCTTTGTACCGGAAAAAGTGTAGCGACGATTGTAAGGTTTTCTCCGCGAGAAGGGAGCTTGTTGATTTAGTGAAGTAACTCTCGAGTTGGGTACTCGGGAGTGGAGTAGGCGGAGAGATCCGATCCGTGACCGAACCACTATAAATCCTCGTGTTCGGTTTGCACTTTCCTTTCTTTATCTCTTTACCTTTATAATTGCTTATGATGTGGTTTGATGATGATGCTTGTGTGACAACTTGGTTTACTATGCTTTATATTAGTCATAAACAATAATTGATACTTTCATATAATAACAAGCTTCATAAGTGATTTGATACAAAAGATCTAACGATTTTAAGCGGTAACGTATTCACCCCCCACGTTTTCAATACTACGGCCATTATTTGAAAGATTTTTTTTTTTTTTTTTTGAAAACCTATATACAACAATGGGAAACTCCCCACACTAGGTGGTACACACGGTGAAAACCCATGTGGTGTGCTACTTTTTTGATTCCCAGTCGCTAGCTTGACTCGACCCCGCATTCATTGGTTCATGGGGAAGTAAGTGGAAGAGACAATCTCCATCGGACTTTCATTCAAGATGTTTGTATAATCATTTGAAGCACGCGAAAGTTCCACACCGACGAGATATACATAGACGCATCTGGCTCACAAATGGTACATGGAAATGTCGGGTCAAAGATAATGTCTTCATTCCCAAGGAGTGAAGAACATGAGAAGCCACGGGATAGGTGAAGAAGAGATAGAAAATCATGATAAACATCATGACTAACTCATCATCATCGAAGGAGAATTCATAATAGCATGAAAATCATCATTTAAGCTCAATTGGTCTAGACATATCCCGTGTGTCTAGATCAGTAGAAGTTATCATACCCCGGGAGATATGATATGAGTGAGTTCATCCGAGAACTCCTTGAAGGTGAATGAATCATATTCGAATTGATATGAGCGGGTTCACTAGTGAACTCCTCCAATGTAAATGATTCATAATTGGGAGAGAATTATGAGAATGAAAAGTGGTACCGCCACTAATCTTCTCTCCCATATTATCAAAAGAGGCTTTCATTTCCGGATTAGAATCATCTGAAAGAATGTCACTACCCTTAATGGGATAGGAGATGAAATAGGTTTCTCTTTGAAAGCCTCGATTTTAGAAATGAGAAGATTAACATTCAATAATGTTGCACGGCGCTTCATCTTTGATTTCGGTCAAGAATCGCATCATTCTCTTCTTCTGCTATCAAGCTCGAAGGTAAATCTTCCACATAAACGATGTCTCCACAAGACAACGAATCATCATCATCGAATCGGAGAACATCTCAACATGATCTTTGAGAAGACAAGAGGGTAGGATATCACACAAATGCTCGAGAATTCCTCGTGACTCTCTTGGATTGAGACAAGGTTCTCAACACTAGACTTTATGAATTCGTCCGATTCCTTTTCGTGAACAAAGGTCAAGATGCTCGCCCCCATGCTCGTGAGAGCGAGTGTGAACTCGGGTGTGATAGCGCTTGTTTGAGGATGAATCTCAACTCTGGGATATCATCCGATGAACTTGATGAATCTTTATAGAATTGAAGGATATCAAGTGTATCCTCATCATCACCGCCATCGTGAATAAAACGAAATTGAGAGCTAGATCCGTTTTCTTTTGCAATTGATTCCTAATAGATTTTTCAAACGCACTGGGAATTTATTTTAGCACCGCTTCTTCGCCTAACAATTTTTCCATGGATTTTTATTTGGATTATCTTGGGAATGTTTATTCCTTCAAATCTTTCACTAAATCTAAAAGATCAAGGAGAAGATTTTGAGGAAGTGGCTCAGCCGAGGTGGTGCCGATTCATTTGGTACCGTAGAGGTTGGTTATGATACGAAGAGTCGAATTGTTACAAGGAAATGGATTCCTTGTTTGACAATCGAGCTATAGTGTGGACCTCCACAATACCACAACAAGAAACCGATGCGGTCGTGAGTTATATGTGTGGTAGTCATAATTGTTATCGTGAACCCGCTTATGACAAGCGTGTTTCCGATTGACAATCGAATCGAGTGCGAACCACCACAAGATTTCACAACAAGAAATCGCCGAGTCTCACAGGGTGGTAGCCGATGGAATAAATCGGGTTGTGTTATGGTAGGAATAGGGATCCCGGTTATAGACATACCCATTTCCCGATTCCACCATGCTACAACCGGGGCAATTGCCACCATTATAAGGACCACCACACCATTGACAACCAAGAGGGTGAGGATAAGACATAGAAAGAATCAAATGTTTTCGTGAGGGTAGGGATGAAGAATCAAAGATGAGAGGTAAAGATGGATATTTTGGATTTTTGGATAAACATTTTGTAAAAATAAGAAAGAAAATCTTTTCGGTTTTTGATTTTTAAGATGTTTTGGATTTTTGGATAAGAAAATATAAACATATATAGATGGTATGAACAAGGAGTGAATATTCAAATCACTAATCATTGAACGTAAGATAATTAGCACACCCACAAGCACGTGCGCCAAAATTTGATCGGCTTAAACCGTCGGGTTTTATCACACAAGCCGACCACTTGTGAATGGTCAACCGTAATAAAAGCCGATACCAAACAAATGCAATGAAGATCGAGGAGTATAGTGTTTCCCAGTGTCGTTAAGTCCCAACGAGTCAGGCGATGAATAATCAAACGAATAAAGATCGAGAGAATTTGAACGGAAAAGGGTCAGGATTGATTATACCTAAAGAAAAAGTTTATAAATTACGTGGGCTTAAATGCAAATTAAAGAAAATTAAAAGATAAATTATATTAAATAAACGCTATCACTATTTTTAAAATGATGTTTTGATTTTTACGTTATAAATTTAAATTAAAACTACGTAACGCATAAAAGAAAATGTGAAACTGAAACAATATTAATCCTAAAAATATAAAATGAAATTTTTACAAACCTAATGATAAGAGAAAATTTTGAGAAAAGAAAATTATTTTATGACTATTTATTTAAATATTATTAATTAAAAACTATTTTTAACTATTTAAAAATACCCTAAAACATAAGAAAATATGAAATAAAGCTAGAAAATGAAATTATGACTTAGAAAAATCTAAAATAACTAAAGAGAATTTTCAAACTAATTTTGTATTTTTCCTGATTATTTTTCTATTTTCTATGAATTAAAAACTATTTAAAACTAATTAAATTGCTAAAATTACAAATTTAACTAAGAAAATCTGAAAAATTATTTTTGCTTTTATATTTATCTTAACCTAGGAAAATGAAAACTTATTTTTTTGAAACTTTTCCGATTTAATTGTATTAAAAGCTAATTAGAATTGCCTAAAACTGCTTTTAAATGAGGAAAATAGCAAACAAGGCTAGAAAAATATGAAAATTCAAAAAGTCTAAATTAATATTCGAATCTAAGAAAATATAAAACAAGAGCTTATGTGTGAGAATGTGGAATCTGTTGTCAAGAGTGCTTATAAATAAGCACTTGAAATAAGCTAAAGGTACCAAATGAGAACCAACTCGACATGTAAGCTATAATATGCTAAAAGTACTCAAAAGCAACTAATATCAACTAGCCTTAACCTCTAAAAATACAAACTAAACAGATTTGATGATTTAAGCTTAAGTCTTAAAAAGATTTTATGTCTACTTTGAAGCTTAAGCACGCTTATTGGACAAGCTTATGTGAAAACAAAACTGAAGAACTCAAGTCAACCAAATTAACTATCTCTAAACCAAGTTTCGCACCTAGATAAGCTCTAATGAGCTTGTGACAAGCTCGCACAACACCGAAGTACGGGGATTTTGGACCAAATTGACAAGCTATTTTGAGGCTTGTACAAAATTACTAAAAATCTACAAAATCATATTAAGAAACTAGACCAATCAAGTTTTTAAACCCAATGTTTTACTTGAATTGACCCAAAATTGAATCAATGAAAATTCCTCCAACCTTGGTGAAAACCGAGTTTTGACAATTTTTACTTTGAACACGTAATTGATATGTTGACTTTAATGAGATTTGATTCCAATGCTTGAACCGAAAATGATATGTTGTCGTACTAAGACTACATTGCTACTCTAATGCATTCTACACCCAGATGCAAGTCATAGCAATCCTACTGCTAACTGTTTTGATCACAAGAACAGATTCTATGTAATTTTGACTTATGTAATTCTGAGAGGCAAGACAAGGACTGATATACATTCTATGAGATTCAATGAAACCAGCCATAAGAATTCTAACTACTGAGAAGCTTAAAAGCTCCCAAACACTGCTTATCCCAAACACTGATTTTAAGGAGCTTAAAAGCAATCTACTCTATTTTAGTATCTAATCCATTGACAGAATTCAAACATGATCTACCAACTAAATCAAAGCTAACAAATGCATAAACAACAATTATGAACAAAAGATTAAAGTTAACAGATTAATGCATCAAGACAGCATAAGATGGAATTGAAACTTAAGTTTACTCACATGAGTCCAACTTATTGTGCAATTTTATACCAAACCAAACATTACTATTTTATACCATACCCAATCCAAAACCGCCTCGCAACAACCAATATCCATTTCCATCATCGCTAACCAAAAATGCTTCACATTTGACTTTCGTTGACCAAGTTCCAAATGTGCTTGACCGATTTATAAGCTACCAAAAGCTATCAATAGCTTAAATAAGCTTATTTAAGTTAAAATAAGCTACTGGAGCATCGAGTATAAGAACATGAGACCGGTTTATTTAATAAAGGAACATAAAAACATGAAATGTTGTTTAACCTTGAATTGATACTTGAAAATGGATTATAATGATAAAACAACTTAAGTTGAGTACATAAGAACGTAAAATTACGACTTTAAACTTAAACTAAAACATTGAAATTGAAAACGACATATATGAAATTTTAAAACTAAAGACTACTACTTTCACTCTCTTCTTCCTCCTTTTTATAGCAAATGTCCTCCCACTGACCTCCGAACAAATCCCACTTGAATTCTTGGCCATTGATTACTTGAGTGGATAATAGCCATAGATGGCTTTTTATGGAAATTGGTATTTCGTGAGGAGGAGCATTAAATGTTTCTTGTTGTTTGGTGGAGTGGAGGAACATGGAGAGCGGGAGAGTGAAATGGAGGATGGCTGAAGGTTGGTGTCATAGGCGTTGGTTGGGAGAAGAAGAAAAGAGAGGAAATGGTGTATTTGTTCGACCGGGGTCGACTGGGTTTAATATTATAAAGGGGGTCAAACAGGGTCACAAGGTTATGGCAGGGTCATGGTCGTTTTGATGTGGCTAAGGCTTGTATATTATTACAAGGACCAAACCGCAACTCTCCAATCTTGAAGGACCAACCGCCATTTTCCAAAGTTATGCCAAGGGACTAAAATGAAAAGTTTCAATAGTACAAGGACCATAATGGACATTTTCAAACTTCCAAGGACTATTGTTGCCAATTTTGAAACTCAAAGGACTAAACTTGTAATTTCTCAAAACTTTTGACATTTTTCACCAAAGGACTAATTTTGACAACTTATGATTTTAAGAGGACCTTTGGTGACTTTTCTTTAAAATAAGTGCTCAGGGGACTATTTCGACAACTTTTGAAACTTGGGGACCTGAAACCGCCAATTATGCAAACTTAGCTCATTTTTCATCTCGATTTTAAACATTTTGCATCCGAAACATATAAAATGCAATTTTGAGATATTTTCAAGATTTTGATGCATTTCGAGCATTTTAAATGTTTTGCGTCGATTGACCAAAATGATGAGTATTTACACACTCATCATAAGTGTAGGAGGATTACACACGCTTTCAAAGGAAACGTAAACATGAGAATTTCAATTGATTAAAAGATATACATGTGTTTTTTTCGAGTCAAATGCTTGTATCGAGTCATAATGGATGTTTTGCAGAAATTTTTCCGATTCTAAAGATGTAAATTTTCCGTAATTTTTCCGTAAAATCGCACCGCTTTTGTCGATAACCGCGGCGTCAGATCGCAACCGACGGCGCCAGAAGGAGCAAAATAACTGATTACTTTTTCTCGCTTTCGAGCTACTTATAATTTTTGGAATTTTCCGTGTCTTAATTTTCCGTAAATTTCAGAAACATCCATTCCACAAGTATTATATCCTAGTTTAGTAGTAGTCTTATATATATTATTATCGCGATTTTACGCCAAGGTTTCGCTTTGTTTTCTTCAAGTGTTCGTGTTTAATTTATCAAGAAGGAGATACATAAGATGAGAAGGAGCTTTTCACGCAAACATTTTTCTTGAAGAAAATATAACCACCACTTTACACGATCCTACCGAGCTAATCGTGGGAGTACTAGTTTCTTTCATCTTTTATTACCTTCCATTATCATAACTTTGATACTTTCGGGAACGTTGGGGACAATGTTCGCTTTAAGTGTGGGAGGAAAATAAAACGGAACTTTGAAACTATGCTTATCCTTGATTATTTGCTTTGTCCAATTGCATTTGCGTAATAAACCATGAGAAAATGTCGGTTAGGGTAATTTTGGCACCAAATTTAAAATTTTTCATAACATATAGAAGTGGGCCATTAGTCTTAACAAAAGCGCCTCATGGATAGGAAGTTATATGACTAGCACAAAACCCTTTACCACTTAAATTCCACCCAAAATGCGAGGATCGCCTTAGATTAGTAGGAATTAAAGCATTCATCTTTAATGCTTAGTGTGTGAACCGGTAGTATAATAGATTCTAGAACTTGTTTTGTGATGCATTCCGAGATTGCTAGTAAGACTACACTTGTGTAGTTAGGAATAACTAAATGATAAGAGGCATTAGGATAACCCTTGTTTGATAATTCGTAATATAATTACTTCTTCCACATCGGTTGAGTAATTCCCCACACCTTTGCGTTGTACTCGCCTTTAGTACACGATACCTCTAGTTAACCCCTCGTGGCCTATCCTTTTCGGGTTCTCGTGATGTTTGGTTTTCCGAACATCAATGAAGAGCATTGATTACACCCCACCCCAAATGTACACCCAAATCGCTTAGCCTACCTTGTATGCACTCACTTTTAGTGCATTATTGTTATCAAACTAAACCCTTAGTTCAATTATCTAGTTGCTTGCATAAGTTGCTAAGTCGAGTCATATCCTTTGTACACGCTTTGGGACGATTGGGACTCATGGGAAAAGTTAAACTTTATGAGATGACGGAAGGGAACGTTAAATTCAAATTCCCTTTATTTGCATAATAATGTACTCCAAGTGTTTTGATCTTTTTAATTGGGTCATATTAGTGTTAGAGTGTTGGGAATTTGAAGTATGAATTATGCCGAAATTATCAAGGATTCTCATCAAGTAGTGTGGAATCAACAAGATCTAATTCGTCAAGTAATGAAGCCGTAGTTGGTTTCATGGAGATAGTTATTCCGTATTCTATAGTATTTCTACCGATATAGTTAATCAAGATTAGTTTGTTAGGATATGCATGAGCTATTTTAGGTAGTGATATGCATTTATTTTATATTATTGTTTTATTTAGGTTCCTTGTGTATAAAAGGAACCGATAGCTTTGTATTGGGTAGACTTGAACAAAAGAAAACCTCTCGAGAAAACATTCCGTGAAAACATCTCTTGAGAGAGAGTGAAAAGATCCATAGAGGATCATTGTTTTAATTAGAAAACCTTGTTGGTAACTTTGATTGTGTTAATTATTATCCGATGCGCATCTATTCAATCATTGTTATTATACCCTAGTCGAGTCCGGATCTTGGTTTCAACAAGTGGTTTCGTAGCGGGTGGCTTTGATCTGTGGGTTGATAAGGTTTTGGCAATTAGGGTTTATAACCCAATCGGTGAATTGGAGCGCTCAACAATAAAGAGCGATTTGTATTTTTATTTGTGGTACGCATCGATTGGTCGAACATATTGGAAGAGTTTTAATTGGTTTTCTTGTACACGGAAGTGGTGGCCTCATCAATTTATTTCACAAATTTCATTCGCCGCGGTAAATAAACACGGTACTTTTGCATTTAATTGATCCTTATGGTAATTTGATGATCACGCGGGTTTGTTCGACTTGTTAACTTGTTATCATGTTGAAGTTCAAAGCGATTGAGTATATTTATTTGAAAGTCGCTTGGTTCGAAAGTTAAGATTTAATATGGTGTGGACTATTATTGTTATGGGCGGTCTCTTGTTATGATTGGTCACGAGCTCTTAGGATATTATTGTGTACTTTGATCTCATTTCTGTGAAGAGGTCACGTGGATACATATTGTTTGTTTGTCGATCAAATTTATTTGATTCGTGAATTACACGCTGGTCCTAATAGTGGTACAGTAAGATTCAATCAATTTACACCTTTAAAATGGGAGAATTTGATAATAAAAAGGATGATGGTATGTTTCCTTATTTGATGGATGATGAGTACGAGGTCTGGGCTAAGAAGATGGAATATTGGATCATGAATAATGATATGAATATCTGGAAGGTGATCCAAAATGGCAACAGCTTGAAAAGGACTAGATGTGATCGCGATGGAAATCTCTTTTTCATCCTCCAACGATCGCAGATGAACACGCGTCTTCATACAAAGAGAGTCAAAGGCCGTAACTATCTTGCTTAAATCTATTCCTGCCGATCATGTAGCGATTTTCGTTATATGGATGATGCAAGTCGATATGGGATGCACTCAAAGAAAGGTATGGTGGAAAGGTGAATTCAAGAAGATGAGCAAGGAAGTCGATGTCAGCAGGTTATGTCAAGAACTTGCCGACCCACACTTTGCATTCATGGGCATCTCGTGTACATACTTGTGATTATAGTTGTAAAGAGAGATATAATGAACTAAAAGAAGCCTATGATATGTTGAAACCTAAATATAATGAATGCTATGTTGAAGTTGAGGCTTATAAACGTGCCTTAAAAACATTAGAAAGACAAAAGTATGGTTTCAAAAGAATCGATAGCTTATGAGAAAAAAATAAGGGGCTACAAATTGATCTAGATTGTGCTAACATTGATTTAAAACGACCGAAAAAGAAAAAGCTAATCTTATTTCCGAAACCAAGTGATAAAAGAGAAACCGACGAGGAAGTAGCTAGGCATAAAATATGGTTAATGAATGGAAACAAGTTAGCTGGTTTCATTTATAGTAGTCAAGCTACTAACTCTACGGTGGCGTTAGGTTTTAAGAAATATGTTGGCTTAGAAGCTAGGGATGACACACGTAAATCTACACCAGCCGGATTAGCTAATTTTGTCAAAGAAGGTCAATTACATGTTGTCCCTGGTCCTATTAGAGGTGAACATATGCCTATTGACCTGTCCAAAATTGAAGACTTTGATGGATCACACCATTTATATGGCAAAAAGTCAAGTGACTTGCCGCACCTTAGTAGCAAAACTAATGACTCGCCTCTTGTTCTAAAAGTGACAAGTCATCGACCTAAAGTCCACCGACTATGCCTCATGTGATTCAAGTGAAAAGTCCGACTCATCTAGGCATACACCCATGACCACACCCAAGTCCAAAGTAGTCACGATGAACCCAAAACAAAGCCGCCATTTCTTCCGTGAAACACAATTTTGCTTCTAGTTCTGTTCTCGATAAGTTTAAATGTAATAAACAAAGTTGTGTTAAGAATAAGTCCGTTAAGAAGAAATCTTGTTTTGTGTGTGTAGTAAACCCATCTTATTAAAGACCGTGATTATCATGAGAAAAGATGGGAGTTTCCAATGGCCAAAAGACCTCTAGACCCACATGGACTAATGTTGCTAGTATTCCTCCATTTATTCCCAAAGTCGCACATGCGAGAGCAGTAAACCAGTCCCACCGGAAAGCCAAAGGTGTATGCATCTGTCACCGAAAGGCTTAATAGGCCTTTTCTAGTTCCTCCGTGGAGGATATTCTTCACCGCTACTACCGGGTTGGTGAACAAGAATGCTAGACCTATGAACTATAGACCTACCGCCTTATTTTCAAATCCTATACACCTTATGTTTCTCATATGAATATGGCACATGGTGGAGTTAGAGTGGCAATCATGTTAAGCCCTCAAAAGGTTATTCTTGGAAACCTCAAAGAAAAGGTTCATTCTGGTACCCAAGAACACTAGTCCTTGTCGTGCATTGATTGAGGGAGGCATACGCCTGGGGAGGCTTATTGTTGTATATTTGTCTTCTAACCA
This sequence comes from Chrysanthemum lavandulifolium, assembly GCA_022545495.1. NCBI lineage: Eukaryota > Viridiplantae > Streptophyta > Magnoliopsida > Asterales > Asteraceae > Chrysanthemum > Chrysanthemum lavandulifolium. The sequence goes on along the minus strand of CM040238.1, from coordinate 56,069,481 downwards.
TTTTTGCGATGTTGATCCTCATACGCCTAAGGGAGGCTTAGTGTTTCACGACATTACAACCGCCTTTGGTTTCTACCGATGCTTGATGGTTTATTTTCCATGTTTTGTTATTTATTTATTTTTTCTTTATTTTATATTTCGCTTAACAAAAAAAAAAAAAAAAATCGTGTTATTTCTTTTAGTGTAAAAAAAAAAAAAAAAAAAAACCTCTAACCCGTCGTGTTCGCCTTACTCTTTCTTACTGCAGGTTTTGGTGTTGGTTAATAACCACACAACTCATGGTTTTCATCTCACCATGTCTTTCGACACAAGAGTTGACTAGCCCACAGTGATTATGGCTTGTGGTAAAGGTCATGGAACCATAAATGGTAATCAACTCACCATGATGATGACGACATTCCATCAAAGAGTTGGCTAGTCCAAAAGCAAACGGCTACATGTAAAGACATATCAAATCATATATAGTCACGATTTGGTTAATAAATCGATGGTTATCGCTGTACCATGGTTTTCGAACTTAAACATTTGGCTACTCCAAGAGTGATGGTTATTGGTAAGAGACATCAAATCCATTATTTTCAATGATTCACCTCTCACGTGAGTTTACACACCGGATGTGATGAGAATAGTCTCGAAACTAATATGTTTTGATGTACATGTTGTCCTTTGTTGTCGCAAAGATCTCGGCGTTTAATAGTTTTAACATCATAGAGATGTTAATATTTTGGTTCTTTACTACTGAAGTTCAAGTACAATCCTCAAGTTCGAAGCGCTAGCATTATCGTGAAACCGAACTTAACCATGTCAAATTCCGGCTAGGGAGGATTGTTGGGAATTTCTGAAGTATGAATTATGATGAAATTATCAAGGATTCTCAAGTAGTGTGGAATCAAGATCTAATTTTGTCAAGTAATGAAGCCAGTAGATGGTTTCATGGAGATAGTTATTCCGTGTATTCTATAGTATTTCTACCGATATAGTTAATCAAGATTAGTTTGTTAGGATATGCATGAGCTATTTTAGGTAGTGATATGCATTTATTTTATATTATTGTTTTATTTAGGTTCCTGTGTATAAAAGGAACCGATAGCTTTTGTATTGGGTAGACTTGAACAAAAGAAAACCTCTGGAGAAAACATTCCAGAAAACATCTCGAGAGAGAAAAAGATCCATAGAGGATCATTGTTTTAATTAGAAAACCTTGTTGGTAACTTTGATTGTGTTAATTATTATCCGTCCATCTATTCAATCATTGTTATTATACCCTAGTTGAGTCCGATCTTGGTTTCAACATAGAGTAATAAAACTCAAGTGTAGGGATGTGCCTATAAATCCCTATCATTTTGATGTTATCATAGAGGATGGTAGAGTAAAAGTGTATTAAAAAAAAAAAAAAAAAAAAAATAAATAGAAAAGAGAAAAAGAAAAAATAGAGTATGAAAAAAAAACAAAAAAAAACATACGGGCTACCATCCTACATCTATTTTTTAATTTATGTTTGTTTGTTTCAGTTATCTAGAGTCTAGAGTGTCGAGTCTTGGCTTAGCAACGCCATTCTTCGCATGCTTGTAACATAAAGATTTTTGACTTGCCACCACTAAATAGCCTATCCCACCAAACCCTTTGTTTCCCTACCGTAAGCCTAACATTACAACCCTTTAAAAGTCCTCTTGGATAGTCTTTCCTAGGTGCTTACGCCAAAGCGATGGAGGTTTGATCTAGTCTCAAGCCTATGGTAATCTATGTACTAGGACCGGTTAATGAGTGTTTATCTTCCATTTCCAACTTGTTATATTTCATATACACCCGATAGATGTGAGTATCCAAACACCCCATGTGAGGTGCTAGTATATAATTTCCATGCTTGTTATGACTTTTACGGGGCTTATATGTTTTTAGGATTGTTTTAAACCAATGCTTCATGACCCCTAACTTATAAATTAATTGGCTAAAAGCACATTTGCTTGAGGACAAGCAAATACCAAGTGTAGGGATATTTGATAAGGTTTTAAGATGTACCTTTTGAGGGTCGTTTAAGCCCTTATTTGATCACTTTTGTATCCGTTATTACTTAATATCGCTCATTTTCACTTTTAGGTATCTTGAAGGCAAAATGCTGGAATGACACTTATTGGACAAAAAGCGCGAATATACGAAGAAAATGGCCAAAGTCAAGAATCGAGCCACTCGATCGCTAGAACCGAAGGGGACGGCGTCGCATCACTCGCATCACTTTTGTGACTCAAGAGCCAAATTGCTTATTTACAAGTGACGGTGTCGCTTTAAAAGAGTAGGTCGTCGCAACTCGAGACGGCCTAGATTTGATCCGACGGCGCCGAGATCGAACGGACGGCCACAAGCATAAGGTGACGTCGTCGCAAGACTAACGTGGCCAAGACGAAACTCTAATAACGGCGACCCGACGGCGTCACAAATTAAAAGGTAACGCCGTCGCGAATGTAATCTTATATATAGAATCCGAATTTTTTAGTTTTCAGTGTGTAGTCTTTTGGAGTAAAAACCTAAACCGAACCAAGGTTGTCTTGTACAGTATTTTAGGGTTCCAAACCCTATCTTACATCAAGATAAGTGTTTTACTTCATTAATTTAATTATGTCTTCAATTACTTGTGTGTATTCTTGCATGTTCTCCATGTCCGGCTAATTTACTTGTGTGTTTGCTTAGGGTATATGAAACTTAATTATTGAATATTGATTGGTTGTCTCTTATCTTAATTGTTAATGATCTAGTAATGCGATAGGTCATCCGTTGTGTAGTTAATGCTTAATTAATCTTTGTGAACCTTAGTTTATAGCACCTAGAGTTGTTGTAGGCTAAACCATCCGAAGAGTACCTTAGAGTTAAAGTTTATAAATCCTAGAGACTTTGTAGGCGATAACCTTTGGTAGTTTCAAAGAGTAGGGACAAACGCATACCCTACGACCTTAGACACACAACGCGATTAAGAGTAAGGACGTGACAATTCAACCATCAATAGGAGATAATTAAGGAGTAATATAACCTAAGTAAACACATCTTTAAACCACCATACGAGCACACAATAATTAGACATAGACTACCCTCACCTTAGTTAATTAGATAATTAGATAGTAGAAGTAATCGGTAGAAATACCAACTCCCTAAATCCAAACCCCGAGATTCGTACCTTTCCATTTCCTAAAAAATATAAAAAGATAAAAAATAATCTTCCTCAACCCCAACCTTACCGTAGTAACCTCTCACTAGCATTCCTATTCCCCTAGAGAATGATATCAATTCCCGTGGCTTACCCTAATACTACACTACAATGATTAGGTTCACTGCCTAGGGTGTTGAAAAACTTGCTCGACGAAAAGGAAGTTCCTTTGACCTCGAACGACGCGTGTAGCGTTATCAGTCCTCGTGATTATCTTTCTTGAAAATGAAACACTTATGAGAGTTTCCATCGCCAAATGATCTTTTGTCGAAGTTGCCTTGACCTCTAAAACTTTCGTAGCTTTGTCCACGTCCACAGCCTCGAAAATTTCTGCCTCCTTGACCACGTCGGGATGAATTCCCTCTTCTATAGTTTTGTGGTGGTTTTGTCACCTTGCAAACTGGATTGGAATGCACTTTCGATCGCCTTGCCGGAGTGACATGTCATACGCTACTCATATGACTTGAGAGAACTTAGCAATTCTTGAATACCCAAGGTTTTGGGATCTTTGGTGTTTTCAGTGACTGCTATAATTAGATCAAATTTTTCTGGAATACTAATGAGAATTTTCTCAACAATACGTTTGTCTTCAATTTCATCATCATAACTTTTCATCTGATTAATCGAATCGGTTAATCTAGATGAATAGTCATTTAGTGACTCATTTTCCTTCATCTTCGTGTTCTTGTAATCTCATCTTAGAGTTTGTAATTTTATAGCTCTCACTTTCACGTCTCCTTGAAATTCTTTCTTGAGCACCTCCCAAGCTTCTTTTGCCTTTTTTAGACGCATGATTTTATAGAATATTGACGGTGTGACTCCTCATTGAATCATACTTAGAATGTTTGCACTTCGGCTTCTCTTTTGCTTCAAATCTTTCATTTGCTCGTCGGTTAATTTTTCCGTATCAACGGGTTCTTCAAATGTATTTTTGACATCCTCAAACACATCTAAAGAATCAAACAATGTCTCTATTTTGACACACCAATAATCGTAGTTTTTACCATCGAAAATTGGAACGACAACATGACTTAGATCAAAACCTTGTCGTCGTGCTATAATCACTATACAAAAAAGGTAAGAACTCGTTTAACCCAAATGGATAACATGCTCTGATACCAATTTATGTTAGATATATGGAATGTTACTCTGACAAAAAATTCCTCGCAAAAATATTATTACACAAAGTATAAAACAACTCTTTTGTAACATGAAACTATTTTCAGTATAGAAAACAATATCACTCAAAAATTCTTTATGTAAAAGACTTAAAAAAAACTTTATTTTCTTTGTGGCAACTGGTACATCTTTCGTTTTATTTCTAGTAACTTAAATAGGAAACTTGTAGTGTACTATTACAATATGAAAACTAAAACTTGGCCTAAGATATGCAATATGTTGTCGTAAAACATTTTCCACATGCTATACTTGACTTACTATGTGGAAGCAAAAGTTAAATTCTCTTCACCATACTAAATCATGTCTAAAAACTAGCCATAATATTCTTTTCTCAACTCCAATAGTAAGGCTTGCCTCTTTTTCTTTTGGTTGGTAAAACACATTAGTTCACACATACCAATGAGGAAAGGCATTGTGATCAAGCCGCCTTTATTTCTTGCTGAGAGGTGTGTATGCTAATTATTTAGTTCCTTCTCCATTTACCACTGTTTCTCACTGAATTTAGCAAAAGTGTGTGTGTTATCTCTATATATAACAGCAATTTCATTAATTTTAAAAGATTAGTCGTGATGGTAACAGGGCGGGGAGTGCTCATATTTCTCATCCCAATCCTCGTTTCGGACTCCTCATCCCCATCCCCACCGCCATCCTAATCGAGGAATTGCTTTACATCTCCATCCTAGTCCCCAACGGGGATCGAGGATCCTCGCAAAGAATCAGGGATGTTCCACCCTTATAAAGTAAACATAAAGGTCACAAAAACTCGTCGAACATGGATATACATATATTTTTTAACTTTTTATATACTTATTGATAGCGTATATTTATTCATGGCCCAAATCCCATTAATCACACACTTAGATCAAGCCTGAAATAGTTCGCGAAGTCAACACCAACAAGAACAACATAAGCCTAGGCCAAACAAGGCCTGACAACTCCTTCAGCAAAGATCACACGTGCTCAGGGACAATCATAATTGTCGCTAATGGTTAAGACGTACGAGTCTGAAATAGCACAGTGGGGAACACACAAGAGAGCAAAGCACTCTACTATACGAGCCCAAGGACACAAGACATCTTTCCTCCTTGTGTGCTCTCGATGATCAACACTTGGCACCTCGGCACCGTCGATCACTTCCAAAGGGTTTATCTCTAAACCCTACAAGCCTCTCTATAAAAGGAGAGCAACACACAACATCACACAAGTTTCCACACATTTTGGCAAATACTTCCTCATAGCAGTGAAGTATGGTTCTTGTTTAAGTGTTACCCGAGCTTCTTAATCTATATCAATATCATCGGGTCCTTTCTGTTTTACATGGGAAACCAAACAACAAAATTATTCTCATCCCATATCTAAACCAATTTACATACCATACGTAAACATGGAGCCATCCGTGGGGTCATGATACAAAATAGCCACAAATCATTTTCACTCATTTCTCACTCAAAAATTAAAAAGAAAATCTTTTTCTTTCTTGCATAAACTCCTTAACCAAACATGTCTAGTGAACGACCCCCCTCAAACTCCGGACATAACCCAGTTGGAAGACCCTAGTCACACTGAGGGTCAACAAACACTCGAAAACGAGGAACACCAATAGTCAAGGAACCTCACAAAAAGGTGAGTTACATGCAACATATGACCACGTCAACTACATACAACTCTCTTCCAAGAAGAACCTCCAAGATCCTATGAGAAACTTCAAACACTCAGGTCAAGCCCTCAGATTTGGTTTACACAAGAAAGTATAGGTCAGGGTAGCTCAGAGGGAGCCAGGACACCGTCGCGGCCAGATGACTTCATTACACCAATATCCACCAACAAACAGGGTTCTAGGGTACAACAAGGGAAGGGGCTACAGTATATCTAGGTCACACCAGTTGTGGTAGCATTCCCAAACAAGTTATGTAAGAAAGAAGGGTGGCTAGTTCTTAGGTAAACGCATTCCATCCTACTTACTCTTTCCCACATAGTAACATACCTAGCAATCAGAGTACCCCGCCGCATAATACAAACTCCTAGGTTAACATAACCATGAGCCCAGTAGAACGTGACACCCTCATATCCATACTTAATGCATTCCCTCATAGCAAACCAACCCTCACATCATCCTAAAGTCAGCAACAGACCAAAGGAGAAAACCTAGTTAGGCTACTTACTAAGGCACTTTCTGGAACAAAAGAGAAAAACCTCTCAGGTTCATCCATACCAGATCACTTGAAAGCCATATCCATACACAGGGAGCAATTCGTCCGATGGATCTCTGAGTACGAACTACTTGATACCCGATCATGCCTAAAAGCGTAGGTATCTACAAATGCATAGGAGACCCAGGCCAAAATCCAGGCTAAGAACAACATCACGATAATAGATCCAAGCCAAGGTTCGATCACCCTGGAAGGGAAAGAGACATAAGTGACATAAGGAACATTGAATGCGTCGACATTAGGAATGGTATCATCAACACACCGTAAAAAATGCCAGCAGAAACCCTTATGACCGAGAGAGTATCAGACACCTAGACCAGACTACGCCCACTCCTAGGCGGCATCAAAAGAGACGAAATATTTTTCTACAGGTTTCACAATGACCACGGGCACGACACAAACTCTTGTAGGAAACTTAAAAGGGAGATTGAGAAAGTAATCAACTATGGCAAGCTGGATTACTTACTACCAGCAGCAAAAAAGACAGCTACTACGGGCCTTGAGGAACCAGTGGGCCATATCAACATGATATTATCTGGACAACCTCATAACGATGAGGATAGTTACACAGTTACAAACTGGAAACAAGTTCGTTCGCGAAGCACTCCAACAGATACCTTTACCCCATCATCCAACCCAGTTATCATATTAGCAATCATAGTATCACAGAAGGTAAGGCGGATATACATGAATGGCGGAAGCTCAGTAGACATCATATATGAACACTGTTTCAAAAAGCTCCCACAAAACGTCAGAACAACCTTAAGCCATCAACAACACCGCTAATTGGTTTCACAAGGAGACATTATGTACTCGTATGCTATAAGCTCGGAACTTATAGTGGAACATACCCAATCTCAAAAATGATCACATTGAAATTCCATGTCATCAAGTCCACATATAAGTACAATGTGTTGCTAGGAAGGAAAGCAATGCAAAACTCAAGATGGAAGTTTCAACCATCATGTCTGTTGCTGAATTCCCAACCGATGCAGGGTGGGCCACCATCAAAAGCGAATATACATGCCTGGAAACCCCGCCTGAGCCTCAAATACAGAGAAACCCCAGGAAGAAACCCCAGGTTGTACCTCAGATACAAAAAAGCATCTCAACAAGAGGAACATATCAGACACACTTTTGACATACTTCAATTGGGTAACCACACCGATCTGGGTTATGAGGAGAAATAATCTCCTTCACAAGGAATCAATGTCTAACAACACAAACATACTGCTTGAAGATGAGAACTCCTCCAGCAATGAGTACGAGGGAAACACCCTCACAGACAAACCCAGTGAATGGGCGCCGAGACAAAACAGTCAAAACATAGCACCAAGGTAGGGCCTCATGCAAGTAATCTTCACAGATCACCAGAGGGAGAAGAAACTAAGCAAAATTAATCATGTTGGGAGTGACGAAACAAAGAATTCAAATTACATACTTTCACAAAGAACAAAGGAATGCTAATCACAACCAATTGATCACAAAGGCAAGAAGGCTAGACGCTACAAAGTGCAAGTTCACCCAACACTTTCATATCCTATCGAGGACATGTCACTCACAACAAAAATGGGAGGCCCAAGCAAGCCTAACCCTGGTCAAGGGAAACCCCGTATTACAATTCAGGTCAACAAAAATAAGCCCTACGTGTACGTAGTTTTTATACTTACGTTTACGTTTCTCTTATCTGATTGTTGTGCTTTCTAATTCTGTATCCTATTCCATTCCAATCAATCAGTAGGGTAATTTCTCAATCAAATCCTTGCTGATCACTATCCTTAGTGATCATTCTATCGTCTGAAAGTGTTTACACACCATTGAGTCTCCGTGGACTTAACGACCGGAATTCATTATATTCTCCAGACTTCATTGTATTTGTGTTTTAAGCGCTTTAAGTCTATTACGGTTAGCCATTCACAAGTGGCTAGCTTGTGTGATTAGACTTGACTGCTCAAAGACGGATCAAATTTTACGGCCACGGGAGGCTTTAGCGTGTTCTAAACCTTTTCGATCCATTCTTGCACATATACCATCTTTTGTAAAAGTTTTGTAAAGTTATCGTAAAATCCAAAGTTCATTAACACTTTTCCTAAAGTGTTAAAACGCCAAAAATATTTTCATTCTTTGTTTTTATCATCATGTTTTTCAAAAATACCAAAAATATTCCTCTTTACCCTCTTACCTTTTGATTCTTCATTTCACCCTCTCGTTAACCTTTGATTCTTTCTATGTCTTATCCTCACCCTCTTGGTTGTCAATGGTGTGGTGGTCCTTATAATGGTGGCAATTGCCCCGCTTGAAGGCAGTGGTGGAATCGTGAAACGGTCCGCCTATAACCAAGATCCCTATTCCTACCATAACACGACCGATTTATTCCATCGCCTACCACACCGTGAGACTCAAGTAGCTTTTATCATTGTGAGCACTGTAGTTCACATTCCGCTTCGATTGTCAATCGAAACACGCTTGTCTATGAGCAGTTCCCGATAACAATTATGACTACAACACATACCACTCACGTACCACATCGCTTTAATGCTGTGAGTATTGTGGAGGTCCTCACTCTAGCTCGGATTGTCAAACAAGGAATCCATTTCGCTGTAACAATTACGACTCTTCGTATCATGACCAACCTCTACAAGTACCAATGACCCACTTCCTCAAAATCTTCTCCTTGATCTTTGGATTTAGTGAAAGATTTGAAGGAATCTAAACACTCCCAAGATAATCCAAATGAGAAATCCATGGAAGTTTTGTTAGTCAAGAAGGGTCGCTAAATTAGATTCCCGATTGCCTTTGAAAAATCTATTAGGAATCAATTGCAAAAGAAAAGCACCAAATCTAGCTCTCGATTCCGTTTCATTCCCGATGACGATGATGATGAAGATATCCTTGATATTCTACAATTTTATAACGGTTCATCAAGTTCATCGCTTGAAGTTCCTTCCATGAAAAGTCGTGAGAAAAGACTATGATGGAATTACTAGCGTAAGAACAAATGGAAAGTATTAAACATATGTATGCTAGTCCGCCTAAACTCCCTTAGTCCGTTGTTATCACACCCAAGCTTCCACTCACTCTCTAAACACGGGGATGAGCATCTTGACACCTGCTCCCGAAAAGGAATCGGACGAATTTATAAAGTCTAGTGTTGAGGACCTTGTCCCAATCCCGAGAGAGTCACAGGAATTTCTCGATCATATGTGTGATTCTTCTTCCCTCTCGAGTGTTCAAATGATCATTTTGAGACTTTCTCCGATTTTAGCGATGATTGTAAATCTTATGGAGACATCGAGTATGTTGAGGCATCACTCCCATAGTCTCGATCCTCTTCTTGAGGAGTTCACCGATGAACTCACTCACATCACCCACTTTCATCGAAGTGACGATGATCTCTTTGATTTCAAGCCGATCTTGGAGAAACTAGAAATCTCCTATATAATGATCATCCACTCATTTCTTATCCCATTTCCGACTCTTCCATTCCTTCTCTCACCCGGATGAGGAAGATGACAACTTTGGAAGGAGGTCGATGATTTTCTTAGTGATGAGTCGATTCCAACAGAATTGACAATACTTACTTTGATTCGAGGGAGACATCCTTTTCTTGAAAATCATGATTGAAGAACCGCTTCCAGCCTCCCTCCCTGGAAATTTTGTTACTAATCACCATAAAAGCTTCAAATTTAAGCTTAAAAATGTCAAAAATGGTGATTTGCTTTTTCTCGATGAGGAATGGACATGCATTGTGATGCACATATTTATTCCATTCTTCACTAATGGTGTGGTTGCTCTTTCCTTTTCTCCTTCTGGAATGAGGATACTATCTTTGACCCCAAGATTTTCATTTATCATCTCGTGAGCCTGGTCTGCTCTCTATATCTCATCGGTGTGGAACTTTCGCGTGCTTCAATTTTTATCCAAACATCTTGAATGAAAGTCCGATGGAGATTGTTTCTTCCACTTTGCTTCCCCATGAACAAATTATGCGGGTCGAGTCAAGCTAGCGACTCTTAACCAAAAACAAGAGACACACCATATGGGTTTTCACCCATATTTCGACTTCTTACCCTTTCTACCACCTAAGTGTGGGGTGATGCCCACATGTTATATATATAAAAAAAAAAAAAAAATCTTCTTTCTAAATAATGGCCGAGTATTTCCTTTTACGTTTCGCCGCATAACCGCTGTATTTTGAATATTGAGGGCAATATTCATTTCTAAGTGTGGGGAATTCTCACGAATTTTATCATATATTATCCACCTAATTCCCCGCCACAAAATTTTTTTTTTTGAGTAAGTGTTCGCACTTACTCAAAGAATGGTAATCATCCGCCATGTCTAACCCACATAAGGATTGGCTAATCCAGAGCAAACGGCTCTTGGTAAAGATATATCAAATCCGGCTTACTGACTTGCAATTTGCCCAAAATTGTATGGTATTCACTCACCATATCCTAAAAAGTGAAGAGTTGGCTAGCCCGCAAGGTTATGGCTTGTGGTAAAGGCAAAGGAAAATCCATAATTGGTAATCACTCACCAAAGATAATATTGATAATTTATCTAAGAGTTGGCTAGTCCAGAGCAAACGGCTTCCGTAAAGACAAATCAAATCCGTTTACGACTTATGATTTGCTCAAAATCATTTGGTTATCAATGTACCAAGGTTCTTACTTGAATCAAACATTTGGCTACTCCGTAAGTGATGGCTTTTGGTAAAGAGTTTTAAAATCCATTAAAGTTTCAAATCATTGCTAGGACTAGCAATATCTTAGTAGCGGGGATTGATGAGTGTCTAAATACTCATCATTTTTATACCGCTCTAGATCGCAAAATCATCCGAAAACACTCAAAATGCATCAAATGATAAAAATATCACAAATCGTTGTTTTATGTGTTTTAAATGCAAAAGATCAAAATCGATGAAAACGTATCAAGTTTGCAAAATTGGCGCTTTAGTCCCCAAGTTTCAAAAGTTGTCAAAAACAGTCCTGGTATATCAAAATAAAGAAAATGTCATTTAAGGTCCATGGGATTCAAAATTTGTCAAACAAACCCTTGAAATGTAAAATTTGCAAACTACAACTTTGGTCCTCAAGTTTGAAAAATGTCATAAATGGTCCTTGGAAAATTGGAAAATGTCAAGTTTGGTCCTTGTACTTTTAGAGCTTGTCACTTTAGCCCTTGGAGCAACTTTGATGAATTGGCAGAATTGGTCCTTGCAATTTTCAGATTTTACACTAATGGTCCTTGATAATTAAAACCCTTAAACCCGTTTTGGACCCTTCCATACTTCCCAATTGGACCCCTGTCAATAACATTTTGACCCCCTTTCAATATTAAAGCTCCAGTCAACCATTCCAGTCAAACCACCCAACTTGGCGCCAATAAGTCTTCCCCTCCAACTGCTCTGTCTGCAACAATCAACAAAACCATCCCCCCAGCTCAACATATTACTCCCCTTGTCCCCTCCACCTCCACCACCACCACAAAACAAGAATCATTTAATGTATCTCCTCCCCCTCACTCAACACCCACCAGCTGTTAAATACATTTTCGCGCCAAAATTGAAGTCAATGGCCAAGATCATTTTTATTAATCCAATGGCTGAGAAAATTGCTGGGAAACAATCAGAAACAAGTGGGAAGAAGTTTGGAATATAAAAAGAGGCAAGAGAAGAGGAGGAAGAGTAGTAGTTAGTTTTTAGTTTTCTTTGAATGTCGCTTTTTAGTTATCTTAATTAAGTGTTTTAAAATGTAACTTTAAGCTTTATTGTATGAAACTCAAGTCATCTTATCTTTGTAATTTACTTTAAGCATCAATATCAAGTTTTATTTAAATTCCAAGTTTAATGTTTCATCGTGGTATAATTCAGCTTTCAATTTCTCACTTACAAGCTTTTAAAAGCTCAATTTCCATCTCAAATAAACTTATTCAGCTTGTTATAGCTTTCTATAAGCTCACAATTAATTTTCAAGCAATATTAGATTATGGTCAACAAAAGTCAACTATGATGCAAAATTGGGAATGGTGATAATAATAGTTGATGCAAAGGTGGATTTGGTTTAAAATAGGTTAGGGTAGTGTAGAATTTGGTTTGGTTTTAGCCTGCAACAAGTTGGACACAGGTGGGTGAGTATCTCAGTTCCATTTTCCAAGTTAGTTTGCATATTTTGCTTGAACCGTATTTATAGTTATAACTGCTTTTACTTGTTTATTTAGTTGTATTAAATATAATTAAGCTCGCTTTGATCATTGGTATAAGCTAGCATGTTGTTTCTATCAATTTTAGTTGCTTATCAGATCATTAAAGGGGTGTTTGGTTTAGAGTATTAAGCTGCCTTTGGGTTTGTTTCAAGGAATAAAAGGTGCTTAGGTAGTTTGCTTATAGGGTAGGATAAGTAGTTTTAGCATAATTTCAATAACCTTTTCATCAAAAAGTCAAAATTCATTTGAATCTATCCTAAGTACTCCACTGTTAAGATTTTCATAAATCAAAAGTCAGTTTTGTTTTTAGAAATCATAAACATTGATTGCATTATGTTTGTTTTATCACTTTACATTAACATCAGTCCTAAAATTTGAATCAAAGTTCACAATAGTCATATCTTCACAATCGGGTCAAAAGTCAAATTTTGAAAAACCTGCTTGGGCTCGACTAGGAAGATTTTTATGAGCTCATTTCAATCAATTTCAATGAAACTTGTGGTTTTAAAAAGCCCTACCGGGTCTATTTTCTTATGTCCATTTTAGTGTATTTTGTGAATTTTCTAAAAGCCCCAAAAAGGCTTGTCAACATGGTTAACTCCTCAGGTAACCGACTCAAGATTGACCGAGTCTCCGCACAGGGTTTTCAGTTTTGCACTGTGCTCATCGAGCTCATCCAAGTCTCGGTTTTTGTTTTACATGTTCTCACCCAGGTCTAGTGTAAGTTCCAAGTTTTAGTTTTTGGTTGCTAGCTTATTTGAGTGCTTATTCGTCTGTTTCAAAGTAGCACCTCAAACCCGCTTTCTAACTTTATAATCATATAATCCAAATCATTGAGTTAGCAATTCAGAGTTTAAGCTTGTTGATTCTAGTTCCATTTTGGTTCTTTTAGCTTATTCAAGCTTCGTTTCGCTTTGGTACTTGTTGTGTCCTTGGCTTATTCTAAGGCTTATTTCAATAAGCACTTGTACATCGCCCATAATTCCACACATAAGCACCTGTTTTTCCATTTTTCTTAGATTCCTAATAATATTTTAGACTTTTCCTGAAATTTTCAGATTTTTCCTAGCTTGTTTGCTATTTTTCTTAATTTAAATTAGTTTTTAAGCATTTTTAATTAGCAATTAATACAAAAAATTAAGAAAAGGTTCAAAAAAATAATTTTTCATTTTTCTTAGGTTAAGATAAATATAAAAAGCCAAAAAAATATTTTTCCATAATTTTCTTAGTTTAAATAATATTTTCTAGCATTTTAAATAGTTAAAAATAGTAATTAATTAGTAATAAATAATTAAAAAGCATAAAAAATATCTTTTCAGTTTTAAAATTAGTTTTATCATATTTTAGATTTTTCCAAGTTAAAATTTCATTTTTCCAAGTTTATTTTATATTTTCTAGTATTTAAGTGTATTTTAAATAGTTATTAATTAGTAATAATTAGATAAAAAGTGTGAAAAATATATTTTTAATTTTAAAATTAGTTTTATAATATTTTAGACTTTTTTGAATCATAATTTTATTTTTCTAGTCTTATTTTGTATTTTCTTCTATTTTAGAGTATTTATTAAATAGTTAAAATAGTTTTTAATTAATAATAATTAATTAAATAGTTGTAAAAATAATTTTCTTTTTCTAATAATTTTCTTTTATTTTAGGATTCCAAAATGTTATTTTCATATTTTTAGGTCTTTTATTTCTTAGATTCCACTTTTTATTTTGTACGCCAGACGTAGTTTTTATACTTACGCCACGCTTTCTTTATCTCGATTGTTGTGCTTTCTAATTCGTATCCTATTCCATTCCAATCAATCAAGGGGTAATTTCTCAATCAAATCCTTGCCGATCACTATCCTTAGTGATCATTCTATCGTCTCAAAGTGTTTACACACCATCGTGTCTCCGGGGACTTAACGACCCGGAATTCATTATATTCTCCAGACTTCATTGTATTTGTGTTTTAAGGCTTTTAAGTCTATTACGGTTAGCCATTCACAAGTGGCTAGCTTGTGTGATTAGACTTGACTGTTCAGCACGGATCAGTTATAATTTGCACAACAAAACACAAGTACTTGTTATCGTTTCAAAGTTAAACAAATTTTCGACGGCAGATATTCTTCATGTTTAACTGATCACTAAACATAGGAATAACAAAACATACAGTAAGTTGCCTATACAAGTTAATTTGACTAGGAGTTCAGGATCACAGCATCCTAACTAAAAACCTAGCGCCACGCGATCCTGGTAACACGCATACAGTAAATTGGAAAAATAAACCAATTTCACTAAGAGTTCAGGATTGTGACATCCTAACAAACAAACCCAGACCCACACGATCCTGGTAATATACAAAAACCCAGGACAATGGCACAAATGAGCAAGCTGGACATCAGTTCCAATAGGGCCCAAAACAATGGGACATAACAAGGCAAAAGTTAGTAAATTGATACACTAGTCAATTTCACTAAGAAGCCATAGATAATAAGTGAAATTGTATTCAAGGATCCAGGACGAACAATACCATGATCACATAAAAATCCCAGGATAACATGAACCAGGTACCTACGATATAAACATAATAATTCTTCATAAACAAGGCCCAACATATGGCCAAAACATTAACAAATATTCAAACACGAGATGACGAGTTGGCATCAAAGTAAGTTCCAGGAGGTCATCAACAATCTGCTCTTGATAGGCTACAAGCCTTGCCAAATACGGCCACAACCTGGTACTTAGCTCAACAACCTCGCTCGTCAGCTTCTCACCTACAGTCTCATCCAGGTCAAGGTCAGCAGCAGGCAACTCAGGATGCTTTGTAACCACCTTCTTGGAAGTAATGTGAGAACGCAGACTCATAGCCCTCTTCTGCACGCGAAGAAAGGAATCTTGATACTCAGTAGAGCAAAGCAGATTATTGAAAATCATAGGAAACTGCTCTATCAACTTTTTCTTCTTAGAATTAATGAAGGTGGCACGCTCTCCGTTGTCAGTATTCGCCTAAGCGTTTGCAGCTAAGGAATCAGACAGGTCATTGACCTAAGCCTCCAACCCAAGAACTTAGCCTTTCAAGACAGCCAATTCTTCTGCATGACACTTGACAATTTCTTCGCTCGCCTTCAGTGCCTAAAAGGATTCCTCCTTCTCGAAGTAACCTTAAGAACAGTCTCTTGCAGGCTCTTGACTTGGACTTCAAGATTAGCTTTATCAACAGCGCCAAATCGCGCAAGCTCTTCCTCGAGATTCTTCACTCGAGCCTCAGAAGCCTCATAGAGCTTCTTATACTTAGTAGCCTCTGCTCCAACTCGATGAGAATACCCATCTCAAATTTTAAAGAAGGCATACTCATTAATGATATCAACTAATGAACGGTCAAAAAGAGCAAGGCTTTCAGAAAGAGGCCTGCGAGCAAACCGATCCTGGCGGGCAGGTAAAACAATCGACTCAACCAAAGCCTTGGTGGACCTCAAAGAGGTACAAACATCACCAATATCCATACCATTATGGAAGACAAGCGAATTAACCTCAGGAATTATGGGCTATATACTCTGGGAGTCGGCTCCAGTCTCACCACCCCACCACCCCGAGAACCATGCTCTAAAGCACTAGGAAGCTTACTCTGCTCACCAAGCACCGAGAAAACAACACACTTAAACCAAAGTTACACAAAGTCACAAACACTATGCAAGCCAAGGTACGTAAATAAAATGCTAAGTACCATCATCGGTCCAGGCGATCCTTTGCCTTCTTAGACTTGGACTTCTTTCTTGAAGAAATCCTTTGTTTCACTCCTTCTTCTTCATCATTTGAAATAGGATAGAAGGTCACCAATGGAATGACATTTAAAGGGATATAAGGCGAGGGGTTAGTTTTCTCACCAACATTAGTAACCCTACTCCCACCAGCTTCAACATCAGAACGATTCCTCTTTTTGCGAACCAGGCGGTCAGCCAAAGGCTCATTTTACTTCGCGTCCTCTATCGCACGGTCAACCACAGGCTCAAAGGCCGGTGACACAGGTGGAGGAGGAGGAGCAGTAACATCAGCATCCACCTGAATGACAGGCTCAGAGGCCACAGTCACACCAGCATCATTCGCCAATACAAGAATTGAGGAAACATCAATCACTGCAAGACAAACATCGTATTATGATTAGGTAAAAACCAAAGAAATCGTAAAAGAAAATGGGTGAACACAACAACTCACCATGATCACCATGATACAACACAGGGCGCCTCTCAACCCCACCATCCCAATTCTGAATCAAACCAGCCAGAAACAATGCACCTTCCAACACGGACCTTGAATAAACACGCAATGAACTTAAACGATCACACAAGATCCTATCACCAGAGGAAATACCAAAGGTAACATCCAGGTCTGGATTAACACTATTACTCCATCACAGATGAGAGGGAGATAAAACTTGCTCATCAATGGTAATCCAAACCCAATTCTCATGCCAACCAGATAACCCCCTAGCCGTATTCAAAACGGTCAGACACGGCTCCTTAGTCACCCTCCTCTCAAAAGTATGCCAAGACCAACACCTATTTATTTGAAAATTATGCCAAAAAACATTTAAGCGAGGAGGCAAATTCAACCTTTCACAAGCCATAATATGGAAAAAAGCATTTAAGCGGGGAGGAAAATACCAAGAGGATGAATTTAATAGAAAGCAACATTAAATCAACTGTATACTTCAAGAACAAACCGGTGTAAGGGGAACCTAACATTAGCATGCGTGGCATACTCCAAGTATGAGATAGTTACATTAGAGATGGTGGAAGGTTAACCCTTTCATCGCCATGGAACACGAGGCGAATAGGCCTCAATCCATTTGTGATTTTTCAAAAATTGTTAAACTTGTGGTCTTTACCCATAGGGATTATCGGCAACAACACCTTCGTTACATCTCAAGACATGACAAAGGAAACGAATGACACACTAAATGACTCTTTTTTAGAAGAAGGCAGGAACAATAAAATGAACTAACCTCGCCTAACCATCTACTTTTGAAAAACACTTTGAGTAAGAACGTAACTTCAAAAAACAAGGATCGCCGGCTGTTTCAAAGAACGTTAGCAGTTTCTTGGAAATGAGAAGTTAGAAAAGTGTAACTCCTCATCTCACGCCCTACTTATAGGAGATAAAAATAACCACTAGTGGAAAACACTGGAAACAGCCTATTGGGCTAGCAAGCCCAATCCAGGCGCGTACTACTCACAACCTCACAAAACGCGCGTGCTCCAGGTCTCAGTATAACGTCAAGCAAAGTCGAATAGACAAGTCTGACCCGCCGAAATATCGGAGAAAGAGATTTGAAATCATTTCAAAAGGGATTTTTACATTTCCCACTCAAGCATTAAATGCAAGCCTTACCCTGAACACCTCACACGTCACTTGGGGAACACAGGCTAAAGTTCAGATCATCATTACAAGGTAACTCATGAGTCAACCTGGAAAACTCAAGCTAGATGTACAGACCTCAGGTGAATAACACATGACTAGGGCGACTCAGTTATTTCAAAAAGTCTAGCATCATCTCACTGGTACATGACATAATACTAGACTGGGAGGACTTGATAGCATATCAGTATTAATGGCCCAAAGCCCATTAATCACACGCTCGGATCAAGCCCAAAATAGTTCGCGAAGTCAACACCGACTAGAACAACATAGCCTAGGCCGAACAAGGCCTGGAAACTCCTTTAGGCAAAGATAACACGCACGCGAAGGGACGTTATAATTGTCGCTAACGGTTAAGACGCACGAGCCCCGACATAGCACGATTGGGAACACACGGAGAGCGAGCACTCTCATACGAGTCCAAGGACGCATGATATATGTCCTCATTGTCTGCTCTCGGATGATCGACACTTGGCACCTTGGCAGCCGTCGATCACTCCCAAAGGGTTTGATCTCTAAACCCTACAAGCCTCTCTATAAAATGAGAATAACCTACAATATCACACAAGTTTTCACATACTTGGGCAAATACTGCCTCACAACAGTGAAGTATGGTTCTTGTTTAAGTGTTATTCGAGCTTCTTGATCTATATCAATCTCATCGGGTCCTTACCGTTCTACAAGGAAAACCAAACAACAAAACCATTCACATCCCATCTCTAAACCGATTTAAATATCATACGTAAACACTTATACATTAAAAGCATCGGGGTCGGAGTCGGGTTCGGGTTCGAGGTCGGGTTCAGGGATTTATGTCATCCCCATCCCCGGTGTTTGATGATTCGGGAATTCCCCATACCCGATCAACTCGAGTACTCTTCAGTTAAATCGAGTTTGAAAATCGGGTCCTCATCGAGTACAGTTGTTTTTGCCATCCCTGCAAATCGTGCTACTATTGTTTCCTAACGACATACCAAATGTCACGTATCTTTTTTTTTTTTTCATTACCACACACGCTCATTTGAATAATATACTCACGTTTCTTTACCATCTTGATGTGGCCGACAACATAAAATGTTGCTTGTAAATATGATTATGAGACATTACAAAATAATTTGGATATATTGATCTAGCCAGTCGAGTCTTTGTCTATTTTAAAGATCATGTAGCACTTGTCTTTACCTTTCAACAACTTTTTTGGGTTGATAAGGAATACACCATTTCACAAGCTTATCTTTGTTCCAAAAAAAATATATTTTAATATTAAGATCTAATAAAGCTATGATAGGTACCTAAGACCTTTCACATCCTCATTAACAATTTATTAGAATTCTTATGTTATGATAAGTTTAGCTATAAGTATTCTTAAGAAAACTCTTTTGCAAAGGTTATGTTTCAATGTACGAATAGAATACTCCGATCCCCTCGTCTTAAAATTATTATCATCAAACAAAAACCACAAATTTTAAAAAAAGTGAGTCCACTATATTTTTAACCAATCAAATATTATCTTCACTCTTTAAATTCTTTTTTGATTAATTAAAATAAAAAATGAATAATTATTTTGAAACATTCCAAAATGAAAATATATAGTCTATAATTTTGAGACGAGGTAAGTAATTTTTCTTAAAAATAATAAAATATTATTCCATCCGTCCAAAGATAATTGTCCTCAGAAAAGGGAAAAAAAGAATAACAAAAAAATTTACGGCATTCTCTCTGTACTTTTTTGAAAAATGACAGTTGTACTTTTATGCAATTAATTAAAACTTTGAATAATATATGTAAACTTGCTATATTATTCAAAAGAGTAAAGTCCAAAACACATCTATGTGGTTTGCCTTTTGTCTCGTTTTACATCCATAAACTTTTTTTGGCACAAAATCATCCCTCCGTTAGTAAAGTTGGCACAAATACATCCCTCTGTTAGTAAATTCAATTAATAAGGACTAACGGTGCAAATATTTCTCCGTTATCTCCTAACGGAAGAGGAAATATTTGCACCGTTAGTCCTTAGGACTAAAGATGCAATAAAATAAATTGCATCGTTAGTCCTAAGGACTAACGATCCATCAAAACCACATACAGAAAGTCCTATCCTTACCAAACAAATCTTCTCACAACTACAGTCAATCAAAACCAAAAAACCATATCTATCATCTTCACATATCATCAAAAATTCACCATCACTTTCACACAAAACAAATCGATCCATCTATCAAAATCACTGAAAAAAATCCACCACACACAAACAAAAAAACCGACACATAAAACACCACAGATTCATGACAACTTTCCACAGCCAAATAAAAAAACCCACATCTCAATCTAATCTCATGTCAATCGGAAAAAAAACTCATCTAAAACAAAAAAAAATCCATATAACCTCTCGATACATGACTCAAAACCCTATAGAAAATCATGAGACAAATACTATCCGGTCAGAATAAAATGGCGGCTGTGATAATAAATGGGTTGGTCTTATTGTTGTGTTTTGGATTATGGTTGTTAAGTGGATAAGAAGGCGTGGGGTGGTTATTATTTTGTTCGTTGATTGAATGGTACAAATAGAAGTCGAGATGGAAAATAAATTGAATCGGTTTTGTGGTTAATGAGTATAGATGGAGATTAATTGGTGTTTAGGGTGAGCTTCGAGCAAGGGGTATCGTGATGGTAAATCGCTTTTGAATCGGGAATGGGCTATGAACACGAAAATGTAGGATTTGTATCAAAGACCGGGAAGCGTGATGAGGTATTAAAAGAGGTCGGTGTGACAGATTGACTCGGTGAGCGTGTGACTCAGAGTGATAAGGAGGGTTAGAATGTTTTCGTGAAAGCCTGAATTGGTCAAAGTGGTATGGAAACCTGTTATCGTTAGGTCTTATTAGGGAGTGTTGAAAAGAATTGTTTGTGGTGCTGAAAACTGATACCGAAACCTGTGGAATCAATTAATGTGTATGGGTTATGTCAGGGAGCAAATGTTTTAGGGAGTGATGAAGCTGGAAATAAGTCAGCTATACCAGCCACGACCTTACTGATTTGGTCATAGGATAGTAGGTCCAGTGATTTTGATAGATGGATCGATTTGTTTTGTGTGAGAGTGATGGTGAATTTTTGATGATATGTGAAGATGATAGATATGGTTTTTTGGTTTTGATTGACTGTAGTTGTGAGAAGATTTGTTTGATAAGGATAGGACTTTCTGTATGTGGTTTTGATGGATCGTTAGTCCTTAGGACTAACGATGCAATTTATTTTATTGCATCGTTAGTCCTAAGGACTAACGGTGCAAATATTTTCTTTCGTTAAGAGATAATGAAGAAATATTTGCATCGTTAGTCCTTACTAACCGAATTTACTAACAGAGGGATGTATTTGTGCCAACTTTACTAAAGGAGGATGGTTTATGCCAAAAAACTATTTTACAAATAATTTTGAAACAAATGGGCTATAATTATGAGGAGGGAGTAAGTGATAAGCAAAAATTACCATGAAGAACTACCTTTTTAAAAATTAAATATCTCGCAAACCGTTAATCGGATGTATTTTAAATTATCTTTCATGACTTTACTCAATATTCAAAAATATATTTACAATAAAACAATAATTTTGAAACAACCCAAAATAAAAAGACGGACTATAATTATGAGGAGGGAGTAAGTGATAAGGTGACAATTTACCTAATACACATTAGTCAATATTTAATCTTAATAAAATAGAAAAATCTTTCATATGCTCTTTTTGGTGCAATTGTGACCGACATGAACCTGCAGATAGAAGGTTAAGAATGTATGAAGGGTGCAACTTTGGCGTGTGTGATCTCGAAGACTCAAAGTCTCAAACGATGGCGGAGTACAGTACAAGACTTAAAACACTGATACAATAGTAATGTGCGCCATATTAACAATCAACGATTCAACTCATAAGCGAGGAAAACAAAATATGATTACCAATTCGCATAAAAAAAGGTAAAATACCAAAGCAGCTGACAACATATATTAGCTGATACCATGAATCTAGCAAAAGTTAAAAGTTCGTTTTCAAATACATCTAATATTTGCAGAAGTTAAGTTTCTTAACCTGATTACAAGCATAACTCGCTCATCTTAGATCTTCATTCGAGTCTTCACTACCTTGATCTTTCACAGTTTCGTCTACACAAGGACCATAGGCCCAGCTACAACCAGCAAAATAAAACAAGTTCATGAAACTCATAAACGCAAGAACCCAATAGTAACCATCATAGCGTCCATGGTTAATATTTGTGGAGATCCACCCTTCTTTCGTGCTTCCTCTGGTTATGTTCTCAACAGTGGTTAGTATAACGCTAGCTAGCAAATTAGCCACAGCCATCCCGAGCATGAAAAGTGAAGCTGCAATGCTCGACATGCTTTTAGGGAACTCTGAGTAGTAAAACTCATTTTGTCCAATAGCACTAAACGCTTCTGCTAATCCATGTAAGCAATACTGTGGAATAAGCCACATTGCTGACATGTTTATGACCGCTTGTGGATCATTCACAAGCCCTTGTTCAATTGCTTTTCTTCTTCTAGCATGCTCAACAATAGCAGAAATTATCATGGCTAACGTGGAAATGACAAGCCCGATACCCATTCTTAATTTAACACCAAGGTATACTTTTTTGTGCAAGATTTTTGATGCAGTAGGGATTATTACACGGTCGTACAAAAGAACCCAAATTGCTATTGTGGCGATTGTGAAGAAAGATAATGAGGCTGCAGGTATCTGGAAAGTTGATGAGCCTAGATGTCGATTCATGGTTTTGGCTTGAGTACTGGAAATGAGGATTGACTTACGCTTATTGACATCATGAGACCGGATGACCACAAAGGTAGAACTCTGATCAGTGATTTTAGCTCCTCGACTTGCTTAACCGTGCATAAATGCCATCGGTCTGAAGCGTCTCCGTCTGATGTTATGTCTTTTGGATTTTGAATTATGCAAGCTTTATTTAGGAAGCTGGATAAGTATTCATATGTTAGTAATTTATAAACAAAGGTAATAAACTTCTAGATGGTACTATTAGTTAAAGAGTTAACTGAGATACTCATGAAACTAATAATCTAGACTAGGAAATTAAAATTAATTAAACCAACAATGGGGGACCAATCCGGTCCCAAACCGACTTTAGAGGTGGCAAATGAGCGGGCCGATCGGATTGCGAGACGGCCCAAAGCAAATCACTGTTTAAGGGGTTCGAGTCAACCCGTAACTTTTTGATAATTTGGTTTTTTTTAAGTAGAGTTTCATATTTAATATCATAACCATTTTATATCTCCAAACATTATGGGAGCCTTTCAGCTCGTACTGCTCACACTCTGTGAACAAGTACAGATTTTCCTGACCCGTCCAAGTAGACCTTTTTTAAGAAAAGAAAAAAATGACTCGTTTTGGCCCATTACACAATGGAGCAACCTGCCACCTCTAAACTCTAATATCAAAACCAAGAATATATAGTAGTTTTAAACTTTATCAAGTTTAATCAGGGATTTCTAACGATTAATCAGTCATCTTCTATCTCAGACAAGAAATTTGATTTTAAATTTTGAGTAAGCATGTTGTATTTTATTTACATATAGCCCTTTTGGATGTTTAGAAAGCATGTTGAAATATGATAATATTCTCTCCAAAACACGTAATTATGTTCCCTTAGCTAGAATGCATCTAGCTTTACTTCCTCACAAATCATTAGCGTCAAAAGATAGTAATAGTTTCGCTGAAATACCTTAGTCTCTTTGTGGGCCCGGTGTCCAAATCTTTCCGATGACGATACCATCGGGTTGAAGGTCCAACAACAAATTTACGGTTCTTGTAAGCAGCAACAATCACTTGTACAAAGCTGGTGAATATGCTATTTTTAACTTTCCTCTTGACATAAAGCGAAGAAGCTACAAAGAACATAACTACAGATAGTAGCATGAGAATCACTGGAACCCCAAAACCAACCTTCCAACCAGCATGATCTTGAATGTAAACAATGCCCGTAAATGCAACAAGGACCGCGATAGCACTAGAGGCATAGTACCACCCAAAGAAGCTCTCTATGGCTCTCTCATTGTTTGGGATGTTTTTATTGTCAATTTGTTGTGCACCAAACGCTAAGGAACATGGTCTAACACCACCAGCTCCCATTGAGATGAGCACAAAGGCAAATACCAAGAAAGCAAATTGAGGATTCGTTGGTGGTTTGCACGCTTCGTTAATTGGTTGCAAGGGTGTGGCTTAAGTTGTGGAACCATTGCTGTTAACCATAGTAGGAACATCCTGTAATGATACCAAATAAGTAAATATGCTTAATCACATTCAAAACATATTTTTGGGCAAAAAGTTGCTCATATATTGTTACATTGTTTTTGGGTAAATGATGTCATAGACGACTGAACTATTTAGAAAAATGTTACAGTAGTTAATATACAACATTTATTCAGTAAAACCAAATTGGAAATTCTAATCTGTGTTTATTTAAGATTTTGAATATACTTTGTATACCTTATTTGTTTACATTTGTATTAAAATTCAAATGGAATATATGACTATTGTTTCTTACAGAAATAAGGTTGTGTTCAAGCTTAGGCGGAGCCACATATAGAGCTGAGTGGGTGCAATTGAAGTACTCGCTAGAAATCTTATCATTCATAGTGTTCTTCACCTAGTATTTAGCATCAATTAATATTTGAACCTACTTATTTCATATCAAAACGTTACTAATTTTGGTTTTTAAACTAATTGATATAAATTCGAGCTTTGCACCTGTGTTCAAGCAACGTCCTACACACTACGGATAGAGGCAAAGTTTGAGCTTGGTTCTCCGCCCGGCCTAGAAACGGTCCCACAAAGCCCGTCCCAAATAGACCATGTATGGTTCAACATAACTCTACCGGTCCAATTTTTGCCATGTATGTCCAAAGCCCGGACCGGAATCTATCCTGGTTAGCAGGGACGTCCTCGAGATTTTGGAGGCCCCGGGCGAAAATCGATAATAACGCCTTTTTAAACTAATGCTATATAGAGAGTCTCCCCCTTTTATAAGATATAATGCAAAACAGCCATTTAAACGTTCAACATATGACCAATTTAAGATGTATTCTCACTTAATTGTTTTTTTCTTTAAGAAAAATTTGTATACATACGACACATGTATACAATTGTTAATGAGACAAATTTTGAGGCCCCGAAAAGTTTTGGGCCTGGCTGGTTAGTCTGGCACATCTACTGATCTACCTAGTTACAGCCCAAGTTGGTCCAACTTTTTGCTTGGCCCAGTTACCTGCTCTTTGTTTGTTACTTTGTTACCATCTCTATACCAATAAACATATGGTAGTTATACAATAAATTTGGTTTAAATGATTATTTAATACTACTAAAAAGTAAAGCCATGTTCTTATTTCATATGTCGAAAAAGTTTTTTTTTTAATGATTCGGACCATTTCATTATCTAAAAGGGTCAAATTAATATCAACATTTATGTGTAAGAGTTCTAAGAAACTTAAATACTCATTCTGTATTGCTTGGTATTTTTACAATCTTTGTTGTGTTAAATTTATAAATTTAATTAAGATTTTAACATAAACGCTTAAATATATATGAGCAAATTCCAAAATAAACCTTTGGCCTTCGCTGATTCACACACGAGTTTTTGGACTTCTTTTTTTATTACTAAAATTTTGAGATTATAAAACTGTTTTCTAGTAAATTAAATTCTATTTTGGATTAGTAGGTTTTCAAACATGATAGAATGTCCTAAAAAATTATAAAGATAAATGATTCACATCTTAACATTTCTTCCCACTCGACCTCATAACTACATGATCATGAAAAATGCTGAAATAAAAGGTGTAGATAATGAGATTCAGTGTACATATACATAATTTTCCAAATGATGTTCCAAACAGGCCAACACAAGGCTTCGAGCCAGTGACGAAACTTGACCATTATTATTGGGACGACCGGAATCAATAGCATAAACATATAAGAACAAAAATCGATATAGCTCTAATATACGATAAACAAAAGAAAATAAACAATATTGCAAAATAGAACTACAACTTCTAGTGCAAAACCAAATTTTGTAATTCAAACCTAGTTCTATTTTTTCTACATTTTGAAACCTTTTGTAAAAACAGCATTTTTAAAACCTTTTTTAAAAACAACAATTTGAAACTTAAAACTCCAAATAACATGTTACAAAGGTGCATTCTGTTTTTAAAAGCTACAGTACTTGATTAAACCATGAGTCCATGAGAAGCAACTTTAAATGGTACTTTATACATTTACCCTATATATTTAATAAGAAATGATTATGTGGCATAAGATATGACTAATTTATCTTTAAAATTGCATGACATCATTTTGTTGGTCGCAGTTAAGGTTCTCATTCCTTTACAAACTAATAAGAGAAAAGTGACAGCACAAGTTTAGGAATAAAATGATTCATATTTTTATATATTCAATAATCTGAAAATGTCTTTGTTTCATAAGTTAATGAACCTATATGACAATTTTGAAACTTTAGTAAGTTAGGCGAACTTTTTTTCAAACTTTAGCAACTCTTTTATATATTAACCCCACAACCATGTCTTACATCTAATTATTTTTCTGGATAGATCAAATTAAAATAAAGCATGCAAGATGAAAGTTCAACAAAAAGAGAGCAAATTAGTTAACAACTGATATTACCATGAGAGAAAAGATAGAGCCCAAGCCAATGGTAAGGAAGCGACCCAGATATGAATCAGATAGAAATGCACCTAAAACTGGTGAAAAATTTGTAGCTGCTGTCCAGAGGAAAATAATGTTTGTGCCTTTAGCTACACCAATCTTGTAGTCACTTATCAAATACACTATCATATTTGGCACCAAACCATAGCTTGCCACCTTCTCAAATGCCTCATTTGCTGCAAAATAAATAAATAAATAAATCAAGATTCAAGAATCCTATGTGATAAAAATGAAAAATTTATGATCAAAAGATAATGCATGTTGTAACATTGTGATAGTTATTTGTGTAGTTAAAAACTTTATGATTCAAGAATGCAAGATACCTACCTATGATGAAAGGCATTGTGACCAGGCCACCTTTCTTTCTTGTTGAGAGTTGTGTTTGGTGACTATTCATTTCCTCGCTCATTTTCATTTCTCACTCTTGTTTTCTCTTACACCCACAAGAAGCTGATCTTTATGGGTTCTCTCTTTATATAGTGCTCATAGTAAGTATTGACATAAAAAAATACATAGTTTTAAGAAAATTAAATCCTGACATTATGTTATCAATAAATATATACTTTTACCTTTGAAGTTTTTACTTGAAATTAAAATTTAGGACATATCAATATTATAATAAGTTATAATAAAGATTTGAAAATATTAATCTACCTATATATCAATTTTTGAAGAAAAAAAGTTGAATGAATAGTGAAATGGGGAATAATAGTATTTTACTGTAGATATCTACCTAGATATCAATTATTGAAGAAAACTTGAATTTTGCTAAAAAAAAAAAAAAAAAAAAAAAAAAAAAACTTTGAATGAATAGTGAAATGGGGTATAATAGTATTTTTACTTTAGATATTTTGATAATATTTTGCCATCACATACTAATTTATTTTATAATACTCCAAAAGGTGTAAATCGGTGGGAACACCTCGATCCCATGCATCTTTTGATGTCAACTGCACCCTTCTCCAAGGACTCGACCCCAGGCAATGATCACATGTTCCTATCGACCGAATTAGTCAGGAGTTGAGATTGAACCCATACCATTTTCTCCAAGAGGCCCTCCTTAAGCATCAGCGAGCATAAAGTATCTGATAACGATCAGAAAGAATGTCACTTCATAACTATCAACGTGAACCTGATAGTTATCAGAAGTGAGATACTCCCTGATACGTTATCAGAGAACATGTCTCCCTGATTATTATTCAGAAGGTGATACTCACTGATAAAGAAATAGTGAGTGTTGTATAAATCTCAACATATGTATGGCTTCAGGGACGTCTAAGACCAACTGAAGAAAACACCTCACAAACTGATGCGGTGTAATGGAGTGATTTACAAGGAACTAACAGCAACACAAGGGTCAATGGATCTGACAAATGTCCTTATGAATACTGAAGACTTAATTCAAGTTTAAAACCTCAACCTTCTAAATGCATGGGCGGGAAACTTACTTATCGATATACAAGAAACAGGCATTGAAACTATAAATTGTCAAATCGGAAAATCTGAAAGTATGCTTCAGACAAGCCTACTAGGTGCGTGCCTATCTAAAGCAAGTGGACAACTTATTGTAGACCCATATGCAACCACTGTTTTCCCCTCTATATAAACCAAAGGTTGTAATATGATTAAGCGGAGATTCAAACATAGAAAAATAATACAAAATTACAAAGTATTATAGTTAGAATCCTCATCTCCTATGAACAACAATGCAAAGCTAGATGCCTCTTATTGTTTGAGTTAGAAGAGAATCTATCATCAACCGAGGTAGTTTTCTGTAGGCTATTCCTTGTAAATCTTAGATTCGTTTTTATAAGGTTTATAAAAGTTGAAAAGTATAAATGGTGTTCTTAGCATGTTTATGTCGTTCTCAAGCAAACCTAAACTCAACTTAGTTGATGTTCATCAGTTTTCCTCACTTGCTAAAATTGTTGTTCTTATCATTCATGGTTTGCATGAACGTGTGCGCTCAAACCGGACCCCAACAAGCCCCGGTCGGCCTAAAGGTCATAGCCTCTACCTATGAACATGGGTATGATCGAAATGGTCAAACAGAATCGGTCAAAGAAGATCTCGTCAATGTACCATGATCTCTCGCATGACCTCTCAGAATCGCCTCCACACACCCTCTCAGAATCGATCCGTCCGACATTATGCCTATTGATTGTACAATAACTTGTACGACCAGGCCTTGCGATGGTGATCGAAGGGTACATGGGTGTATGATCTAGCCAAGCTTACTCGTAACCTGAAAATAAGAAATACCAAGATACTACATTAAGTGATTTGCGCACGGGTTGGTCCCTGCGAACCACCTCCGGTGTGCGAATAAGTATATGTTATGGTGAGTATGTAAGTTTAATATAAATGTTTGAGTAAATGATGAACGTACCATAACCAATTACCCGTCCAAGCTATTTATAGGGGATTAAATAGGCTTTGGAGGGTTGATGCACAAAAGAAAATAAGCACTATTGCAAAATAAAACTACAATTTCTAGAGCAAAACCAAATTTTGTAATTGAAACCTAGTTCTATTTTTTCTACATCTACTTGAAACCTCTTTTAAAAACAACATTTTGAAACTTAAAACTCCAAATAACATGTTACAACTTACAAAGGTGCATTCTGGTTTTAAAAGCTACAGTACTTGATTAAACTATGAGAAGCAAGTTTAAATAGTACTTTAGACATTTACCCTATATATTTAATAAGAAATGATTATGAGGCCCTAAAGATATAACTAATTTATGCCTGAAATTGCATGACATCAGCTAAGGTACTCATTTCTTCACAAACTAATAAGAAAAAGTGACACAAGTTTAAGAATAAAATGAATCATATATTTAGGTTTCACAATCATGTCTTATACCTTATTATTATTCTGGATAGATCAAACTAAAATAAAACATGGAAGATGAAAGTTCAACTAAAAGAGAGCAAATTAGTTAACAGCTAATATTACCATGAGAGAAAAGATAGAGCCCAAGCCAATGGTAAGGAAGCGACCCAGATATGAATCAGATAGAAATGCACCTAAAACTGGTGAAAATTTGTAGCTGCTGTCCAGAGGAAAATAATGTTTGTGCCTTTAGCTACACCAATCTTGTAGTCACTTATCAAATACACTATCATATTTGGCACCAAACCATAGCTTGCCACCTTCTCAAATGCCTCATTTGCTGCAAAATAAATAAATAAATAAATCAAGATTCAAGAATCCTATGTGATAAAAATGAAAAATTTATGATCAAAAGATAATGCATGTTGTAACATTGTGATAGTTATTTGTGTAGTTAAAAACTTTATGATTCAAGAATGCAAGATACCTACCTATGATGAAAGGCATTGTGACCAGGCCACCTTTCTTTCTTGTTGAGAGTTGTGTTTGGTGACTATTCATTTCCTCGCTCATTTTCATTTCTCACTCTTGTTTTCTCTTACACCCACAAGAAGCTGATCTTTATGGGTTCTCTCTTTATATAGTGCTCATAGAAAATATTGACATAAAAAAATACATAGTTTTAAGAAAATTAAATCCTGACATTATGTTATCAATAAATATATACTTTTACCTTTGAAGTTTTTACTTGAAATTAAAATTTAGGACATATCAATATTATAATAAGTTATAATAAAGATTTGAAAATATTAATCTACCTATATATCAATTTTTGAAGAAAAAAAAAGTTGAATGAATAGTGAAATGGGGGAATAATAGTATTTTACTGTAGATATCTACCTAGATATCAATTATTGAAGAAAAACTTGAATTTTGCTAAAAAAAAAAAAAACTTTGAATGAATAGTGAAATGGGTATAATAGTATTTTTACTTTAGATATTTTGATAATATTTTGCCATCACATGCTAATTTATTTTAGGAGAATTGCATATATACCTACTAAAATTTAAAAACTTGCTTATTTCCCCATAATACAAGTTTTTATTACACAATGTACAATACAACTCAAGTATGTTTTGGGTATATATGCAAATATGCAAGTTTTAGTGGGTATATATGCAATTGCCCCTTTATTTTATAATACTCCAAAAGGTGTAAATCGGTGGGAACACCTCGATCCCATGCATCTTTTTATGTCAACCGCACCCTTCTCCAAGGACTCGGCCCCAGGCAATGATCACATGTTCCTATCGACCTAATTAGTCAGGAGTTGAGATTAAACCAATACCATTTTCTCAAAGAGGCCCTCCTTAAGAGCATAAAGTATCTGATAGCGATCAGAAAGAATGTCACTTCATAACTATCAATGTGAACCTGATAGCTATTAGAAGTGAGATACTCCCTGATACGTTATCAGAGAACATGTCTCCCTGATTATTATTCAGAAGGTCATACTCACTGATAAAGAAATCAGTGAATGTTGTATAAAGCTCAACATCTGTATGGCTTCAGGGACGTCGAAGACCAACTGAAAAAAATATCTCACAAATTGATGTGGTGTAATGGGGTGATTTACAAGGGGCTAACAGCAACACCAGGGTCAATGGATCTGACAAATGTCCTTATGACTACTGAAGACTTAATTCAAGTTTACAACCTCAACCTTCTAAATGTATGGGCGGGAAACTTCCTTGAAAAGATAAGATCAAGTACTTATCGACATACGAGAAACAGGCATTGAAACTATAAGTTGTCAAATCGAAAAAGCCGAAAGCATGCTTCAGACTAGCCTACTAGGTGCGTGCCTTGATGTAGGTTTTCTGACCAGGTTTTAATATTTATAAAGTCTCGTTTGCCTATGGTCCACTTTATGCACTCACGGGCAGTGTACCCGGTCGTGTGTAGTGTAGTAATCGTTAAAATCGAGGTCTTCCCAAGAGCTATGTAAGCGGATTCTAATTAAGTCTAGGTGTCACTGGTTTTAATTGTTTTTAGAATTGAAATGATTAAAAAGCTAGAGAGCAAGAAATGAAAGCAAATATAATATAGTTGTAATCAAGAGAGGTAAAATGTGCTAACCTAGTTACTCGTCCTATCATGTTATGTTCACGCCTAACTACTTCCAATTTATTCAAGTGGGGTTTAAGTCGCTAGGACAAGATTTGGTCATTGTCTCTAACCTATCTCGCAAAGGCTTCCACCGAGATCAAGCTACTACCTTGAAAATCCATTGTTTTAGTCCCTAAGCCAAGTCATTAAGTTCCTCTACATGCAAGATTCGCAACAATGAGTGCCCGGTGCTAGCATTTTAGACATTCATCCCTAACTTCTTAAGTTCATCCAAACGGTGTGATCATTTGGTCGGCCAGCACAAGCGAAGCAGGGGTCGTCGCTGGTCAATTCTTACCTTTCCCACTCGCCTACCTACTTATGGTCAGTTGGTCAATTCTCCTAAGCGACTACACACTACCGCCATTCAAAACTACCGAAACTAGGGTAGCTACCAATGAATTATGCATGCATACACTAGAAACAATTATACGGAAGCCTGTAAACGTAAACAAAACAATTAAAGAATCATAACTAGGCTAGCACCAAAGTTGCTTAGCCGATCATCTTAAAAGAAACCAAAGATTCAATGTTTGACATAATGAAATACATGAATCGAAAGTAAAAGAAAAGATAATCGCTAATACTTATCGTTAGGGAGTGATTTCTCCTTGGATATGGCTCGTATGCTCTTTAAGATCCGCTTTGGACCCTCTTCACGCTCGCTTTTGGTGTGAGTGAATGATTTGAAATGCGTAAATTATGGCTTGTATTTATAGGCGTGATCTAGTTACGGCGAACTTGAGTTGAGAGTTACGCCAGAACCTTTATAAATCCATAATAACGCCTCAGAAAGTCTGGTTACGATAACACATGGAATGGGTTACGCCAGTATCTTCGTACATGTTACATTTGTATTGATTACGTCGTAATCATTGGAAGGAGTTACGGCGTATCTGATGGCGGCATGGAACATCCTTTGACCTAGTTGGTTACGGCGTAATCCTAGTTGGGAGTTATGCCGTAATTAGTTGCTAAATTGATCTTCCGAGTCTCGCTAGCTACTACAGAATGCGAGTGAGTTACGCCGTAACTTCTTCACAATGGGCATACTATCATAAATCTTTTAAGAAAATCTCTATAAATGATATAAAATACGAGCATTATCGGGGGAAATTGACACTTAATATTCAGGACTATTTGAAGTTATCAAATATCCTCCCACTTGAAATCTACTTGCCCTCAAGTAGACCTTATTAGAAAAATTCCTAAAAAGATATCTCCCATTACCTGGAAAATATATGTTTAAAAATTCCTTATGCTAGAATAAATCAAAGCCGAACACCTCACGAAATGGGAACAAAACACTAGAAATCTCTCAACTAGTCCAAGTGTCAATTTCGGGGTGATCACTCAAATCACAGTCATAGCATGTATTCTATCATAAGCTTGGCTGTTACACAAATCTCCACCACTAGAGTTAAGGACTAAACAATTCTTGAAGGCAATATAGGTAGACACGAAATGGTTAAGGGTGAATTGTCATTACTAACATGTCACGAAAAAGTAGACAAAATCAATGATACATGACCAAATCCATGGCCAAGACACCAAAGATTGCTCGCTTCATCACCTAGACACGCTTCATGACTAAAGGGTAGGATAAGACATGGGATATAATTTGTGTAAAGTAAAAATAGTTTAAACCTATAACCAAGTTATCACCGCTTACCGTTCATCCAAAGTTCAAGTTTTAAGGCTAAAAAACCGGATCATGATATAACAAGTAGATGTGCCATTAGCGGACGTCATGATAGGCACATTACTTGTTCTTCAACTGTTGATGCAATAATGACCAACTTCATTCTTCAATTGTGACCAAGGTGGCCTCCTCGATATTAAATCTTTGATGAGCTCCAAATATAGTGCTTATAATATTGCACTTTACAATAAACAAATAACTACAACTATTTTTTTTCTACATCATAACTAAAGATAACATCCCGCCACTTGAGATGAACACAATGAGAATCTGGGGGGTCTTCAATAATCTTCAAATATATGTCTTTGACAAAAGCGTGATTTCCGAACCTCTCTACTTGAATCTTGAACTTAGGCAAACAATGACTTCTCGATCACAAATTAAGACTACAAGGTAGGCTAAGGTGAATAGCTATAACGAAACAATATATATTGGGTGAACAAAATGAAAGGAATGGCTCAGAAGGGTGTATCTAGGAGTATCTTGCACTAAAGGTGAGTGCAACAAAAGGGTTTAACATGGGGGTCGAGAAGTCGAGGTGACTAATCGATAGACACACAAGGATAGGTTGTTTGGGTGATAATCCTATAATATTACCTTCTTAAACTGAATATACCAAATACATTAAGAGAACTCAACATACCTCGTCTATGGTCTCGAAATGATGCAAAGGCCAAGTTCTAAAGTTTACAAGCTACCGGTACACTCATAATTTGGTGGATTTGGGTAAATAATTGGAAACGGATAAGGCTAATCTCACCATATAATATCAAGGGTTATAATGTGCTCGGCTAAGGTCTAATCTAGTTAGGTTAAGAAAAACATGTCAAAATTTTGAAATGGCATAATTTTTCAAAATAAACTAGAAAAACGAGCGCAATAAACTTCAAGAGATAATTCTACTCCCGTCCCCCCACTTGAAATGTACAAAGTCCCTTTTGTACTAAATTGTATAAAACTAGAAGGGGGTTGAATAGTTTACCGATTAAAAACTTTGTTTTGAAACTTATTGAAAGATTAATTGATATTGATCTTAGATATGTTAGTAAATGATAATCAATATGCAAACAATATGTAAAGAGTAGATAAGGAAAGAAACAATCAAACCACGACAAGTTGTTTATAGTGGTTTGGTCTACAAGGACTCTTTTTCTTTGCCCTACTTCACTCCTCGAATCTCACACTCGAGAGTTTAACTTCACTAGTCAACAAGCTTCTTTCACCGGCGGAGAAACCTTTACACTTCGCTTACACACTATTTCCGACACTAAGCTAGATGTTGAGTTCTTTTCAAGGGTACAACCACTCCCACACACAATGTATTTTAAGGACTAAAATACTAATCACTCACACTCACAAGATTATGATGGTTTGTTACAACAATGATGTATGAATCACTCTCACACACAATGTATTTTAAGGACTAAAATACTAATCACTCACACTCACAAGATTATGATGGTTTGTTACAACAATGATGTATGAATCAACACAAAATCATACAACAACAAACAAACAAGACTTCCAACAGCTTGTTGAAGCTTGAATATGCCTTGATCTTCTTTGCTACAAAAGAGATCACTAATATGATTTGAAACTGAGTTAGAGATGTTAGAGAGAAGGAATGTATGTGAATATAGTAGGAAGGGATGAAAATTTTGGTTTGGCTTTGCTATTTATAGCCAAAATACTCATCAGCACCACGGACCACGATCCCCAAAAGGGTTCCGTCCGTTAATAATTAGTGCCACGGGTCCGATGTAAAGATCACCAAAATCTTACCAAAGCCAACCATATCTATCCAAGATTGTGTAAGATGTGTAGAGTTTAAATCTCATAAAGTATCTAGTGAAATCTTCTAAGGATTTCAATGATGCACTACATGATGTCATGTGTTTGTTTTTCTATTTTTAGAAATATGTTAAAATGTAAATACATATGTAATATTTTGTTTTAAGAAACCAAAACATTCTTAATCTAAAAATATTAACATACATTATGGTTTAGAGTCATATCAAAATATGATTAATCAAAATGTAAATGCTTGAGTAATAAAGATATTATTTGAAAAGCTTGTTTTAATATCTATTAAACTTGACAAGCTTTAAGCTTTATAAGAATTAAATTTACTTTTGTCGTTAACAAAACTTAGGCAAAGATCATAAAATATAAATAAAGTTTAATGACGATATTCTTATCAACAATCTCCCCCTTTTTGTTGAGGACAAAATATAAATTTTATTTTCATAAAAAATGTAAAGATTATACAAGAGTTATAAAAATATTAGTTTTAGAACTTGAAAGATAAAAATGATAATGCAAGTATGTCCAATTTAGACATAATGTTGACTTT
This sequence comes from Chrysanthemum lavandulifolium, assembly GCA_022545495.1. NCBI lineage: Eukaryota > Viridiplantae > Streptophyta > Magnoliopsida > Asterales > Asteraceae > Chrysanthemum > Chrysanthemum lavandulifolium. The sequence goes on along the minus strand of CM040238.1, from coordinate 56,033,481 downwards.
TCAGTAAGTCAAAGTGTGCAATTGACTTTTCATTTAGAAAGTCAAAGTCTTCATTAGCTGAAGTATGATGTTGACTTTTCAGAAAGTCAAAGTATGCAGTTGACTTTTTATAAAAATCAAGTTTAACCAAGTTCTATATATTTCCTTTTGTCTCAACGAAAAGAAGATGCGAAAGGAATATGTAATGAGCCCAGCTATTTATCTCCCCTCGACCAATGCTCCCCCTAAATTGGGTGCCAAGATAAAAATACATGGATTGTGAAAAAGCTACCAAAAAATTGTTAGTAATAAGTATCATCACAAGCATTTCCAAACACCATGTAACAATCAACAACAATGTAAGAAACATCATTCATTTGTTAAAAATTTTCATGATATAAAATCATGAAAGGAGAACACAATGAAGTGTTAGTACAAGAATAAAATCCTAAAAAATTATCCTAGAAAATAAAAAAAATACAAGGAAAAGCCTAGAGAAATAAAAATGCTTAAAGAGAATAAACTAGGACCCTCCTATTGAGGTGGTGGATGAGCAAGAGCATTGATGCGCTCTAGGATGTGATTGAGAATGAACCTCACTGCTCGAAGCTCATGGACCATCACCCGGTCCTTTCGTCGATTTGGACGGTCCGCTCACAATCGAGCAACCATGTCTAGGAGGTAGTATGGTTCATGGTGTTGTGGTGGTGGAATGGTGGAGGTGTTGGTGTTGGTGTTTGGAGTGGTGATTATGGAGGCTAGCAAAGCACTTTGCAATTGCATAGCATCACTAAGATGGGAATCCACCATATTGGAAAATTGGTGGAGGTGATTGAGCTCGGCTTCGCCTCTTCTTTGGTGGGTGATCCTCCCATAGATTCCTCAATGTCCTCTATATGAGAGGCATTGATGTTGTAGGTAGTGGTTGATCCCCATACAAAGGACCATGGATTTCCTTGTGGATGGGATGGAAAAGAAGAGGTCTTGGCCGTAACGGGGCATTTGGGTCAAAAGATGGACGTGGAGACTCATGAGTTATTCGCTCAATAGTACCAAAAGATGGTAGTGGTAGTGGATGATTTGGCCTAGGAGGCAAGTCCTCCAAGTCTTCCAAAAATGGATTTGGAGATGTAGGTGGTGTAGAGAATAACTCTAATGGGATGAGTGTTGGAGATTTTGGAGGTGATGGTGATTTCGATGTTTGGATAGGAGCCGGTGGTGGTGAGCTAGGAGTCTTTGTTGGTGGTGGAGTAGTGATAATGATAGGTTATTGTGGAGGTGGTGTAGGAGTAGCCAAAGTGAGAGTTGTTTCATCTCTTATAGGAGATAAGATGGTTAATGGAGATGACTCGGAAGAGGAGCTTATGTTGACGAAACAACAAGGTATTACGCTCATTCTAGCAGTTCTTTTGCAAGGCTTGGTTGATGGTGAAGACTTAGTCATTTTGGCTTAAGTTTTTGCTAGTAGATGATAAGAGTTTATAAGGTGTGAAGATGATCATGGTAAAAGCTCTTAATTTATAAGATTTGAAAATTATGGAGAAATGTGTTTGATTTGATGTTAAACCATAGAAGATATGAGCTTCCTAATGATTTTGAAGTGGGTTTAATGCTAGTCATATCACCTAAGTCAATCCATACAAGAAGGATGGAGTGAAGAGACAAAGATTTGCAATAAATGTGTTTTAATGATTATGGGATCTTTAGAATCGATCACCACGGATTGCAAGGAACCAAATTTTGGTTCCTTCCTTTATGAAAAAGGGCCCTGGGTGTATTTTTGAAATTTTGAATTTTGGTGGAAATGGATATCCTATATGCCTAAGTGTGTTACACTAGTTCTAATATGGGTAAGAACTAGTTAAGTTTAACTTAGAAGCAATGTATGGTAATTTGAATGTTGAAATAAGCGAAATTTAGAAAATTACCTGTAGGATCCACGGCACCAAAGTTTACACAAAGGAACCCTTAAATGGTGTCGCCTCGTCCGCCTGTATATGTACGGCGGTACTAAAAATGCATAACAGACGGTACCAAAATTTTGGTGCCGTCGATCCATGGACACCGTAAAAGTTCACGACCCATTTTTAGGTGTCGGGACTTTTCCGAATCAAATTTTGCTTAAAACATGTGACATTAATCATTTCTAGTTAGGAAAAGTCAATAACACATATACTAACATAGTGGAGCATAGAATTTGACCATATAACGATTTCACATAAAAGTGAAAATGGGTAAATTTTGATAACACACTTGTGCTATCTCCCTGCATGAACCGGTTAGCATACAACATTGTTTTAAGTCATATTATCATCCTACAAATTAAAAACAACCAAATTGTATCGTACATCATAGTTATTGTCTTGTTCCAAACACTCCTTCAAATTAACCTTACTTATCCAACTTCTTGTAGATCTTAGTCATCATCCTACCAAGGCACTTGAATATCCCCTTGGTTTACTTGAACTATGCCGATTCATTCTCAATCTCAGGGAGAGATGTATAGTACTTGTTGGGATATGAAAGTGCTGAAGATATGAAAGTATCAGAACTTCAAAGTACTTGAAGAAGTCAAAGAGTCAAAGCATCGCTAAAGACAAAGTCAAAGCACTTGCACTGAAGTCAAAGCACCGCAAGAACAAAGAACTGTTATATTCGTTTATGGAAAGTATTGTATTCTATGTTTAGATTACTTGTCGTACAAGAATACAAATTGTAAACCGATTAGGATATCCTTGAGCCTATAAAAGGACTCCTAGATTGGCATTAGAGATACGATTTAGAGAACGAAGTTTATGAGTTTTAGAGTTTACGAATTCACAAGTTATTTAGTGTTTTAGAGAGAAGATCGATAATCTTAGAGTTGTTTAGAGTATCTGCATAATAAGCAGACTTAGAGTTTATAATAAAAGTTATTCTTCTTAGCTTTGTTAAGTAAATTCCGCACTTGATAAAGATTGCTCGCTGTTTCTTTGTTAATAACTTAGGATTTATCCGAGGTTATTAAACCTTAACAAGCTAGTTAAGTTAGTTTGATTAAAGTATATCGATCCAAAAGTGGTATCGTGAGCTTGTGTGGAAACTCGACTAGGAAGAAATCCTACTTCAACAATATTCAAGATGTCGATCAAGTCGCTCCACCACCCTCAATCACCTCACCTCGTAATTCCAATAATCAAGAAGGAGAATATGATCTCGGTGCATGAAGATGAGGCAAGATATTGCCATTACACACCATGCTCTATGGAATGTAATTGTGAATGGAATGAAGTAGTTACAGAACCCATTCATGTTCCCGGACAACCAATAGCACCAAAGGCGCCTTACCAAGAAGAACCCTAAGGAATCAAGAAAAGGCACTAAACATTCTCTTATCTCGCCATTCCGATGGTCATCTTCTCAAATTTCATGATGCTAAAGATGCTAAGCAACTGGGTCGCTCTCAAGACCAGATTGAGGAATGAAGCCTCTAAGAAGATGCACGAAATTTGTCAAGCAACAATTTGAAACTTTCACAGTTGGTGAAAGAGAGAATCTTGATGTCGCATATGATAGGTTTCAAAATCTCCTCAACATGTTGAAGTTATACAAGGCGTAGTGTCGCTTGAGGATGCTAATTTGAAGTTTCTAAGGAGTTTGCCGCCTACATGGCATGTGATTGCTACTATGATCCGAGGACAACAAGGATTGATGTCATGGACTTTGATGATCTCTATCATCAACCAAGGTGTACGAACATGAGACGAAGTGGTCAACCCAATTCCAAATCTCACAAGATTGCTTTTCTATCATCTAAAGAAGAGCAAGATTCAAAGCATCGCTTCTCCTCAAAATACTCAAGCTTTCTCAAAGCATCTGCTTACAATCCCTTCATATGCTCAAGCAGCCCCACAATCTACCACTTTGCACTCGGATGAAGTTGTGTGCTCTTTCTTTGCACAACAAGCCGCCACCCGTCACTTATGAAGAGGATCTAGCATGTATCAAGAAGATGCACTTGAAGAAATTGATATCGTGTGGCAAGTTGCTATGATCAATGCAAGGATCAAAAGTATACGAAGAAGACAGCAAAAGCATTGATTTCAAACCAAAACAAGGAATAACTTTGACAAATCACAAATTGAATGCTTCAATTGTCAAAAGATCGGTCACTTTGCAAGGAGTGCAGTTTGCTAAGTATCAAGCAAACAGTAACATCCGAGAAGCCAAACTTGAGCTTAAAGAAATTCCACCATCAAACAAAGGCCTTGGTTGCTCAAGAGAAGTTATCAAGTTGACTAGAGTGAAGAGTTTGATGATGAACCGTGACTTCATCAGATGGTAGCAGGGAAGATGCAATCAAGACACAAGGAAGCATTGACCGAGCATTGCTTTTGATGAAGAATCAACATGCCGCTTAGAATCGATGATGGCTTTGAGGATTTGATGGAGCAAAGAAAGTGAAGATGATCCTCGTTCTTCTTGCTATGGTGGCTACTTCACCAACTCGCCTCCTATCTCTCGAGGTATGCTCAAACTGTTATGAGTTTTATCTAAAATTACTTAATGATGAGGATTGATGAGTGCTTATTCACTCATCATTTTGGTCAACCGAATCGCAAAACATCTAAAAACACTCGAAATGCATCAAAATACCGAAAATATCTCAAAATTGTGTTTTATATGTTTCGTATGCAAAATGTTTAAAATCGATGAAAATGAGCTAAGTTTGCATAATTGGCGCTTCATCCCCCAACTTTTAAAAATAACAACTTTAGTCCTCGGAATTTCAAAGATTGATGAATTTACCCCGACATTTTAAATTGGAAAATAATATTTTTAGTCCATTGGTAATTTAATTTGTCATTTTGGTCTTTATAAGAATTTTGAAAATTACAATTTCATTCCTTCGAGTTTAAAAATGACAGATTTGGTCCCTTGAATATTAGAGACCTGCAATACCAACCCTTGGGTCATTTTTTCAGAATGTGTATGAATTGTCCCTACAATCTCAGATTTTACAGCGTGGTCCCTGGATTTTCTGTTCTTGGCAAGATTAGTCCCTAAATTGCTAAATGTGTCCAACTTAAATCCTAGTCCAAATCCACTAAAACTGCCCAAACCCAACACCCTTGGCCCAATACCCAATTCTAAACCCGGTCAAACCCCTAATCCAAACCCGGTCAAATGATAAACAACCATCCCCTTTTTCCCTCTTCCCCATCTTCTGCTTCTTTCTCTTCAACCCAAACACTCAACCCCAGAACATCACATCTTTACCCACATCCCCAATAAACCTTTCACCCTCTTTACCCAGTCAACCCAGTCACTCCCCACTACTATTTCCCTGTCTCTTTCAAGCTTTGGAAGCTACAAAAAGGTGTCACAAGAAACCATTGCCATGGTGGCAATCCACACCTCTACAAATGATGAATTAAGGGCTGTGGTTCCCCAAGTTTTTTTCTCGAGAATCAATGGACGGCTTGGATTGGATCAAGAAAGCACAAATTTGGTTTATGCCTATTTTGCCTCACACAAGAAGCACAAGAGAAGAAAGAAGTACCCAAAGCTTTGAGTATAAATATTAGCTTGTAGCCATGATTATAAGGCATCCTAGTTTAGTTTTAAATTTAGTTTTCTTTCTTTTAATACCCTGTTTTAGTTGTTATTCAGTATTTTTAAGTTCCAACTGTAGTGTTATTTTTAATGAAAAAGCTCTTTTGTTCTAATCTCTTTCTCAATAGTGCTTATTGTTTATTTGGTTTTCATCAAATAGTTTAGTGAAATGTCTGTTAATTTTCATCCAAAAATTTACAAGTTATAAGTTTTTTTTAAATTGTTGAGTGATTTATGCTCACTAAGGAGTGTTTGGGTCTAGAACAAATACTGGGTTAAACAGCTTTACCCACTTTGACTTTTGAAGTCAAAGTGCTCTTGGAGTTTTGAAGTCAATTATGGTTAATGAGATTGGTTGAAACTAGTGTTGAAAAGGTTTTGGATACACAATTAAGAATCTGTCAATTTTTTACTTGAGTACGGTCATTGACTTGTTCTCTTTTTCCAAATTATTTGATGGTCCAAGTTTGCAAAACTGCTTTTCTCAAATGTTTGCTACCCCAACTAACTATAGTTTCAGCCCATGCACTAGTTCTACCTCTAGCGTAGTTTAATTAGCTTTGAAAACCATGTTTTGACTGTCTCATTTCGCTTTCAAGAAGAAATTATTTCAAAGAAGATAATGTTTATTTTTAAGTCATTATGTTGTTTTTCCAACCCCAAATCAGTGTATTTTGAATCTTGGCTAGGCTAACTTGATTTTCTCAGAGATTATCTTGCTTGAAGAGTTCCCGGGCTTATAATAAGTCGTGAACAGCTCCATAGCTCGCTTTTATGACCGCAGACAGTGTCATTTTTCTATCTTCTTACTTGCTTATCATTCTGCTTATTAGATGAATTTTAATATCATGTAGGTAACTTAGGTTAAGTGTAATTAGGATTCAGCCTATTAGTTTTAACTTAGTGCTATTTAGATAACTGTTATTGCTCATCTCAAACCTTTCTTAGTTTAGGAATCCCTTGCATAAATAAATAAGCCAACTGCTTATCAGCTTATGTCCCTTTTATTTTGTTGTTAGTTGTTATTATAGCTTACTTTTGTGCTTTCAATTCATCACTTTGCTTCTTTTCATTTTCCCTTCGTGCTTACTTAGCCTATTTATCCCAAGACTGTCATAAAGGGGTGTTTGGTTGGATCTTGGAATCTGTCCAAAAAGTGTGTGGTGTGTACTGTCCAAACAGCTTATTGAAAAAGCTTTCAAGAAAAAAGTTCTTACAAAAGAGATTACATTTTGATAAGCCTTTTATGTTTTAAAAGAAAAATAAAAAAAAAATATAACTGCCAAAAACGCAGGAGGTGGGATTCGAACCCAAGACCTCCTGCCCAGCATTCCCAAGCCTCACACATATCACACAAGTCCAAGCGCCCTAGGGTCTTTTTCAGGTTATATCATGCAAAGTTTATTACTTAATTAGTGTTTATCATTTTAAGCTTATTTGTGTTTAGTAGCTTATAGCAGCTTAATGGGATAAGCTGTGAACCCCGTTTCATTTTCCTTAGGTTCTTGTTAGGATAAAGTAGTTTTCCTGAAATTTTCAGATTTTTCCAAAAATGTTTAATATTTTTTATTAATTAATTAGTTTAAACTAGTTTTTAATTCGTAGAAAATAATTTAAAAGTCGAAAAAAATACCCGGCTTTTTCCTAAAATTATTTTTAGTCGTTTAGAATATAGTAAAATTGGTTTCGCATCCGTAGGCCTTAAATTTCGAAATTTTCACGTTTTAGGCTCGGTGTGCTCCCGGTTTTCGCGTTTTCGAGTCTTAATGCCTTAGGACTTAGTGTAGCTTCATTTTATCATTCCTTAGGCTTAGTAGTAATTTATTTAGTATTTTATTTGTTTTACATGCTTTATTTTCATTTTCGTTCTTTATTTTGTAGAATACGTAATCACAATTCCAAAAATTCGTTTAACCAATTCAAGTCCTAATCACGAAACTCAACGCCACCGTCAATTTCACACCTCGTTGGGACACGACCCGGGGAAATCACTTTCCCGGTATCACTTATCGAGTATTCGAGGGTTTTGCGTGTCAACCTTTTTCCTATAACGGTTGATTTGTAATTCTCTCGCTTATTTCGTATTTGATATTTTTATATAATAATACGACTCATCAGTGATTGAAAGAGATAATTGTGTTAGGGCTAGGTCCGAGGTAGCAGTTATCAAATCACTTTAGAGTCTATGGAAGCCAAAATATTAACTCATGAAAATAATGAAATGGCTCAATGAAAAATATGAACAATGTGATTACCGCTAAAACTTAGTTAATGGAAACTAAACCGTAAAATTGTCAAATTGAGAAATTGACTAAGGAAAGAGATGAATTGTTAGCTAAGTTTGTCGCTTGGGGAGAGTCCGTCCGTCCCATGTTACTTATGTTGAAAAATGCAGAAGCGGCTTACATTAGAACAAAGCTTAGGATTTGGAATGGACTTTAGTAACATAGATGAAAACCAACCTAGTGATCGTGATGATGGTGATTTTGAGGACATAACCACTAGTGATGATGAACTCATTAACTATGTAGATACATCTAGTAATGAGGGCTCAATAAGTGAACCACCTCCCGAGTATAAGAAAGATAATGGTTATCATGATGTTCCTCATCCCATTAGTCATCAACCCTCTAGGCCCGATGTTTCTTGTTTTGGAGTAGACAGCCTAGAGTTTAGGAAGAAGCTTGTTGCTCAATCTAGGTCCGAAAACCCAAAGAAGTCATTGTAAATAATGTTCAAAATCCAAAGAAGACTTTCAAAACAAAGCATCGCCAACAAGCAAGACCTTCTCGCAAAACCTTTTCAAAACAAGATCGCTAAACCTTTGGGGATAACTTTGATCAAAACAGTTTTATCATTCACCAAAAGGCAAAATAATTTTGGGCATAGACATAGAAGAAATCACTTTGGACATATGGGTCAAAACCGTGTTTTGTGTGGTTATAGTCCTAATCACTTAATCAAAATTGTGATCGACACTCGTAATATCTTAGCAAATTTCCAAAGAACAGATCCGCCAACCACACACCTAGAGAGCACAAACCAGCTTGAATAATTCAAATAGGGTTAATCACGTAAACTTCACACCGCATCATAGATACCCACATCGAGAAGACCTTTTCAAAACCTTCAAGATCTCACAAGATTTTCCAAAGTATCGCCACCAAAACAAGGTACCGATCACACTACTTGGAATAGGAATCCTAGGAGATCTCACTATCAACCTAGAAGGTATTACAATACACATATGGGATCTAGATCACAGAACCACGTGTTAAACCGTAATGGGTTAAGAGGGAAGGTATCACGAGGACACACAAGATTTCAACAAAAGTGAATCGATGTTTTTGTGATACATGAAAATGCTAATAATCCGGTGAAAGAGATTTATGTTGAAAACCGTAAAGTTTTGAAAATCCACATGTTAAAGATCATAAGATAATTTTGGATCATCATTTGAAAGATAGTGGGAATTACATACTCAAAGAATTTGAGTTTGTAACTCCACAAGGGAACACAAGTCAAGAATGGCTGGGTTCCTAAAAATCACTAACTCTTTTCTTTGTGTGCGTGGCAACCCGTAAGAGGAGCTTAAAGATCATCTAATTGTAGATAGTGGTTGTTCGAAGTATGACAGAGACAAAGATATCCCGTCTCGATTTTAGAAATATTAGTGGAGGAAGAATTGCATTTGGGAATGATCCCAATGGAGGAAAGATTATCGAAAAGGAACTATCAAAGGTGGCTTATTGACTTTGAGAATGTTAGATATGTGAAGGAGCTTAAATTCAACTTGCTCTCGCCTCTTAAATTTGTGATAAAAGCATCCTGTGTTATTCATCGGCTACGTAATGTCTCATCCTTTCCTCTGACTTTAAACCCGTTGATGATGACTTGGTAGTACTTAGAGTACCAAGGACAAATGATGTGTATAGTTTAGACATGAAGAGTCTACATTCCTATGGAAGAGCCACATGTTTGGTGGCTAAAGCAACATCTGAAGAGGCACATAAATGGCATAGAAGATTGGGCCATGTTAATTTCAAGAATATCAACAAAATGGTCAAAGGCAATCTAGTTAGAGGTTTACCTTCAAAAACTTACAAGAATGATCACCATGCTTGGCATACAAGAAGGGTAACAACACAAAGCTTCCGCAAGAAGCTTGAGGAAAGAACTATTAGAGAACCATTGGAGTCAGTTACATATGGATTTATTTGGACCAATCTCGTGGCAAGTTTAAATAAGAAAAGTACTGCTTGGTTGTTACAGATGACTACAGAGATTCATTGGGTTTTCTTTTTGGGTTTTAAGGATGATACTTTGATGCTATTCAGACTCTCATAATAGCACTTGAAAACCAATTAAGACTCAAGGTTAGAGGTATTAGATGTGATAATGGAACCAATTCAAGAAAAAGCCTATGGATGACTTTGTGCAAATAAAGGCATAAAGAGGGAGTTTAGTATTGCTAGAACACCACAAAGAAAATGGTGTTGCAGAGAGGAAGAATAGGACTTTGATTGAAGCAAAGAAGGACAATGCTAGCGATTCCCATCTACCTATTCGCCATGCGGTCGGGTACGATGCTATGTACTTACCGAGTCTCTTACAAACCACGTATGAAGACACCCTATGAATTGCCGATGGGCAATAAACCCAACATTCGCTTTATGAAGCCTTATGGATGTCCTCTTACTATTTTAAACACCATTGATAATCTCGGAAGTTTGATGGCAAGTCCAAGAAGGTTACCTATTGGGTTATTGCACTAACAAGAAAGGCTTTCGAGTGTACAATGAGTTACTAAGAAGATTCAAGATTGTCTTCATGTTGAGTTTTTAGAAGATCAAGACACCGAGAAAGGTAAAGGTCCCGATTGGATGTTTGATCTTGAGGTTTTAACTCCTTCAATGAATTATGTACCGTTAGAGAGGAAAATCAACCTATACACAATGGAGAAGATTTACAATATGTTGTTCATGGAGTTCATATTAGACCCGATGTCGTCCTCGATGAAGATCCTGAAGTCCAAAACAAAGTCCCGATGTTCCCAAGCAAAGTAATCGATTCTCCAAAACAAAGTATTGTTGCACCACAATCCTCATTATCTCACGAGGATCAATCTATTCAAGAGGAACTTAATCGATGCTTCTTCAAGATGTATTAGCACATTCTACACCGATGAACAAAGGAGAGCTTATGAAGAGGCAAAGAAGAAGAACAAGATCGCATAGTACTCTCACAAGATTTCGACAAGATTTTCAACCAAAGTATCTTGCACTGCTGATAGCACTTTAGATAATTTGGATGATCCTCTCATGCCCGGATTAGAAGAAACTGATGATGAGCTTAAAGATGAAGGTATTTTCTCGATTCCAATGAAGGTGCCGATTATACTAACTTGATGTCGATATGGAGTTCCACGCCTCTAATCTTACGGATTCATAAGAATCATCCAACCGATCAAATCATTGGTCCATCTACTGGAGTTATGACAAGACACAAAGCTAAGAGTTTCACAAAACCTCATAATGCTTTACTTAGCTTTGTCTACAAACAAAATAGGTGAATCATAAGGACCATCAAACCCGCCTATTTACTTGTTTTATCTCTCAAGAGGAACCCAAGAATATTGCTCAAGCTTTGACTAAAGAAAGTCGGGTTAAAGCTATGCAGAAGAACTTCTTCAATTTAAACTTCAAGAAGTTTGGTTTTATGTGATCTTCCGATGGGAAGAGAGTTATTGGAACCAGATGGGTTTTCGTGAGTAAAAGAGATGAAAGAGGCAATGTTATTAAAAACAAGGCAAGGTTAGTAGCACAAGGCTGCAGACAAGAAGAAGGGGTAGATTATGATGAAGTATTTGCTCTCAGAAAAGGATTGAGGGTATTAGAATATTTCTTGCTTTTGCTTCATACATGGGTTTTCGTGTTTACCAAATGGATGTCAAGAGTGCCTTTCTCTATGGTACTATTACGTAAGAGGTGTATGTGAAACAACCTCCGTGTTTTGAAGATCCTAAACACCCAAACAAAGTCTAAGGTGGTTAAGGCTCTTTATGGCCTTCATCGTGCACCTAGAGCTTGGTATGAGAGGCTCTCACATTCTTATTACAACATGGATACAGTGAGGGAGCTATAGACAAGACTTTGTTTATCAAGAGACAAGAAGGATATCATGTTAGTTCAAGTCTATGTTGATGATATCATCTTTGGGGCTACCAAACAATCCATGGTTAAGGAGTTTGAGCAACCGATGCGTAAGGAATTTCAAATGAGTTCAATGGGAGAGTTAACCTTCTTTTGGGACTTCGTGTTAAGCAACAAAGGAAGGAATTTTATCACCAAGACAAGTATGTTAACGATATACTTAAGAAGTTTAATTTTGATGATATGAAGGTCACACTACACCTATTAAATCTATCATTTCATTGGGCAAAGTTGAAGATGGACAAACTGTTGAATTCAAGTTATACGATCAATGATCGGCTCTCTTATGTATCTTATCGCATCAAGGCCCGATATCATGTTAGCGCTTGTTTATGTGCAAGATATCAAGTCTCACCAAAGATCTCTCACATGAATGCAAGAAAGAGAATCTTCATATTTAAAACAACAACCTAAGTTGGGGTTGTGGTATCCAAAAGAATCACCTTTCACTTAGAAGCTTTTTCGTATAGTGATTATGCGGTGATAACTATGATAGAAGATCAACAACCTGTGGATGCCAATATCTTGAAGAAGGTTAGTTTCGGCAATGCAAGAAGCAGTATAATTGCAAAGAACATCATCTATTGAAGTTAATATGTAGTCACCGTAAGTCGCTGTGGACAAGTTTTGTGGATGCGTAATCAACTCTCGACTATGGGTTCAATTTCAAAATGCTCCTATAAATATTGATAATGAGAGTACCATTTGTATTGTGAAGAATCGCTTATCATTCCAAGACCAAGCACATTCTGATTAGGCATCACTTTATTAGAGATTGTTATGAGCACAGCTCATTAATGTTGTTAAGGTTCACACAGATGACAATGTCACCGACTTACTCACCAAAGGCTTTGATGTTTCAAGATTCAATCACTTGGTGGTGAGTATTGGTATGATTAACTACTAAGCTTATATTTGAGGGAGGACTATAAGGTGTTAGTATAGTCCCGTGTATTGCTTGAGGAGGATAATTATGTATACTTAGTTTCTATGGAGGAATTTGGCAAAGTAATCGCTTTTCCCGAAAGTACCGCTTGAAAGTACCGCTTGGGAAAGAATGCATACGTGGAAAGCAATCGCTTGTCGCTTTAAAGTACTATTCCAACGGTTATATTGAGGGCAATTAATGCTAACGGTTGTTTTATTTTGGGCAAAGGATTTTCAAATCTCACCTATAAATAACTACTTTCCGATTTTCCTCTTATATTCATTCATTAGCATCGCTTCCATAATTCTCTCATTCTTATTCGATTTAACTCTTATTGTGCTTTCATAAGCACCAATGGCGAATCGACCCACTGCTTCAAAGCACAATATGGTAGCAAATTTAGACAAGATCAAGATAATGAGGCGTTTCATGATATTATCGATTATCTAACTGGTCGCCAATCGCTTATGCTCTTTAGTCGAGCCGGATATTATTGCACCATGGATTCAAGAATTATGGGATAATGCCGAGATAATATGGAAGAAGATGAATACTATATTAGATCCACAGCTGTCGGAAGAATCAGAAGATTATCAAGCTTCTATTCGAGAAGATTTGTTGTTTAATGATGCAGACGGGCTATTCGCTTTGCCAAGGAATTGATTTGGGAAACTTTGGGCATCTTGGTTATGAAGGTTCTTTAACGGAACAAACATTCGTAAAGCGCTTGTTTTGTCCTCAATGGAAGTTTTTAATACATGTGTTGTTACATTGTATTAGTACTAAAAGTACTTCTTGGGAGCAATTTGGGTCTAATATTGCATCCGCTATGCGGGATTAGCTACGATCGTGTTTTAATTTTTCAAGGCTAATTCTTGATTGCATGCTTTCACATCAATCATGGATCAAAATGGTTAATGTATCCCGATTTGTACAAGTTTTTCTCGAACAAACAACTTGATGATGTTCCTAAACCCACAGATTACACCGCTATTGTTCAACAATCAAATATTTTTACTTTATGGCTCAAGAAGTGATTTATTTAGAGGTCCAGATACACCATTAACTACTTCTATGATGGAAGTTGTTCAGTCGTTAGAGCAATGATGAAGATGATGCGCCTAGTGCAACTCATGATCCGAAGAAACCGCAATCGCAGTACCGCACCGGCGGCATCAGATCCGCAAGCACCGCTTCTCATGAAGGTATCGCATCTCTGCTGGGTACTGCTTCTCCAAGCCCGAGGTTCAAGAAGAGGTTGTAAGATCATTTACCCATCTCCACCACGATTTGTTCCTGCTTTCTCAATCGAGGAACATTCACATATTCAAGGTGAAGATCCATATACTATACCGTGAAGGTTTATCTTTGATAATTATGCTTTGACAAGGAGATAGTTGTTGCAAAAGACTACTAAGGTTCAAGCTAAGTAGATAAAGAAATTGAAGATAAAATTTAGAAGGCTAAAACTTTTGTCCGGCCTTTGATTAAAGAATTTCAGATCCGGGTCAAATCAAAGAAGAAAGCACGAGAGCGCCTAAGACACGAACACCCAAAGGTTCATACAACTTGGGAGGAATTTAGAAGAATGTAAATTGAAAGAAGATATGGTTAAAGAGAATGAACCCGAAAGTTCTAAAAGTCTCAAGAAAGATCATTCAAGAGACCGATGAGCAAGTTCAAGCTCAAAGTACACCGATGATCAAGGTATCGATCAACAAAGTAATCGGGTTTTCAAAGCACCGGTTTTCATGATACTTTCGACAAGAGGTAATAACTCCAAGAGTTTTAGATTTTGATGAGGAAGTCGGTCCTTCAACAACCGTATATGAAGAAGTTGTTGGTCCCTCAACTGCTTTCCAAGAGGAGGAAGCTATTCTCAAACCTATTCATTCTCGCAAGTGATGATGAGTTCATTGCTACAATTTTAGGAGATTTATCACAACCAAGAGGAGGAGTTACTATTCGAGAAGTACAAGAAGAAGATCAACAAAGAACTTCTCAACTCGCAATTGATCCTAAGGATAAAGGAAAGGGTGTTCGTTGAAACTAAGAAGAAAAAGTTAACTTTAGCGTAACTTAGAGCAATTGAAGTTGCTAGGAATGAAGTCATTGCTAGAAAAGTTCAAGAAGAATTAAATGCTAAAGATAGAGAAGCTCAGAAGCTCAAGAAGCTCGAATAGAGAAGCGTTTCAAAAGGTACAAGATGAATTAAATGTTGAAGTCACGAACCATTACAACCAATTGCCCTCGTTAGATTTATGCCAAGAAGACTTACTAAAGCTAAAGAAAGAAATGCTATGATGGCTTATCTTAAAAGTCAAGTGGTATAAAGGATTGCGTAAGTTTAATTATTTTGAGATGAAAAGATTATATGATGTCGCTAGGAGGATTATAAGAAGGATGTTGCAGTGCATTAAAGACTTTAGAGAAGAAGCTACCGGATCAAGTCGAAAGAAAGAAGAGCTTGAAAAGAAAAAGGAAAACCGATGTTACAGATGTTCGCCTCAAAGAAAGAAAAAGTTGAATTAAGATCTGAGACTAGTGATATGTGTCTAAATACACATATATTTTATACTATTTAAACCCACAAAAACGACCAAAAACACACAAATGACCATATAAATGTTACAAATATAATTGAAATGTGTTTTTATGTGACTCGGGTACAAAGAGATTGAAAACAAGTGAAAAGCATGCAAATTTCACAAAATCGCTATTTTCACCCCGAGTTTCACAAATTGGCAAAACTAGTCCTCAAGGTTTAAAATGGAAGAAAAGTCAACTTTAGTCCTTGGATAATCAAACATGTTCAAAATAGTCCCTCGGATGAAAGTTTTCTACAATGGCAACTTTACCCCTCAAGTTACAAAATGGCAAAATTAGTCCCTGGTATTTAAAAATATAATTTATCAAATAATACCCTTGTACTATTCATAACTTACAATTTGGAACCTTTTGATAACTTTTGGGAAAATTACAATTTCACCCCCTCAACTTTTGAAAATGTCATAAAAGGTCCCCCGGGTGTTTTAAATTGTAAACAATGCAAATGAGGTCCTTTGGTTTAGCAAACTTGGCATTATTAGTCCTTGTGATAACTTATGAAATATTACAGGTTTAGTCCTTCAAGAATTCAGAAATTGCAAGATTAGTCCTTAGGCTTAACTTATAAACCAAACCAACCCCTTTGTATTATTTACCCAACCCAAACCCTTGGCCCATTTCTCGCTTAAAGCCCAAAACACACCCCTGTATTTGTAATACCAGTCAAACCCGGCCAACCTCACCCTTTTCCCTCCAATACCACTCCTCCTCATCGCCCACCAAACCACCCTCGGTTTTCACCACCACCGTCCACCACTTGACTACCAACTTTAAACCTTGTCCCTCCACCTCCATTAACAAACCAAGGGCATTAAATGCCCCGAAAAGTCTACACGCTACCTTTTGATATTTTTGGCGCCAAATTGCATTTCAAGGGCTAAGATGAGTTCAGTGATCCAAGGGCCATGAAATAGCTGGATTTGACCAGAAGCTAGTGGGAACTCAAATGACTATAAAGATCGAGGAGAGGCAAAGAGAAGATTACCTGGCTAGCCTTGGTCATGTAGTGTAACGATTTAAAAGCTTTTAAATTCATTGTCTTTAATGTTTTAATGTTGTAATCTTTCTCAAATTAGTGTAATGAAACTTTATTTCAGCTTCATGTTTTGCTTAAATTTCCTTTAATTTTCATGTTCTTTAATTTCATGTTAACTGTTGTTTAATGGACTTCTATAGCTCATATAAGCTCCCGACAAAAGCTTTAAAGCTTTTAGAAACCTTAATTCACCTTTAGTATTTAAAATTGAAAAACACTAAAAATCAAGAAAACAAATGAAAACCAAAAATAATAAAGTGTTCTCGTGAAACCGCATGGAGCAAGGTTAATTGTGGATTGCCTTTGGTTTAGAAGCTTTGTGGAAAGCCTTAGTATGTGTTCTGTGGCCATGATTCTCGCCTCAACTGATGCGCTTGTAAGTCTCTTTTATCCATTTTTTTTTTGCATTTCTTAGTTCTAGTCTCTTAAATGCTTTAATTTTCATGTTTCGTGTTTCTTTGTCGTTTGTTAATGATGTTATAGCTTAATCTTAGGTTGGTATGTTTTGATTGCATTGTGGTTTGATATTGCATTTTGACCGCATTATGCTTGTTTTTAGAAACCTAGGTTTAGACTTGTGTGACTACTTGTTTAAGCTTAAAAGGGTCCATTTTGACACTTTGGTACCTCTGGATTTGATGGAATAGGTTTACATAATCTTTGCTTTGAAAACTTCATAATACCATTAAAGGATTGTTTGGATTCAATGGTGATTCGTGTTTAAGGTCGTGTTAGTGGTTGTTCTTGTTTGATATACTCCTCATTTGGGCTAAACAACTCGCTTGAACCTTAATCTTGCGCTTTATATATAGAATAGTCAAGATGACACTTGATTTTATGTCTAGGTTGACCGTGAGGATATTAGATCCAATAATCTTGCATACTTGTTTAAATCTTGTTTATCTTTCTTAATTTCATGTTTTATTGCTTAATATAACATATTAAATCAAGAGTTTAAGTTTTAAATTCGCTTTAGTCAACTTTTTAGTTTTTAGTTAAAAGTCAAATTTTCCTTTTTGTCATTTTTGAATAAACTAGATAATTTTCTCTAGGCTTTAATATTGAATTTCATAATCTGTGCTTTTAGGATGTTTTAGTTTTGTTGCTAATCTTGCTTATTCTATTTTTGTCAATTTTTATATGTCATGTTTAATAGCTTATTTATGTGCTTATTCTTAGCTGTTTTTGCCCTGTGCACTGTCTAGGCAGTCAATTGCATAAGCCTTATGGAATTGATCTTAGCCTGAGTATTTGGCTTCTTTGTGTTGCCTGTGTGGCTTATTTGTTACGTTTATGCTTGCTTTTACATTTGTAGCTTATCTAGATAGCTTAATCACTTTCACCTTTTTGTCCCACCAAACTCACATCACTGAAGCAAACAGTGAAGTTGAGTTGTTTTCCTAAGCTTATAAAAGCTCCTCATCGAGCTTGATGTTGTGAGCTTTGGCTTTCACAAAGCCAAGCAACCATAATCTCTAGTTTAGTGCTTGTTGAGCTATTACAAGTTTATTTGATAAGTCTATAGGAGCTTGTTGTTTGCCCACTCATAACAGCTCACCGAGTAATCCATGAACTTACACCATTTCCAACAACTCCTAAAGCTCCTTAGTGATCATGAGCTAAGTGTTTTAGCTTTATGTGAAGCTCATCCACCCAACTCCTTGATCCAAAGACTTGTTTCCCATTGCGACCTATTTACTAGGGTCGCAAGTAGCTTATACTTATCATCACTTCACCGAGTATGCTAAGAACTCAAGAAACCATAGCTTCTTCATAAGCTCACAAAAGCTTATTTCGGGCCATAGTCAGTGAGATTTAGTTCCTCGTGGAGTTTATCCATTAGACTCTATGGTCCAATGCTTATATTCCGTGTTCTAGCTTATTAAGTAGGGTCGCAACAAGCTTTTTGTTTGTCCCATGTCCGAGTGTACCAAAGATACTACCATTTGGGAGGATTTTCATAAGCTCCTCAAAAGCTAATCAGGACCCCATAGGTTGAGCTTGGGCTTTTGGAAAGCCAACCAACCCAAATTGCTACTCCCATACTTAGTTGGTACTTGTGAGCTTATTCTTTAGCTTAATTTGCCAATCAAGTCGCAGATTTTGATTTGGAATTGCTTATTAGCTTATGCGAGCTTATTTGATGAAATCCAAGACACATGCTTGTTTATACTTGTTCATATCACTTGTACATATATTATTTTTCCTTTACTTTCCGTGTAGCTTATACCGTGCTTATTCAAGCCTTCACTCCATCCAAGTTAAGCCCAAAAGCTTAACTGTCTAAACCATAAGCTCACACTTGTGCATGATGCGTGCCAAACAACAAGCTAAATCACTCAAGCCCGCCACTTGTGAATGGCGCATCGTAATCGCTTAAAACCGCTCAAGCACGAATGCAATGAAGATCCGAGGAGTATATTGTTTCCGGTCGTTATGTCCCAAATGAGCTATGCAATGGATTATCAAACGAAAGTGATCGAAATTTGAACGAAAAAGGGATTTGAATGATATTATAACTACGTGAAAAGCCAACAAATTACAACGGCTTAAATGCAAATTAAAGGAAATTAAAAAGATAAAAACTATTAAATAAACGCTATCACTATATTTAAAATGATGTTTTTGTTTTTATGTTTTTATAAAACTGAATTTAAAAACTACGCGACGTACAAATAAAAATGTGAAACTAAAGCAATATTAATCCTAAAAATATGAAAAATACATTTTTACAATCCTAATGATAAAAGAAAATTTAGAGAAAAAGAAAATTATTTTTATAACTATTTAATTAATTATTATTAATTAAAAACTATTTTTAACTATTTAATAATTACCTAAAATACAAGAAAATAGGAAATAAAGCTAGAAAAATAAAATTAAGACTTAGAAAATCTAAAATATCAAAATAGAATTTTCAAAACTATTTTTGTATTTTTCTCGAATATTTTTCTATTTTCGAGGAATTAAAAACTATTAAAACTAATTAAATGATTCTAAAATACAAATTTAACTAAGAAAATCTAGAAAAATATTTTTTTGTCTTTTATATTTATCTAAACCTAATAAAATGAAAAATATTTTTTGAAGCTTTTCTTAATTAATTGTATTTAAAGTTAATTAAAAAGGCCTAAAAATCAATTTAAATGCGTAAAATAGCAAACCAACTTGAAAAATTTGAAAATTTCAAGAAAAGCTTAAAATTATATTAGGAAGCTAGGAAAATGGAAAACAAGGGCTTATGTGGAGGAAATTGAAACTGATGTGGAATGTGCTTAAAAATAAGCACTTTAAGTAAGCAAATGGAATCCAAAAGCCACCAACTGAATACAAAAGCTACAATAAGCTAAAACTACCTAAATGCAACAAGTAACAACTATCTATAACCTCTGACTTGCAAATTACCAAGGATTGATGAAATGAGCTTTTGGCTAAAAACAGTAACTGAGGGTACTAAGTTTTAGCTTATGCACAAGCTTCAAAATAAGCCGAAACAACAAAATGGAAGTGTGACCCTGTACTAGACCTGGGTGGGTATCTATAAGCTAAAGATGAAGCCTAGACAAGCTCTTGAGAGCTCAGGCAGTTCGCAAGATCCGCACAAAACCTGCAGATCAAAGGCAGGTGCATGCAGGCGTATAAGCTTGTTTTGACAAGCTCATTTGAGGCTTCTAAAAAATTGACAAAAATCTGGAAAAATGCTAATAAGAAACAAGACCAAATGAAGTTAATGATCCCACAATTTCACTTATTTTGGTTCAGAAATGAACCCAAGAAAATTCTTCCTAGTTGAGCTCAAAATGGATTTTTCAAACTTTTGACTTTTTGACAGAAATGGAAGATTGACTTTTTCCAACTTTGAGCTTAATTTATGGACTTATTATGATATATTAAGATGAAATGAAACTAATGCAATCTAGTTTTATGAAATTTAAACACACAACAAGATTTTGATTTGCAAATATGCTAACAGCTATAATAAGACAAAGTTAATGCATGATTTGACTTATAGCCTGGCAGCACAAGATTAAGACTCAAATTAGTATATTTAACCTAAACAAACTAAAGACAACAAGACTCTACCTCGACTAGGCCTCTAAGATGATAATGCAAAGCAAACCAAACACATTTTTTCAACTGTTTTGCAAATAAAATGATCTAAACACTAAACCAACTTGTAATAAGGATCAAACTAAGTTTATATAACCTAAATATAACTACTTAAACAAAGTTAAAACTACCAATGATCACAGATACAATTATAAGCATAAAATGCAAAATGGCTAGAAATTTGAAAGTGAAAAGTTCACTCACATGGATCCAAATTTTAAGTGCACCAAAACCAAAACCCAAGATCACTAAACTAAGCTATTTCCAACCCTAATCAACATCTCGCATCACCCACATACCATCACCAAGTCCCATTGAGTCTCGCTTGACTTTTGTTGACCAAGCATCAAAATTGTTTGAAACTAAACTATGGGCTTACTCAAAGCTATAATAAGCTTGAATAAACCTATGTAAGCTTAAAAGTGAATCTAATGAAAGCTTGTACATATGAAATAGAAACCGAAAAATTGCACAGTGAACAACAAACTTGAATTTTATAAGAAAACTTGGATTGATACTCAAAAGCTTAATACAATGATTTGCTAACTTGAATGTGATACAAGGAAACTGAAATTATAACATTTTGATTAAACTACAACATTTATTAAGAAAAACGACATTAAGGAAAAATAAAAAAAACTAACTCCTCTTCTCTAGCCTTCCTCTTGCTCTTTTTATACCTCCAAATGCTTCTCTCTCCTCCTCTGAGCTAATCTCAGCTGTGTTTACAACCATTGGATGACTTTAAGTCATCTTGGCCCTTCATTGGTTTTTGGCGGGAAAGATGTTTTAACCTGTTGTGGTTGAGTAAAGGGGAAAGGAATGCATTTAATGATATTTGGATTGAGGTGTTGGTGGGGGGACAAAGGAGATGGATAGGTGAGGAGGGGGGTGGGAGGAGATGTGTTGCAGAGGTTTAGCAGAAAGCAGTAGGTGAAGAAGATAAAAAGGGCGCGTTTTTTTGTTTGTTTGACCAAAGGTTGACCGGGCAGGATTATTAAAAGGCAGGGGGCCAAAATGAGGGGTCCAAAAGTAATAAGGCAGGGGTCAAAATGAATTGACAAGGCCAAAGGGTATTATAAGACAAGGACCTTTATGTAATTTCTGAAAATGCAAGGACCATGGCTGCCATTTCATCAAAGTTATTCCAAAGGACTAAAACTGACAAGCTTCAAAAGTACAGGGACCAATCTTGACAATTTCCAATTTCAAGGGGCCATTTCTGCCAAATTTCAAACTCAAGGACCAATTTTGTAATTTTCTCAAACTTTGATATTTTTCACCAAAGGACTAAATTTGACAAGTTATGATTTTAAAAGGACCTTTGGTGACTTTTCTTTGAAATTTTGACTCGTGGACTATTTTTGACAATTTTAGAAACTGGGGACTGAAATCGCCAATTATGCAAACTTTGCTCATTTTTCATCCGATTTTAAACATTTTGCATCCGAAACATATAAAATGCAATTTTGGAATATTTTCAAGATTTTGATGCATTTCGAGCATTTTAGACGCTTTGCGCTCAGATTGACCCAAAATGATGAGTATTTACACACTCATCAATCCCCACACTAAACTATTGCTAGTCCCTAGCAATCTTTTGAGAAAAACTAATGGATTTCAATCTCTTTACCAAAAGCCATTACTTCGGAGTAGCCAAATGTTTCGGCTCAAGTAAGAACCATGGTACATCGATAACCATGTGATTTTGAGCAAACCACCGCCTTTCAACGGATTTGATTTTGTCTTTACCGTAAGCCGCTTTGCTCGGACTAGCCAACTCTTAGATAAATTATCAATATTATCTTTGGTGAGCCGATTACCAATTATGGATTTTCCATCGCCTTTACCACAAGCCATAAACTTGCGGGCTAGCCAACTCTTCACTTTTTAGGATATGGTGAAATAATACCATACAATTTTGCGCAAATTGCAAGTCACAACGGATTTGATATATCTTTACCAAGAGCCGCTTTGCTCCTCGGATTAGCCAATCCTTTTGTTTATTAGACAAGTGGATCGATAACCAATTGAGTAAGTGTAGAACACTTACTCCAAAAAAATTTTGGCCAAAACGGGAATTAGGCGGTATAATTACATGATAAAATTCGTGAGAATTCCCTCACACTTAGAAATGAATATTTCCTCAATATTCAAAGTACCGGTTATTCCAAACAAAGAACGTGAAAGGGAAATACTACGCCATTATTATGAAAGTTTTTTTTTTTTTTTTTTTTTTTGACAAACTTATATATATATATATATATAACATGGGCACTTCACACTAGTGTGGTACACACGGTGAAACCCATGTTAAGCTACTGTTTTTATTACCGAGTCGCTAGCTTGACTCGACCCCGAATTAATTGGTTCATGGGAAGTAAGTGGAAGAAACAATCTCCATCGGACTTTCATTCAAGATGTTCGACAAACATTTGAAGCACGTGAAAGTTCCACACCGATGAGATATACATAGAACCGCTCAAAATGATAAATGAAAATGCCGGGTCAAAGATAGTGTCTTCATTCCGAAGGAGTGAAGATGAAGGAAATCACAAGATATTTGAGGAAAGGAAGAAAGGTCTTGATAACAATCAAGATCCATTCTTCATCCTCAAATGTAGACATATCGGGAGGAAGGGTGAGGGTAGTATCATTAATAAGCATACTCATATGAAAGAGTACACCTTCCTACGAGCCAATATCATCCTCAAGATCAAAATAGAAATGATCATGTTCCGGAGGAGATATATCATGAGAGAGTTCACCGGAGAACTCTTTATGAAGAGAATCATTCATATGAAGTGAAATTGTGAACTCTTGTTCCATAGTAGACTCATCACTATCCTCAATCTGAGTATCAAAGAGTGGATTCTCAGAAATTGAAGTGAATTGAGTCGAATTCAAATAGAGGATTGGTGAAAGTAGCTTTGAATGTTTCGAACAAAGTGATCAACATTCTCTATTGGACCGTTGGGATAAGAAGTGAGTGAACGATCATTATCAAGGAGACTTTCGCCTCCCCGGATCGGCTTCAAATCAAAGAGTGGATTGATGTGAGTGAGTTCACCGAGAACTCCTCAAGAAGATGATCAAGATCGATCGCGAGAGTGATGCCTCAACGCACTCAATGTTTCCAAAGGAAGCACAATCGTCGCTAAAATCGGAGAAAGTTTCCAAATGATCATTTGAACACTCAAGAGGGTAAGGAGAATCACACATATGATCGAATTCCTGTGACTCTCTCGGATCGGGACAAGGTTCTCAACACTAGACTTTATGAATTCGTCCGATTCCTTTTCGTGAACAAGGTCAAGATGCTCGCCCCCATGTTTAGAGAGTGAGTGGAGCTTCGGGTGTGATAGCGCTTGTTTGAGATGGAATCTCAACCGGAATATCAACTGGCCGAGGGAGTTGAGAACTATTATCTTTAAAAGGATAAAACTCTCCTCGTCATCATCATAAAGAGCGCCTTAAGAAATTGGGAACGCCTTGAGCCGCATGCTCTAGGACTAATAATTCTTCCCTAGATTGGCGGCCTCTCGCTTCTTAGCAATTCTCCCATGGTCTTTTCACCACTCACTTGATTCTTAAAGTTACTAATCATATCATCAAGTGTTTTCATAGCGTTTCAAAATCTCGGAGATTTCGAGACAACGGCTCGTGGAGCTTGAACCGATGGTGCTGGAGGTTGGAAATTATCAAACATGTGAGAGTCATGATTGTTACAAGGAACTGGGTTCCCTATTTGACAATCGTAGTGAAATGGGACCTCCATGAGACTCACAACAAGAAACTGTTGAGTCCGACAGTGAATTATATGGATATGGGTCATAACCAAAGTTCGAGCATCACCGAAAACTGCTCATAGACAAACGTGTTTCCTGGATTGACACTCAAATCCTTGGTGAGGACCTCCACAAAATTCACAAGAAGTGTTGATTATATGAAGATAAGTCGGTGTGGTGGGTAATTGGAAAAATTTGAGGGTCGTTAAATGAGTTCGATTAGATCATAATCAAATGAAGTCCTTGAACCACAAAACAAACAACTCCGTTATGAATATCATTACCACATTGTACACATGTACACCAACGATGTGGTGAACCATAAAGAGGCTCACCACAACCGACACAAGGAATAAATGATTGCATTTGAGAGTTATGAAAGGAATCGGTTTATTCAAAGAATCAACAAAACCAACATGGTGATCCAATGACTATTAAGACTCAAGAACATTTTGAAAATCCGGAGGTGGGACAAGTGGTGTGCTCGAGAGCTAGCAATTTCCACCACTTCCGTTATGGTCTCTCGGTTCCGTTCTTGAGAAACGTGAAGATTAGACAAGTCATTCTTGCTAGTCACCGGTCCGAATTCGCATGTTTGCTTTTAACCGAATCGTGAAAGTTTAGAATCAATTCTAGACGGCTTAGAGCAATTGAGGGTTAGAGTTTTGGATAACCGTAGGTTGGATGTATTTAGCACTCCCATTATTAAAAGGAAGTACCTGGTCCTTTGTCACCCCGGTGTCTCGCTCCATTTCCCTACGCAGAATGAATGGATCATCACGAACAACACGAATTCTAGACATTTGTGATAAAGTCTCAAGCTTTTCAACTTTCCTGCATTGCCCTCGAGAGATTCCATGAGAATAGCGTAAGATAGAATCAAATGGATAGAGGGTAAAGGATAGAGAATCAAAAGGGTAAGAGGGTAAAGATGAATATTTTTGGTATTTTGAAAACATTTTGCAAAACAAAGAATGAAAATCTTTTGGATTTTTGA
This sequence comes from Chrysanthemum lavandulifolium, assembly GCA_022545495.1. Taxonomy (NCBI): domain Eukaryota; kingdom Viridiplantae; phylum Streptophyta; class Magnoliopsida; order Asterales; family Asteraceae; genus Chrysanthemum; species Chrysanthemum lavandulifolium. The sequence continues at coordinate 56,008,229 of CM040238.1, read as the reverse complement.
TTTTTAAAAGAAAAATAAACATATACGTATGGTATAAACAAAGAGTGAATATCCAAATCACTAATCGCTAGACATAAGATAATCAAGACAACCCCGGCAATGGCGCCTGGGGATTTGATGCGTGCAAACAACAAGCTAAATCACTCAAGCCTCGCCACTTGTGAATGGCGCATCGTAATCGTTTTAAACCGCTCAAGCACGAATGCAATGAAGATCCGAGGAGTATAGTGTTTCCGGTCGTTATGTCCCAAATGAGCTATGCAATGGATTATCAAACGAAAGTGATCGAGAAATTTGAACGAAAAGGGATTTGAATGATATTATAACTACAAGAAAAGCCAACAAATTACAACGGCTTAAATGCAAATTAAAGGAGATTAAAAAGATAAAAACTATTAAATAAACGCTATCACTATATTTAAAATGATGTTTTTGTTTTTATGTTCTTATAAAACTGAATTTAAAAACTACGCGACGTACAAATAAAAATGTGAAACTAAAGCAATATTAATCCTAAAAATATGAAAAATACATTTTTACAATCCTAATGATAAAAGAAAATTTAGATAAAAGAAAATTATTTTTATAACTATTTAATTAATTATTATTAATTGAAAACTATTTTTAACTATTTAATAATTACCTAAAATACAAGAAAATAGGAAATAAAGCTAGAAAAATAAAATTAAGACTTAGAAAGATCTAAAATATCAAAATAGAATTTTCAAAATTATTTTTGTATTTTTCTGAATATTTTTCTATTTTCGAGGAATTAAAAACTATTAAAAACTAATTAAATGATTCTAAAAATACAAATTTAACTAAGAAAAATCTAGAAAAATATTTTTTTTGTCTTTTTATATTTATCTAAACCTAATAAAAATGAAAAAATATTTTTTTGAAGCTTTTCTTAATTAATTGTATTTAAAGTTAATTAAAAAGGCCTAAAAATCAATTTAAATGCAGAAAAATAGCAAACCAACTTGGAAAAATTTGAAAATTTCAAGAAAAGCTTAAAATTATATTAGGAAGCTAGGAAAAATGGAAAAAAAAGGGCTTATGTGGAGGAAATTGAATCGATGTGGAATGTGCTTAAAATAAGCACTTTAAGTAAGCAAATGGAATCCAAAAGCCACCAACCGAATACAAAAGCTACAATAAGCTAAAACTACCTAAATGCAACAAGTAACAACTATCTATAACCTCTGACTTGCAAATTACCAAGGATTGATGAAATGAGCTTTTGGCTAAAACAAGAATCGAGGGTACTAAGTTCGAGCTTATGCACAAGCTTCAAAATAAGTCAAACAACAAAATGGAAGTGTGACCTGTACTAGACCTGGGTGGGTATCTATAAGCTAAAGATGAAGCCTAGACAAGCTCTTGAGAGCTCTGCAAGATGCAAGATCTCGCACAAAACCTCGCAGGTCAAAGGTGCACAGGCGTATAAGCTTGTTTTGACAAGCTCATTTGAGGCTTCTAAAAATTGACAAAATCTGGAAAATGCTAATAAGAAACAAGACCAAATGAAGTTAATGATCCCACAATTTCACTTATTTTGGTTGAAATGAACCCAAGAAAATTCTTCCTAGTTGAGCTCAAAATGGATTTTTCAAACTTTTGACTTTTTGACAGAAATGGAAGATTGACTTTTTCCAACTTTGAGCTTAATTTATGGACTTATTATGATATATTAAGATGAAATGAAACTAATGCAATCTAGTTTTATGAAATTTAAACACACAACAAGATTTTGATTTGCAAATATGCTAACAGTTAAGCAATAAGACAGGTTAATGCATGATTTGACTTATAGCCTGTGCAGGCACAAGATTAAGACTCAAATTAGTATATTTAACCTAAACAAACTAAAGACAACAAGACTCTACCTCTGACTAGGCCTCTAAGACAGATAATGCAGCAGAACCAAACACCCTTTTTTCAACTGCTTTGCAAATAAAATGATCTAAACACTAAACCAACTTGTAATAAGGATCAAACTAAGTTTATATAACCTAAATATAACTACTTAAACAAAGTTAAAACTACCAATGATCACAGATACAATTATAAGCATAAAATGCAAAATGGCTAGAAATTTGAAAGTGAAAAGTTCACTCACATGGATCCAAATTTTAAGTGCACCAAAACCAAAACCCAAGATCACTAAACTAAGCTATTTCCAACCCTAATCAACATCTGCATCACCCACATACCATCACCAAGTCCCATTGAGTCTCAGTTTGACTTTTGTTGACCAAGCATCCAAATTGTTTGAAACTAAACTATGGGCTTACTCAAAGCTATAATAAGCTTGAATAAACCTATGTAAGCTTAAAAGTGAACTGCTGAAAGCTTGTACATATGAAATAGAAACTGAAAAATTGCACAGTGAACAACAAACTTGAATTTTATAAGAAAACTTGGATTGATACTCAAAAGCTTAATACAATGATTTGCTAACTTGAATGTGATACAAGGAAACCGAAATTATAACATTTTGATTAAACTACAACATTTATTAAGAAAACGACATTAAGGAAAATAAAAAACTAACTCCTCTTCTCTAGCCTTCCTCTTGCTCTTTTATACCTCCAAATTCTTCTCTCTCTCCTCCGAGCTAATCTCACTGTGTTTACAACCATTGACGACTTTAAGTCATCTTGCCCTTCATTGGTTTTTAAGGAAAGATGTTTTAACCTGTTGTGGTTGAGTAAAGGGAAAGGAATGCATTTAATGATATTTGGATTGAGGTGTTGGTGGGGGACAAAGGAGATGGATAGGTGAGGAGGGGTGGGAGGAGATGTTGCAGAGGGTTTAGCGAAGCGAGAGGGTGAAGAAGATAAAAAGGCGCGCTTTTTGTTTGTTTGACCAAAGGTTGACCGAAGGATTATTAAAAGGGGGGGCCAAAATGAGGGTCCAAAAGTAATAAGGCGTGGGTCAAAATGAATTGACAAGCGCCAAAGGGTATTATAAGACAAGGACCTTTATGTAATTTCGAAAATGCAAGGACCATGGTCGCCATTTCATCAAAGTTATTCCAAGGGACTAAACCGACAAGCTTCAAAAGTACAGGACCAATCTTGACAATTTCCAATTTCAGGGCTATTTCGCCAAATTTCAAACTCAAGGACCAATTTTGTAATTTTCTCAAACTTTGATATTTTTCACCAAAGGACTAAATTTGACAAGTTATGATTTTAAAAGGACCTTTGGTGACTTTTCTTTTGAAATTTTGACTCGTGGACTATTTTGACAATTTTAGAAACTGGGGACTGAATCGCCAATTATGCAAACTTTGCTCATTTTTCATCCGATTTTAAACATTTTGCATCCGAAACATATAAAATGCAATTTTGGAATATTTTCGTATTTTGATGCATTTCGAGCATTTTTAGACGCTTTTGCTCAGATTGACCCAAAATGATGAGTATTTACACACTCTTCAAAGGCACCATTCCAATGCATAAATCTTGTTCATACTTGTCCATTGGACTTGTGTACATCTTACTTTTTCTTTTGTTTCCTTTGTAAAGTTTTTTCCAAGCTTATTCTGAGCTTTAGTTCAACTGTTAAGCCAAAAGCTCAACTGTGGGAGTCATAAGCCCATGAATTGCTTATTTCTTAGTTTGTAAAGTTTTTTTTTCATTAAACATGTATAATATCAGTATTTAGTTAGTCCAGAAAAAGAAAAAACCAAAAGCTCCACTTTAAAGCTAAGTGATATCTTCTATTTAGAAGCTTAATTGCTTATTAGCTTATTTTTGTTAAGGACATATAGTTTTTAGATTTTTCTTAGGTTCCTTTATTTATTTAGTAATTATGAAAAAAGTTTTAGATTTTTCTTAGGTCATTTAGTATTTATTAGAATTTTTATTAGTTTTAAATAATTAATAAATAGTAATTAATTCATAATAAATAGAATAATTGTGTAAAAATATACATTTTCAATTTCAAAAATTATTTTATAATATTTTAGATTTTTCTTAGTTTTAATTTTATTTTTCTCGATTAATTTTTATTTTCTTATTATTTAATTCATTATTAAATACATTTAATTCATTTTTAATTTATATTAATTAATTTAATAATGTAAAATTTTATTTTAATTTTCCAATAATTTTCTTATCTTTTTAGGATTCCAAAAATATGATTTTCACATTTGTGGGAGTTGTATTGGACCGAATTCACTTTTTATTTTTGTTACGTTTACGTAATTGTCACGTATACGTACGCGTTTTAGTTTTTTAGGTTTTCTTAACTTTTATATAAGTTTGTAAATTATAAATAAAAATTTTAAGTTTGTTTAATTTGCATTTAAGCCCCTAAGGCATGCAAACCTACTATAGTTATAATCGCTTTGTTTTATACGCCACGCTTAATTTAAGTTAAACGACGCTTGTATATCTTTACGCTTTTAGGTTTCTTATTGCAAGTTTTTAACGACATAGCTGTGATGAGCTATCACTATTCACATTCCTAGTGTTAGTCAATCGATTCCTGTTTTGTATATTCAATATCATTTCAAGACGCATATCGTTGTATTACAATGTTCACACCTCGTTGGGACTTAACGACCCGGGGATACACTAAACTCCTCTGGACTTAATTGCATTTTTGTTCTGAGCTGTTTGACTTTTATGGTTGACCATTCACAAGTGGTTGACTAATAAAAGATAGACCGTTCGGAGCGAATCAACTAGTGATGAATTAAAGAATTATCTCAGAGTAGTAGATTTTGATTATTCAAAAGAAGATAATGACATGAAGATGAACAGATCAAAGATTAGTGTTTTTGAAGTTGTGAAATCCAAGGATGGAGATTACATGATTTTTCATAAAGAAGATGAAAGTTTCAAAGTTTTCAAAAGGCTATGGGACTTACTGCACATTATAGATAGAGTAGACCTATTCTATTTATATCATGTGGTGAAGGCTTACTTTGAAAATAATCCATTAGAAGGATTGTTTTAGTTTTACATGGTGATCTAATAACCGCATGGAAATCAAGAAGAGAGCACCGATGATGTTTGGAAGAATCAAGAAAGCCGGAAATTGTTTATCGGAGATTCTTTGAAGAGTCCGAGTTCATGTTTTAGAGTCGGAAATGGAACAATGATACATATGTTTGCGTAGAAGATACCTCTCACAATGAGCTCATGAGAAGAATGCTAGAGCATGGAATGGAAGTAGAAGAGGATAATGAAACCGCTTGCATGGTTATCAACTTGTTTATAAACCGGACTACCATTGTCAAGATGATCATTAATCGGTATGAATTTTATTTGAATAAATACTTTTTGATATATCAAGATTTTTATTCAAAGTATCACCGACGACAAGATTTCATCAAAGTATTGCGTAAATAAACCGCTTAAATGAATTTTGAAGAAACCTTTGCTAAGTAATAAATATTTTGAAATAAAGGTTGAATAAATGGTTTTTCCGATGATAACATCAATAGGTTATCAATCCACCATGGTTACAAAAGGATTGACTAATCCATGAGCAAACGGCTCGTAAAGATATATCAAACCGCTTTTAGTTGACAACTTGCTAATAAGTTGGATGGTAATCAACTCACCATATCAAGAATGTGAAGAGTTGGCTAGCCCACAAGAAAATGGCTTGTGGTAAAGGTCAGGAAAACCATTATTGGTAATTAGTTCACCATTAGATAGAAGAACTAACTAGTCCGTATGGTACAGCTTTTGGTAAAGACAAAACAAATCATTGATAGTTGATGATTTGCTAAAATCATATGGTTATCAATGTACCATGGTCTTACACACCAAAACATTTGGCTACTCCAGAGATAATGGCTTTGGTAAAGAGATCTAAATCCATTAAGTTTTCAATGATTCACCTCACAGGAGTTAACACACCGAAGTGATGAGAATAGTATGCAACTTAAACCGAATCAATGTACAAAATTGTCATATGTCACCGTGTGTCGAAAAGATGGAGCTTGTCGGATGTTGTCAGTAAAAGAATAATTCTAAGAGATACTTTGACAAAGCACGTACACTACAGAGATACAATCCAAAGACTAAGAAACAATCATCCTTAAAGATGAAGTTGTTAAAGATATATTCATAAAGGGAACTTGAAGTCAAGCAAGTAGAATTCAAGTTGGGAGGATTGTTGGGATATGAAAGTGTCAAGATATGAAAGCATCAGAAACTTCAAAGTACCGGAAGAAGTCAAAGAGTCAAAGTAATCGCTAAAGACAAAGTCAAAGCATCGCACTACTAAGTCAAAGTATGCAAGAACAAAGAACCGTTATATTCGCTTATGGAAAGTATTGTATTCTATGTTTAGATTACTTGTCGTACAAGAATACAAATTGTAAACCGACTAGGATATCCTCGAGCCTATAAAAGGACTCCTAGATTGGCATTAGAGATACGATTTAGAGAACGAAGTTTATGAGTTTTAGAGTTTACTAATTCACAAGTTATTTAGTGTTTTAGAGAAGATCGATAATCTTAGAGTTGTTTAGAGTATCCGCATAATAAGCGATTTAGAGTTTATAATAAAAGTTATTCTTCTTAGCTTTGTTAAGTAAATTCTGCAGACTTGATAAAGATTGCTCGGTGTTTCTTTGTTAATAACTTAGGATTTATCCGAGGTTATTAAATCTTAACAAGCTAGTTAAGTTAGTTTGATTAAAGTATATCGATCCAACAGTACTCTTGAGGTGGAAGGCGAGAATTTGGGAGACCGTCCTCGGAGCTATTTGATGATGATGATGAAGGAGTTGGAGGTTTTGCTCTTTTGCCTTTAGTCTTAGCCACTCGCTCGTCACTCAAGGGCACAAATATGTGAGGGATGAGAGTATAGTCAAGCTTCAACCCTTTTGGGCTTGGTGGAATGGGTGCAAATGCTCTATAGAGACGGGTGAGGAGCATCCCGTAAGGAAGAGCGACCGATCCTTGAGTTGGAATGTCTATCATTCTCCTAGCAATGTAGTAGGCTAGATTGAATTGTTAACGGGTGGACAAGTTGTAGAGTGTGGAAAACTAGAGGGAGGGTTGAATAGTTTTGCCGATTTAAAGTTGATTTCAAAAACTTTAGATTCGATATTATGTGAGATCGTATGGATGTTGAGAACGGTAGATCTAATGATAATGCAAGCAAATAACAAAGTTAAGGGATAGAAATGACACAACCGATTTATAGTGGTTCGCCACAAGGTCACCTTCCTTGCCCTACTCCACCCCCCGAGTCACCCGCCGAGAGTTCAAGCACTATGTCAACAAACTCCTTCACTCATGAGAAGCCTTCACAACGTTGTTTACACTTTTCCCAGACAAAGCTAGATACCGAGTTCAGAGCACGGTGGACCAAACCAACACAACTATTACACAACAAATATGTGAAATATCAAATACAAGATCTTTGCTACGTAAATCTTATGGAGGACAAATCAATCAAGGACCCTTGCTTGGATGACTTGTAGAATGCTCGTGATCTCGCCTTAGAAGGACCTATATGAGGATCACAAATAGAAATAAAGAAGAACAACTCTAGATCAAGTGATCTATATGTTAGAAGAGAATGAGAGTGTATGAGAGATTTAGTAAGAGAGGGTGAGCTAGAATGAAGAAATGGCTCTCTATTTATAGGCAAATTCCTTCATCGTTCCACGGATCCCACGGATCCCTTCCACAAGGGATCCGTGGAACGCTCCTCTTTGCCCATGGGTTTTTTGGTTATGGGTCAAGGGTTATGGGTTGGTCCATGGGTTATCTTTTGATTCAATGTATCTAAGTATACATTGTATCAAGTCTCTTTGGGTATGGGTTAAGATCCATGGGTTATGGTCCATGGGTTATGATATTTACCCATCCTAATAAACTATTACAACAAATGCTTAATTACTACATTTTTGTATTTAAATGGCTATATGTAAATGCTTTACAAAACTAACATGTATCCTTTATACTTATACTTAAGATAACATTATATTTGTTATCAACAAAACACAAAGAGATCGCAAAATATTAATAAACGGTTTTACGGTTTATTTGTATTAACATAGAGCATGTGACAAAGGCAAGCATTGATATGGTCCCTATTTCCTATAGTGCTAATGACATTTGCTCTAAGGAGTTCCTCCAACTTCTTAAATTCGGGCTTAAGCTCATTGAACTCCATACCATATGGATCTCGGTTTACTTCCTTTCCTTTCGGGTGACACGGGTTGAGCGCCCTTTCGTTAAAAGGTGCTCACGGATGACATCCTTATCCCTAAAGGAGTTTGGTAGGGAAGAGAGCGGTCATTGATTGCATCAAGGATAGTGAGTGACCACTTATCCGAGTAGACACATGTACCTTGGTTGGGAATTCCTAGTACTTGAGCAAATTGGCTTAAGGAGATGGAGTAGTCATTTTGATTGATCCTAAACCTAAGAGCAAATTCATCGTCCTCATCAATGAAGGCGGTAACACTAGCATAGAATTCTAAAACAAACCTAGGACAACTAGGTTCATCGATGTCAAGGAGACAATCGAAGTTAATGGTGGCAAGTTCTTGACGGATATTGGTTCCTTCGACAAATGAGGAGTGAATGGTTCTACCCTCATGGAAGTACCTTTGCTCTAGAATCTTAAAGATTTTGACTTGTTCTTTGGAGAGGCCCTTGGTTTTGTGGTGTTTGGGAATGTAGTTAAGAGTATCCTTGTGATCATAGAATCTTGGCTACCATGGTTATTCCTATGAGCAAGAATTTACATGTAAAAATAAGAATAAACTTAGCGCTTTGGTTCTAGTGTGTGTCTATATGAAAACTATTTGGAGTTGCGGTTATCTCGACTCATTTTATGCATAAAATGGTTTTTAGTGGGGGTGTTTGGCAAACGACATGAGATAACCCAAACGCTCCTTTTTCAATGTGGCTTCATTTGAATATAACCCGGAATGCATATTAGTTATGCATTACCTTTAGTGTTCAATAGCATTATGCAAGTGATGAAAATTTACATTTTCTATTTGTATTAACAATGAAAAATTGTTTTCCTACAAGTGAGAAGCTTTTCAAAAAAATTTGACATGGGGTGTTTGCTTATTTAGAATAAGGCCTTATAGTAATTATCTTTTGATTAGTAGGAAACATGATTTGTTTATGCAATGTGACAATGTAGTACCTAATTTCAATAACTAGTTATGCAATTTGCCAATTGACTCCATGTTTTGTACAAGAATATACATAATCCCCATGTAATGATTTTGTGCACAAATTGGAATCCTAGACTCAGAATTAGGAGATGTAATGTAGTTAGGATACTTACAATGATGTTATCTTCAATGATTAATGGGTGAGAAAGTGTCAACAATGAGTTAGGTATGATGTTGAAACATTTTGGTAAAGTGGTTTGTGAGGAAGAAGATGTTTTGTAGGCAGATTTTGTTATCGTTGTCACCACGGACTGCACGGCACCAAATAATTGGTTCCGCTTTGTTGTCATTTGCGCCGTGGGAACATGAGAGTGATTAAACTAATTTGTTTTGTTTTGTTTGTTCTAAGGTTTAGACTATGTTTTAACTACATGTTTGGTTCCATTAACCCTAAACCAAGTCTAAGAATATTAAATGGTTCTCGCTTGAGAGGCATAGTTAGAATGTCGGCAATGTTGTCTTCGGAGGATACTTTCTCAATCGAGATGTTTCCTTTTGAACATTGTCGCTAAGAAAGTGATGATTTGATTTCAATATGCTTCGACGAGCATGTTGGATGATTTTTTGCTGAGATCAATAGCCCTTTGTTGTCGCAAAATATACCGATATTGTTGAGATGAATTCTGTAATCCACGAGAGCTTGCTTCATCCAAAGAGCTTGTTGACATGCTTTTCCGGCTGAGACGTATTCGGCTTCAGTAGTTGAGATAGCTAGAGTCGTTTGTTTCTTAGCAAACCATGAGGTGAGACAATGTCCGACAAAAGTGCAAATACCACTTGTAATTTTTCTATCGACATAGTCACCGGCATGGTCCAAGTCGGCATATACTATAGTTTCTACACCCGTTCCTTTGGGATACCATAATCCTAAACATGTCGTTTTCTAAAGATCCTTTTCAAGGCTTCTAAGTGTGATACCTTGGGATTTTCTTGAAAACGAGCTCATAGACAAACACTAAACATAATTTTGGGTCTACTAGCCGTGAGATAGAGTAGGCTACCAATCATTCCTCTATATTTAGTGTTATCTACCGATTCACCTTCCTCATCTTTGGTAAGTTTAGTGTCCGAAGACATGGGTGTCTTAGTTGGTTTTGAGTCTTCAAGACCAAATTTCTTAAGCATATCTTTTATGTATTTAGATTGGTTAAAGAATATGCCATCTTCTAGTTGTTTAATTTGAAGTCTTAGAAAGAATTTTAACTCACCCATCATACTCATTTCAAACTCACCGTGCATGATTTTAGATAAATCATCACATAGCTCTTGACAAGTTGATCCGAATATGATGTCATCAACGTATATTTGAACAATGATAATGTGTGATTCCTTTTTCTTGGTAAAAAGAGTATTATCTACTAATCCCATGGTGTATTTGTTTTCAACAAGAAAAGTCTTACGTCTATCGTACCAAGCTTTTGGTGCTTGCTTAAGACCGTATAATGCCTTCTTGAGTTTGAAGACATGATGTGGTTTCTCAAAGTCGGTAAAACCGGAAGGTTGAGCAACATATACTTCTTCGTTAATAAACCCATTAAGAAATGCACTTTTAACATCCATTTGAAATAATTTAAAGTCATAAGCACATGCAAATGCAAGTAAGATTCTAATAGATTTGAGCCTAGCTACCGGTGCATAAGTTTCATCATAATCAATCCCCTCTTGTTGATTATAACCTTGTGCGACAAGCCTAGCTTTGTTTCTAGACACTCCACCATTTTCATCCATTTTATTTCGAAAAACCCATTTCGTTCCAATTATAGTTTGATCTTTAGGTTTTGAAACTAACTTCCAAACATCATTTCTAACGAATTGGTTTAACTCTTCTTGCATAGCAGTTACCCAAGATTGATCTTTATTGCTTCATTTATGTTTTTCGTTCAATGGTAGATACAAAAAATGATTACTTTGATTTTGGGCTTGTGATCTTAAGGTTCTTTGATTTAGTTGTCCTATGACCTTTCTAAAGGATGACTTTGGATTCTTTGATGTTTATAATTTCATTATTTAATGGTTCATCTTCCTTGTCATTTTCAATTATTTCTTGACTTTCTACAAGTTGACTTTCAACTAAGTCATCATCTACCAAAGGTGATGTCTTAGAGGGAGGTGGACTTTCGTCAAATGTTATGTTCAACGATTCCTCGACTCTCATTGTTTCTTTGTTTAAGACAATGTAAGCTTTGTGGAAAACTAGAAGGGGGGTTTGAATAGTTTTGCCAATTAAAACTTCCTTTTAATCTATTTAGATCGACTTATGACAATCTATTTGGATGTGTGTGTTGGATGTTGATAAACAAGCATATAAAGGTTGGTAATGAAAAGATAAGATTAAGAAGCACAAAACCACAACGCGAGTATTTATAGTGGTTCGCCACAAGGACACCTTCCTTGCCCTACTCCACTCCCCGAGTCACCTACTCGAGTTCGTTATTACATTACACCAATCTCCTTATGGCGGAGAAGCCTTCACAACGCCGCCTACCCTTTTTGGTGCTAGGCTAACCACCGAAGTTCTTTCACTCCAAGGTGAACCACACCCACACAACGTCGCCTTACCCTTTATAAGGTACTAGGCTAAGTACCTAGTTCTTTCACCCAAGGTGAACTACACCTTCACAACGTAGCCTACCCTTTATTAGGTACTAGGCTAAGCACCTAGTTCCATTGCAATGGAGGAACTACTACCACACTACACCAACGACTAATCCCAAAGGAGATCTACTCCTTTACAACATCATCAAGGATATCAATATCCTGGATCTAATGCTAGTCTATCTAGTACATCAAAACACACCATATCGAATGTACATCTAAGGCACCTTTCACTAATGCCTTTGACTAGATCTACAAGACACCTTTCACTAATGTCTTGTGTCTTCACTTCTAAGCACCTTTCACTAATGCTTCTAGTCTTGACTTCTAAGCACCTTTCACTAATGCTTCTGTCTTGACTTCTAAGCACCTACCACAAGTGCTTATGCTATAGACGATAGATACCCTTCACTAATATCTTCGTCTTGACACTTGAGACATCTTTCACTAATGTCTTCAACACTACACTTCTTTGAAGAAAGAAAGGAATCATCAACAAGAAGACTTCAATAGCCTTGATGATGAGGAAGCATGGCAACTCATGGACTTGAGCTTGCTCGACTTCAAAGGTGGTGATCTTGCCTTTAAGAGGAACCTAAAAGATCACACAAAAACAAAACTACAAACATAGATCTCTTGGATATGAGGTTAGTGAGTTTTTAACTCAGAGAGAAAGTGTGTTAGAAAGGGGTGAGAAACAATGAGAAATGGCTCACTATTTATAGAGGAAAATCCTACCGCTCCCGCATCCCACGGAACCTTCCACAAGGGATCCGCTCTAGCGTTAAGCTAGGGATCCGTTGGACGCCCTTTACCCATGGGTATTTTGGTTATGGGTCATGGGTCATGGGTTGAACCATGGATCTTTTAGCTAGATACAATGTATCTTTGAGTGCAATGCACTTGGTCACTTGGGTATGGGTTAATCCATGGGTTATGGATATTATCCATGTATGATATAAGCATGATGTCATGCAATGGGTTATGGGTCAAGATCCATGGGTTATGGGCTTTGGGTTGTACCCAACTACATTCAATGTATTTGCCCAATGGGTTGTGATACTTAAGTTTATACCCATTTATATTACCCAATATACTACATACTAGTTATGTGTATATTTTACCCGAATATGTAAACACTAGTTGTTGTACATATGTATTACTAAATCATAAAATCACTTATACTTGTTTTAGTGTTTTATGTGAAAGTGTGAATATGTTAGAAACTATTAGTTCAAACCATTTACGTATTTTATTTGTTTCGTTAACATGATTTTACATTTGTTATCGACAAAACATTAGAAGATCGTAAAATATAAATAAACGTTTTTACGGCTTATTTGTATTAACAAGCTTTACTAGTTTGTGAGTAACCAAGAAATACACCTTCATAAGACTTTAGGTCAAACTTGGTGAGACCGCTAAAGACATATGTTTCAAACTTGGTGAGACCGCTAAATACACCACCACTCTTTTGTTGTAGAACTAAAGTCTCCTTTAACTATAACAAACCAAAGATCTATATCTTTTGATTTTACATATGTTTCAAAACGGTTTTTCCAATAGGTAAATCCATTGGTTTCAAAGAGTGGTGGTCTTTGCATAGATTGCCCTTCTTTAAAGTTTTCGGAATCCATGGATCGTTTCAAGTTTATAAAATATAATATATTTTAGAAATTCTTAAGCAACGAGGCTCTGGTACCAATTGTGGAAAACTAGAAGGGGGGTTGAATAGTTTACCGATTAAAAACTTTGTTTTGAAACTTATTGAAAGATCAATTGATATTGATCTTAGATATGTTAGTAAATGATAATCAATATGCAAACAATATGTAAAGAGTAGATAAGGAAAGAAACAATCAAACCACGACAAGTTGTTTATAGTGGTTCGGTCTACAAGGACTCTTTTTCCTTGCCCTAATCCACTCCTCGAGTCTCACACTCGAGAGTTTAACTTCACTAGTTAACAAGCTCCTTTCACCGGCGGAGAAACCTTTACACTTCGCTTACACACTATTTCCGACACTAAGCTAGATATCGAGTTCTTTTCAAGGGTACAACCACTCCCGCACACAATGTATTTTAAGGACTAAAATACTAACCACTCACACTCACAATATTATGATGGTTTGTTACAACAATGATGTATGAATCAACACAAGATCATACAACAACAAACAAACAAGTCTTCCAACAACTTGTTGAAGCTTGAATATGCCTTGATCTTCTTTGCTACAAAAGATATCACTAATATGATATGAAACTGAGTTAGAGATGTTAGAGAGAAGGAATGTATGTGAATATAATAGGAAGGGATGAAAAACAACTTGGTTTGGCTTTGCTATTTATAGCCAAAATACTCAGCAGGCACCACGGACCACGGATCCCTCAAAAGGGTTCCGTCCGTGTTAATAATTGGTGCCGCCGGGGTCTGACAGCAAGATCACCAAAATCTTACCAAAGTCAACCATATCTATCCAAGATTGTGTAAGATATGTAGAGTCTAAATCTACACATAGTATCTAGTGAAATCTTCTAAGGATTTCAATGATGCACTACATGATGTCATGTGTTTGTTTTTCTATTTTTAGAAATATGTTAAAATGTAAATACATATGTAATATTTTGTTTTAAGAAACCAAACATTCTTGATCTAAAAATATTAACATACTTTATGGTTTAGAGTCATATCAAAATATGATTAATCAAAATGTGAATGCTTGAGTGATGAAGATATTATTTGAAATGCTTGTTTTAATATCTATTAAACTTGACAAGCTTTAAGCCTTATAAGAATTAAATTTACTTTTGTCGTTAACAAAACTTAGGTAAAGATCATAAAATATAAATAGCGTTTAATGTCGATATTTGTATTAACATAAATGTTAAATAAAGGTTAAGAGAAAGTAGAATTAGAGCGAGAACTTCCCTGAAATTTGCTCCGAAAAAGAAAGAAGGCCCACGATAGAGAATCGTGCCTTCACTTAAGCATCCATGAGCAAACTTCATTCCCTAAAATCACACTAACCAACAAGCATAATTAAAAGAAAATAAAACAAAAAGAAATCTAACTCACTAGGAATCACGGTTGCATTTAGCGTATGCAACAAGTTTTTAAACCACTTGGTGTCCCAGTGGACGAGTGTAGTCTCATGAGGGCTTACAGAGAACATACCCACAAAGTTCATTTAAAGACTAATACAAGGTTATCGTGTTTAAATAAAAGGAATTAAAATTGAAGGATAGTTACGCCGTAACTCCTTGAAGGAGTTACGCCGTAATTATAGAAAAACCTGGCAGTCGCTACTGGAGGGTAGCTATGGCGTAACCATAGCATAGGATTACGCCGTAATGGGTAATGCTCTGGAGAGAATCACTACTGATGATATGTTACAGCGTGACCATGGTGGTGTGTTACGCCGTAACTGATGGACAGGTCAGGTCCCCGTTCAAGCTACTTGTGAATTCTTCTCCAATTTTCTACAAAGTTTTTTAAAAACACAAAACCCAACAAAAATAGAAATAAAAGAAATAAAAAGGATAATTCGGGTTGTCTCCCGAAAGAGCACTTTTCTTTATTACCGAGTCTTTAAGTTAGACTCAAAGCCAATGGGCTTTACGGTGGCCTTCGAACTTGGCCAACTTCATCCATATCCTTCATCAAACTGTGTCTGACCCAAGCAACATTCGTAGTGGTGCGGAGATACTCCTTTGTAAATCTTCCGAATCTTGCAAAACTTTTCGACCGGCCCCAAGTGATATCTTGTAAACTCATATTTCTCAGCTACAATTGGTCGTGGCCTTTTATACGAAATACCAAGAAGTTTGAACCTTCTTAGTTCGTATGCTTCATTATCGGGGTGAGTGAACCCATCTTCACCTTGTAGTTCAAGGTAGTCCATGATTCCCTCGATGTCATCATCATCGGACTCAGTTTCCTTGAACCACTTATCATCCAGTAATTCTTCGATGAGTACACGCTTGCATTCTTCTTTTTTATTACCCGTCGTATCTTTGATATCTTCATCCATCACTTCACTCATATCGTTGGGAATTTCTTCGCTCGGGTCTTCTTCACTCATACATCCCTTCCAAATCTTCTCCTTAGTGGAAGCATCTACCTTTCCATATTTGATTTTAACCCAATCGTCAAATCCCAACTTGTCTAGCCAAGGTAATTCTGTCATCTCCTCGTAATTGGTTGAGGTCCACAAGAACTCATCATCCCCAACTCTCGCAATGCTACTTCCCCCGTTACATTCATCATCAAACAGGTTACAAGACGCCCAAAAAACTTCGCCAATGGTCTTTATCTTCTCACACCAATGCTTTCGAGCTATTTTATCATTGATGTTGCTTGAGGGGACATCCTTGCAGGAGGTATCATCTTCGATTGGTCTTTCATCCATGGACTTTCTTTGTTGGAGACAATGCTCTTCATAGTCGAGCTTTAGCTTCCTTAAAAGACCCGCATTAATTATAGCACCTCCGAATCTTACCAAATACCAATCATGAAAGGATAGATCTCCGAACTTGACTTCGTGTCTTTATAGCTCATGAGGGCATGTCCATTCTTCATCCTTCATATTACCACCCCCGTTGCAATATTCACGAAAAGGATTGCATGTAGGCCATGCTCATGTGGAATCGTCTTTCGTGATCATTATGAGATTGCAGCAGTGCTTAATAGAGGGTTCCTCCTCTTCTTCGATTGAGAATTTCGCCAACCTTTCTTCATCATTAAATGCAGACCACATGTATTTGTTATTTTTAACCCTCTCATTGTCATCTCCTCTGTCGCAAATTTCGTTATGAGGGTTTCATGAGGCCCATAGATCGTACCACTCACCATTATCCACTCGTATTGCTTTGCACCAGTGATTCTTCCTCTTGGATGGGGATTGTGGGCACGCTTTGTATCGTTGGACCACCCGTTAATAATATGTGTTCTTGATTCATCCACCGAGAAATTTTTAGACCACATATCCCGCCATCCGTAATTCGATTTTTGGTTACGGCGTGAATCGGCTTCTCGCCGACAATATCAAGATCATTTTCCTCCACCATGCTAGAGCCATCGTCGGATTTGTCTTTTTCAGAAAATACGGCTTTGCATGCTATGGATTTGCTCTTTTGTTCTTCATTTTTTCTCTGTACCTCATCGCTAAGCTTGCCAATCATGGTTTCCAAGTTTTTTAGAGATTCGTCATGACTAAAAAGGCTTTTGTTTGTGCTTTCTTGAAAGTTCTTAAGCCATTCTTCTTGCTCCTTTTGTCTTTGAGGTATTTGTTGATTGTGTCCTCCAAATTAGATCTTCTTTCCCTGAAAGTTTCGCGGTTTTAATATGTGGGAGGTCCCCCATGATAGCCATTTCCGTTTCCATTATCCCCTTGAAACGGTCGATTTTCACCATATTTTACTTCTTCAACCTTGTTATCTTCGTCGATGAGAGGACAATTTTTTGTGAGATGTCCCCCTCCACAGCTTTCACATCCTACTTGGATGGCATGAACACATTCCCTGAGCTTAAGCATATACTGACCTAGATTTTCAAGCTTTCTAGTAATGGCGGCAATTCCTTCAGTATTCACGCCTAGGCTTCTTTGGCTTCCTCCATCGTGCCATTTTGAGAATGATCGGCCATTTTTTGAATGGCTTCAATGGCGAGGGCAGGGGTCATGCTTGGAATTGGTCCCTGGTAGTCCATCATTTGTCTTGTAGGCACGTTAATACCTTTGTAGAAAATGTTGACCTTTTGCTGGCTATTTAGGTCATGAGTGGGACATTTGTAGAGAAGGTCGTTGTATCTATCACAAGCTTGATACAACGTTTCATCGCCTTCTTGCTTAAAATTATGGATCTCTATAAGCTGATTAGATATCTTCGAAGGAGGACAATATCTTTGAATGAAATGCTTCTTTAGGAGCCCATGTATCGACCGCCTGGCGGGCAATCTTTAAATCCATCTTCTAGTTGCCCCAGTAAGTGTCATGGGGAATACTCGAGCATAACAACGTCATGAGAAACACCAGGTATATTGAAAAGGCTTGCGATGTACAAGACATTTTCAACGTGTTCATAAGCATCTTCGTCTCTGTTTCCCGAGAAAGGGTTAGCTCGTAGCTCCCTCATAAATTGTTCTTTGATCTCGAAACGGACATTAGCTCCAATAGCCGGCCTAACGAGCCCCGACCCTTGTTCATCCCTAGTCAATGCCAAATATTCTTCAAGAGTGAGGTCATCAATGTTTATGACTTCCATAGTACCTGAAAATTAAAAGAAATCGTGAGAAAACAAGAGAATTCAAAATAAAACAAAAGTAAAAGACTTAATAAAAATCCTAATATAACTCCTCGGCAATGGCGCCAAAAACTTGATGCAGGTTTTCTGACCAGGTTTTAATATTTATAAAGTCTAGTTTACCTATGTTCCACCTTATGCACTCACGGGCAGTGTACCCAGTCGTGTGTAGTGTAGTAATCGGTAAAACCGAGGTCGTCCCAAGAGCTAGAGAGCAAGAAATGAAAGCAAATATAATATAGTTGTGATCAAGAGAGGTAAAATGTGCTAACCTAGTTACTCATCCTATCATGTTATGTTCACGTCTAACTACTTCCAATTGATTCAAGTGGGGGTTTAAGTCGCTAGGAAAACATTTGGTCAGTTCTTCCTAACCTATCAGCAAAGGCTTCCACCGGAGATCAAGCTACTACCCTTGAAAATCTAGTTGTTTTTAGTCCCCTAAGCCAAGTCATTAAGTTCCTCTACATGCAAGATTCGCAACAATAAGTGCCCGGGCGCTAACATCTTAGACACTCATCCCTAACTTCTTAAGTTCATCCAAACGACAGGTGATCATTTGGTCAGTTCGCACAAGCGAAGAAGGGTCGTCAATTGGTCAATTCTTACCCTTCCCACTCAGTCTACCTACTTAGGGTCGGTGGTCAATTCTCCTAAGCAACTAGACACTACCGCCATTCAAAACTACCAAACTAGGGTAGCTACTAATCTAACTATGCATGCATACACTATAAACAATTATACGGAAGCATGTAAACGTAAAAAAAACAATTAAGGAATCATAACTAGGCTAGCACCAAAGGTGCTTAGCCGATCATATTAAAAGAAACTAAAGATTCAATGTTTGACATAATGAAATACATGAATCGGAAGTAAAAGAAAAGATAACCGCTAATGTTTATCGTTAGGGAGTGATTTCTCCCTTGGAGATGGCTCCGTATGCTCTTCAAGATCTGCCTTTGGACCCCTCTTCCCGTCTCTGCTTTTTGGTGTGGAGTGAATGATGTGAAATGCAAAAATTAGGTCTTGTATTTGTAGGCGTGATCTAGTTAAGGCGTAACTTGAGTTGAGAGTTACACCGTAACCTTTATAAATCCATAATAATGCTCTCGTAAAGCTGGTTACGGCGTAACACATGGAATGGGTTACGCCGTATCTTCGGTACAGGTTAAATTTGTATTGATTACGCCGTAATCGTTGGAAGGAGTTACATCGTATCTGATGGCGGCATGGAACATCCTTTGACCTAGTTGTTTACGGCGTAATCATAGTTGGGAGTTACGCCGTAATTAGCTGCTGAGTTGATCTTCTGAGTCACGCGCTAGCTACGGCGTAATGTGAGAGTGGAGTTACACCGTAGCTTCTTCACAGTGGGCATACTATCATAAATCTTTCAAGAAAATCTCTAAATCCGCGTCTCATTAGCTCCAATGCTCGTAATTTTTCTGAAAGTGAAATACAAAGAAAAACAAGCGTAAATCCATATAAATCTATAACTATCTATAAAGCATTTGGGACTTTTATAAATAGAAGTCTTAATTTTTTAAGCTTACACATGTT
Source organism: Chrysanthemum lavandulifolium (assembly GCA_022545495.1). Taxonomy (NCBI): domain Eukaryota; kingdom Viridiplantae; phylum Streptophyta; class Magnoliopsida; order Asterales; family Asteraceae; genus Chrysanthemum; species Chrysanthemum lavandulifolium. The sequence goes on along the minus strand of CM040238.1, from coordinate 55,988,593 downwards.
ACTATATTTAGTAATTCATATAATTAAATACTACACTAATTTCATCATTATGTACACTAATGACACAATAAATTTTAGTATTAAAATGAATTTTACAAACCTACAATAATACAAGCTTAAAGTTCTAAGGTTATCATATACATTCAATTTTTACTAAGTTCAAATGAATATAATTATGAAAATCTATATTTGTATTAATATATTTTATGAAAATTTAAACACACGTTTATTTTTGTAGAACTATCAAACCGGTTGACAGTCATATACCGACTATCATTGCATACCACTAAATGATCAAGATACGACAAAAAGTACATATTTGGTATACCGCTGCTTTGCGCGGGTACCATGCTAGTGATATAAAATACGAGCATTATCGGGGGAAATTGACACTTAATATTTAGGACTATTTGATGTAATCATGCCATCTAAAGCAAGTGGACAACTTACTCTAGACCCATATGCAACCACTGTTTCCCCTCTATATAAACCAAAGGTTGTAATAGGATTAAACAGAGATTCAAACATAGAAAAATAATACAAAGTGTTATAGTTAGAATCCTCCTCTCCTATGAACAACAATGCAAAGCTAGATGCCGCTTATTGTTTGAGTTAGGAGAGAATCTATCATCAACCGAGGTAGTTTTCTTTAGGCTATCCCTTGTAAATCTTATATTCATTTCTAATAAGGTTTATAAAAGATGAAAAGTACAAATGGTGTTATTAGCATGTTTATGTCATTCTCAAGAAAACCCAAACTCAACCCAGTGGATGTTTATCAGTTTTTCTCACTTGCTAAAATTGTTATTCTTATCATTCATGGTTATGGTTTGCATGAACGTGTGCACTCAAACCGAACCCCAACAGAAGCGTTGGTCGAAACCTAAAGATCATAGCCTCTCTACCTATGAACATGGGTATGATCGAACTGCTCAAAGAAGATCTGGTCAACAACCATGATCTCTGCCATGACCTCTTAATTGCCTCCACACACCCTCTGTAACTGCTCTGTCAGATTATTATGCCTATTGATTGTACAAAAATTTGTACGACCAGGACTTGCGATGGTGATCGAAGGGTACATGGGTGTATAATCTAGCCAAGCTTACTCGTAACTTGAAAATAAGAAATACCAAGATACTACATTAAGTGATTGCGCACGGGTTGGTCCTTGCGAACAACCTCCGGTGTGCGAATAAGTATATGTTATGGTGAGTATGTAAGTTTAAGATAAATGTTTGAGTGAATGATGAACGTACCATAACCAATTACCCATCCAAGCTATTTATCGGTGAGGAAATAGGCTTTGGAGGGCTGATGCACAAGATTCGGGGATCATGGGGGTGTCCCATGATTTCTTGTAACCGCTGGGCTTAGTGACACACGTTCTTAACCATGACGGGAAAGCTGAGGTAAAGGGGGAAACGTGTGTATGACCAAGTCAAGGTTCTCCTTTGTGTTATTATCTTCGAAGGATCCACCCTAAAGAGTGGGAGGCTTCGATTGGCGAATATCCAAATGGTAACTACTGTAAAGGGGTGAGATCGTGTGGTGAAGGTAGAGGCAATTATTAGAGGTAAATCGTGTGTATCTGGTAATGGTGTTAAGGTCGAGAAACCCGGTGGGGGTGTAACATCTCTTCCTTGTTCCATGTCGGACTTGTAGCGAAACTAGTTAAAACGGATACAAACTTGGAAGTAGCGGGACTAATAATAGCGGGTCCTACGGATGGCGCCACTAATTGTACAATAATTTGTACCGCCAGGCCTTGCGACAGTGATCGAATGGTACATGGATGTATGATCTAGCCAAGCTTACTCGTAACCTGAAAATAAGAAATACCAAGACACTACGTTAAGTGATTGCGCAGGGGTTGGACCTTGCAAACCACCTCTGGTGTGCGAATAAGTATATGTTATGGTGAGTATGTAAGTTTTAGATGAATGCTTGAGTGAATGATGAACATACCATAACCAATTACCTGTCCAAGCTATTTATATGGGAGGAAATAGGCTTTGGAAGGCCGATGCACAAGATTCGGGATCATGGGGTGTCCCATGATTTACAGTAACCACCGGGCTTAGTGACCCACGCCTAACCTTGGCAAAAGTCGAGGTAAAAGGGAAACGTGGGTATGACCAGTCAAGGTTCCCCTATGTGTTATTATCTTGAAGGATCCACCCAAGGTCGAGTGGCTTCGATTGGCGAATTCACAAATGGTAAATAATGTGAATAAGTAGTTTAACGCTAAAAGAGATTTAAGATGTTAACTTGAGGTCCGAGGTGAAGCTTAGGACATGTTCGAAGGGAGGCCTTCAAGCGGTTCGTAGGGTACATTGTCACCTATAAATAGGGAATTCATCACAGAGGTATGGAACCTAACTTAACCTAGGAGATATCATCTTCTCCAGCTCAATACTTTCATGAAATAATCGCCGTGACTGATTCTCACACCAGAGGCGGTTCGCGAGGGCTTCTCCCATGTTCTGTCTAACGTAGTGTCTTCTATGTTTTATTTTCAGATTATCTTGCACTTGGCATCACTACCATCACCACTAATTCTGTCAATCATCATTGACGGCCTAGCATCTGCACTTTATCGTACAATCAAACAATAATTGCATTCGCCATTATAATTACATTAGTTAGTTTAGCAAAATCAATAATAAATGATAGTGGTAAAAGGGTAAGTTGATGTAAGATATGATGTCAATAGTGGTAAACAATGATCGCAATCACAGCTATGACCGATCGCGATATGTGTTTTTTATTTGGACCGATTGTTTTGTTCCATATATTTTAACACATGTTCCAAGTAATGTTACCATCTTGATGTGGCCATAACACGCATGTTGCTTGTGAATATGATATTGCTCAAGAATGGGATTGAGCTAGCCTTGTCCTTGTCATGTAAATTTGAAAATTCTATGTTATCACTCAAATTGATAGATAAAAACACATTGCCTGTGTTTTCTTCAAATTGAAAAAAATCAAATCATGGTCACATGTGTTTAGCTTGTCAGTGAGTCGGTGATAAGAAAGTCATGCACTCATGCCCAACAACACAAGTACTTTGATTTAAATTTTATTTTTGATCTTTGGTTGACAGGTTTATGGTGGAAAATAAATTGGATTTTAGTTGGGTGGGATTTTAAATGTACATCAAAATAATAATGTGTTATATTCCAACCAATATGAATGATTCAAAATTATTGCTCAAAGAATTTAAGGAAGAAATGTGAAAAGACAAACACATAAATACAATCGAAAGTTACTAAACAAATGCGAGTGCTATTTTAGATTTCTCTTTATGGATTGTATTTTGCTAACATTGACTTTAAAGCTTTTATAATTAGTATCAAATTCAGAATTTTTGGTTGGGTGTAAAATCCTAAAGTTCGATTAACATTGTCTTATTTTTATCTCTTATATTATTTTTGAAAAAATGTGTATATGTTAAAAAAACTTCTACTCAAACATGGAAATCTTTCTGTGTATAAAGCTAAAAAAAAGGGCAGTTACACTAGAATTATCACCAAATACTAGTGGCAGGTGAGACAATTATCTAAAAACACCTTAAAAAATATGTTTCTACATCTCGTAGCCTAAAATCAGGTGTAGCTGGTGCTACACTCGTCCTCATGCTAGTTTCGCCCCTGATCAAATATTTCTATGAAGTATATGAAAAAAAGAAAAGAAACTTCATATTCAAATGCCAAAACCCTTTCAAATGACTATTTACTCTAAAAGTGTCTTGTTTAGAAATGCCAAGATTCTCAAGCAGAATAGATGTTAGCAAAAGAATAAGTTATTTTTTTAGAGAAAAGGAAAGGAAAGATAAAAGAGAGGGGTAATATTCAGGGGAAATGAGCAGAGAGGTGGAAGGGGACTGTACATAGAAAGCTGGAAAGCAATCCAACACACGTGCGGTTGTGTATCAAAGTTATCACCACAGTACTCATCATTCCTTTTTCCTTTTTTTTTTCTTTTTTCTTTTCTATTTGCCCATTGAAATAAAAATAGTACAATACATCTTTCAAATATGTTCATTTCATAATGAAATTACGAGTCGTGTGCCATTAAGAGATGACTAGAAATTTATATGAGTTGATATTTAGTACGTATGTGTTTTAGATCCAAAAAAAAAAAAAAAAAAAGGTATGTGTTCACTAGTTTGATAGTAATGCTACTAAAAGAAAGATTTTGAGACGTTTTGAATTCTTAGACCGGGTGTAGCAGTGAACGTGTTTATATCGTCAACTTAACGAGACATCAAAAAAATTTTCTAACATCAACTTTACAATCAAACATGTGTATAATAAGACTACAGACTTAACCAAATAAAAATATCTCGCTTTAAAATAAAAATATGTTCATTTCATAATGAAATTATGAGAATTAGAAAAGAGCTCATTTTTTCACTCTCATTAGTTCATGTCATGTACTCGTGTGCCATTGAGAGATGACTAGAAATATATGAGTTAATATCTAGTATGTGTTCTTAGATAAAAAAGAAATAAAAAATTGGTATGTGTTCACTACTAGTTTGATAGAAATGCTACTAAAAGAAAAACAAGTTGAGATTTTGAGACATTTTGAATTCTTAGACTGGATGTAGCGGTGACCGTGTTTATAATCGTCAACTCAATGACACGCCAACTTTTTTTTTATAACACCAACTTCACCACCAAACATGTGTAATAAGACTACAGACTTAACCAAATAAAACTGTCTTGCTTAAACACAAACATACATCTCAATACACTTGCACACAAAACAAAAAAGCTCAATCGTTTGCATGACTGAGTTGTGCGCAAAAATGATTGACGATCGAGTTGTGTGGCGGTGGCGTAACAAGGGACGACCGAGTTGTAAGGGAGGACGTGTTATCCAACCTCCACTACACTCGGTCTTAAATTGGACAGAAAACAAAGGTACGTTATGACCGATAAATTAACATTTTTACATTTCAAAATCTTTTTATTGATTGTATCATTGTAATATAAAAATAAAATTTCACTTTAAAATAAAAGAAAATTTGTTAACCATTCAAATTGGGAGAGATAAAGTATTGTTAAGTTAGCATTTATCACTATATTTAGTAGATTCTACTTTTGATTAACTTTAATAAACCACAGAAAAAATTTACTATAATTGTAGTTTGTCACCAAATTAAACTTGCTTTTTCTAGGTTGGGTCATCAAAGTTGTAAAAAATACATATATAATCTCAAAAAGATTAAAAAAAAAGAAAAATAAGAAGAAGCACTATTTGTGTGCATGCATTTTGAAATGGTCCTGTTTTGTACCGTATGACAAGAATAGTGTAATCTTCCTCATTTGGCATCACATTTACTCTGTTACGTATGGATGTGTCTATTTACCATATTATAATATATACTAATTGGAGTTGGAGGGTGTATAAAAATACAATGTATAAATGAGTGTGTGTCAACATTTGATTGGTCCAATACAAGTTGTAGTACACAATACAAAGTTGTGGCATGCTATCATTGGTTGAAGTGTGTTTGCCTTTTTACTGTTCACCGTATACAACATGGTATGTCAAGAATGTATACTCATACCACACACAACCGCCTCTATCTCTAGAAATTTCTCTCCTCTTTACCCTTATTCTTGAAGCTTCTTCCATCAAAATTTTTCCACTCCAAGATATTGTCACTCATCGTGTACACTAACAAATACCGATATCCACAAGTAACACAAACCCTAAAGAGATCTAAAGACGACCATGAGTCATATCTTCCTGTGATGAAGGTTCGACACATACCTTCATCAAAGGCGTAGGAAAAAAAACAATAACTTTTATAGGCGAAATCTGCTGCTTTGATGTAAGTCATTCTCATTTTTTTATTCCTAAGGTTTTAATGAATTGGTGTTTAATTGTTTGATGAGTAAAATGAATTGGGTCCTAATTATTTGACATTAAATATACTAATGTTATTACTAACTCTATGGAATTGATTTTTGCATATTGTATTTGAGGTAGGTCAATCGAGTAGAAGTTTTTTTTTATTTTCTTTTATTAATTTTCGTATCCTTATGTGTGTTTCGATTGGGTTTGGAATTGTACTATGGCTCCTGTTGCGGCATCATTTATTCTTTGCTTCTTTTATGAAGTTACAACCGGGATCATAAGGAGTGAAGGGATCGACTACGGAGAAGGAGATTGTAGGTCAGGGGTTGTGTTGCCTATGAAACATAATGTTTAGGCACATTTGATGGCACTTTCGGCCATCCGATTCTTTGGAGAACGCACTGCAGAACTTACTCGGTTAATGGTCCCTCCGTGGAGTTACACTACGAGAAAACAAATCTTCTCGGACGTTACTCCACACCACCTCGAACGTCAAATGTGCTATATCTTGGCGTGGCATCACCACGACAATGGTGTTTGCACCATGATATGGTACTACAAGCCATGACAAGCGTTTATTCAATAGTTTGTGCGTGCTTTGGATGTGCATACATGTAAATGCATCTTGCATAATATCTTGAGGGTACACCGATTTTGAGCGGCTCGGGTTAAAAGTCTCACCGCACGTATCTTGGCATGGCGGTCGTTAGGCTTGCGGCCGTGACGGTAGCACCCTGTTCTTAATTGCTACCCTATCTCGAAGCACTCTGGAGAAAAGCAGATCTTCTCTTGACGTTACTCCACACCACCTCTGTCTGCGTGAAATGTGCCTATATCTTGGCGTGGCACCACCATCACGGTGGTGTTTGCGACCATGATATGTGCTCGTGAGCCATGACTCGTTTATTGTCTTATCCTGTTAAATGAGTTCATGGTTGAAAGGTTACGGATATTGGATGAAATCGGCCCATGTATTGGTGGGATAGACTTTCCTAAGGCAACGTATAATGCTTACACCCATGGAAAATGTATCCTTTTTCTTTAACTAAATAAATATAGTTACCAAGGCAATGATGATAATTACATTTGACTTACTTTCGTATCTTGCCGTGGCAACCGCACTTGAGTATGGATGCGACCATGGCGAGAAGTTTGTGAATTTGTGTATCGAGCCTATTTATTGCTTAAAAACCTTATGTAAACCACCTTGGTCATTGTGCCTTTTGTTAAAATCAAACGGGTCGAGTTGAAATAATCACCAAACACTTTTGTAAGTATCATAACTTTTATCAAATTTATGTTAAAGTCTTGCGGCGTCATATGCATTTAAAACTTCCATGTTTTCGTTTGTACTCTCACGGTTTGATATAGTGAATTTTGTTAATGTTTCATTGGATGTGACAGTTTCGTTCGTATTGGAGGATTTGAAAGAATTTGGGGTGATGTTCTTGATTTGCATTGACGACGAGGGACTCAAAGGTAATGATGTTATCTGAAGCTTAATAAGGTAATGTTAGTGATGCACATCAAAATAGGTATTGTTAGATCTGAATAAGCTATGATGATGATTTTATACCACCGATGTCACGCATTGTAAATTTCTGTTATATTTTGATATCGGTATTCTTAGATGTCATCGAAACTATAGATAGATAATTTCAACCAACCTCTACTTTTGATTTTCTTTGCGATTCTCTCCGTTATTTATAAGTGTTTTTCTCGCATAGGCGCATCGATATTAGACTATTAACTTATATTTGCAATTCTATACCGAGATGCATGTCTATAATCTATTTAGTAGAGGTTGGTTGAAAATTGTTGATCAATTACTATGTTGGATCAAATAACCCTATTCATGTGCTTGATTGTTGCGTAAAGATTAGTTTGTCATTTGGTTGGTTCGAGTTGTTCTACATCAAATTCGTCAAATTAAATGTTATAGGAGAAGGGAACGGTGAAAGTGTAAAACGACTTGAAAGTAGTTAACCTTCTATAAATGCATGGAAACATTTAATTAGAAATGAATACAATTACAACTTGGTTGAATCCTTTCTTTAAAAAAATTTTGTTTATAGTATATTGGAGAAAAAGGCGAATTTATGAAAGTGTATGGTTAGCGGATGTTGTATCAAGGGTTCATGAGTTATAATTGTGTGCAATTATGTGTTGATTTAAGGAATTATAGGTTCGGTTATATGTTAATTGGTTCGAGTTATATGTTTATTGGTTGTTTCGATTCGTTAGTTGATTTTATTTCGAGCGCTATAGTTTTGTGGCGGTATTCGTTGACATGTCGGTGGTAATAATGAGGAAAGGAGATGATCTTGATAGCGAGTGTGCAAAATGTGATGGCGGTTCCATGGAAGAAAGTAGGTATGCATTCCATGGTCATTATTGAGATTAGTGAACATGAGTTTATGACCAACCAACCACATGAGGATCGAGTTAAAAGCAGTTCCAATGCTTTATGGCATGTGTATCGTAATGCCGATTTATCCATTTAGGCGTCAAGGTGTTAACCTTGATCATATATGTTTTATTTATATATAAGCGAGTTGGTGAGAATCGACTATTTAGGGGATGTAGAGGTGTTTATATATAAGCGAGTTGGTGAGAATCGCTAATAAATAGTATTTATTAGCAAAGTCTGGACACGATTGATTTTAAAGGCTAATGTGGCAACTTTGTTGTGGCGAGCAAAGTTCTGAGGTCATTGTATCCACGGCATGATAAGTATGAGTATACCAGACAATCTAATACAAACCACAAATGATTAAGATTTGTCAAAATTTGATGTTTGCTTATGGTTTTAATGGACAACAAAATTATGAAAGTACCCGAGTCAAAAAGATATCTGACTCTTTGATAGGCTCAGATAACTTAGGTTGGTCCTTAGAGGCCAAATTGCAATTAATGAATGTGTATTACACATGATCACCAATATGTATCTTTTATAATTTTAAGGTGATGGATTAACTGGATAATTACAGAACAACAATGGTAGCTTCATTACGACCATTAAGAAACCCATGCTAAATTAGTGTGTGGTCAATACGAGATAGTTTGAATCAATGTTGTTATCGCACAAACCTGAATATTGAAATGTAGTGATTTCTTGGCTCCAAAAGTCAATACAAATTGATATGGTTGAAGGTCAAATATATGCGATGACAAGATGACTTGATACAATGGAGACAAGTTGACCTTATAGAGCCTTAAAAGTTTAGTTTCGAGTTTATCCTCTTCATTTTCCCGCTAAAGTTACCCAAGTATAAAAGCGGTTTTATCTCATGAAAGAGTAATATCATTATAAGAAAACGGATAGAGAAGAAGTGCGAGTAGCAAACGGCGGATAATAATCTGTGGCCAACACTTTAGCCTAAAATGTTACTACCCAAAAATAAACAAACAATGCCTTGCACTATAGCTTAGCTTTGGTCGGGTTATCTCACATTTGCCATGTGTGTTTTCATTTCAAAGCTTTACATATCGATAATTTGTTCTTTTATCTATGGTCACAGTCACCATCGATGGAGCGGCGTGCGGTGAGAGATTGGGGACATGCTAATGATTTACGTATGATAGCGATAAGTAAGACAAAACCTATGTCTCTTGTCGACAAATGTACGAGGTTAAACATTTCCAACAAAATAAGATTGCATGTGTTTAACTAGAAGTTTTTGAAAAGAGCCATTTGGTGTTTCTAGTTTCTTGAATCTTATTTTTGTCTTGGTGATTTTAATTTGAAATTCAATTGATATTTCGTTTGTGCACTTGAACTTATAGTGTAACTCTTTGAGTTGCCACGTTATTGAACTTCACGTATATTGATTAACTTGGTGGTATTTGATTTTTTAAAGAGAGTTGGCTAGATGTGGCAAGAATTGTAGATTACAGGTGCTCTCTACGGTGAAATCAAAGATTGCGAGGAAGCAATCTGACGCATGCTTAGACTTATCGAAACCAAGGTTAGTAATTTTATTTGACTCACAACAATCTATGTTGTTCGGTGTGGTAAAATGGGTGGGTTGGGTAAGCAGGCTAAAGTCAATAGACTTATTTTCCAAATGGGTAAATTGAGGCTAGACTAGGCGTACTTTGATAGACCGAAATGATTCCATATTTATAAGTGTGAACCGAAGTTGTTACACAAACATTTGACATGCGTTTCGATTGAATATGTTTTAGTTATGAGTGACTATTAAGGAATAGCTTTACTCCCTTTGTCCATTTTGTATCTAAAAGTTACGGCCATGTGTTTTTAAGTTTGTGTTTCTACCATTGGGGAAAAAGTAATGACAAATTATATGCGATTCCCACTACATTATTGGATTTTAATTATGTTACTTATTGTTATCGTTAAATATCATTAAGCAAGTGTATTAATCACCATTCTTTTGACTTGCATATATTGCGTGTGATGTGGCTAAGTGAGATCCATGGGAACCAATGAGTGAAGCATGGTTAAGAATATGTTTAAACTATCCTTGACGAACATCGACACTAGCAATAATGGAGCAGCTAGCAGATTCCGACTCGGCACAAAATGAATCAAGACGGACATAAATTAAGTTACAAGCATAAAGAACATATTCTAATTTCATGCTTAGATTAATAGTATGTGTTGTGGACAACATATCGGAACCAAAATACATATTGTTATTTAGTTGTGATCTTATTGCACGACGATGTTGTTAACTCCATTTCAAGCCTACATAACTTTTGTCGTATTGAATAACTATGTGGTTTTCATTATAATGTATAAAATAAGATAGTTCCTTATTCCACAAAACATTAACATAATTCTAATAAACATAAACATAGCCGTCCCAAAGAACGCTTGTTCACTACTAGTTGCGTAACAATCAAAAGATCTTTTATGGGCATACATCTCTTTTACAAAGTTGATTGTGACGTGTGCTATACATTATACAATATTATCAACTCCATCTAGTGCATGGCACAATAATTTATCTAAAATTCAAAATTGTTTGGAAAATTTAGTGTATTTGTGGGATTAGTTCACACCTTGTAATGGGTTAGGAGGTGCAGGTGTACACCCATAAGGTCCATGAACACCCGACTCTTATAGTGGTTTGTATTGGTAGTACTAGTAGAAATCTTGCTTGTGGAAATCTTGTTTCCAGCGATAGGCGTGTTTCCACCGAAGTGCTATGAAATCTTGCTAGAGGTATGAAAGTCTTGCTAGTGTTAAAGTACTAATAAATGGCGATTATAACCGCTTTATGACCATGTTTAATTGGTCATGTAACCACTATGACTATAATGGGGATAGTTATGAGGTGATTAATGTGCCGATTAATCCTCATAATTCCATTTGAGCAGTGAGAGTAATGTCCTATAAATAGGATATCCGAATATGCATGAAAGATACAGACAGAAAACCATTAACACTTATTAGCGCAAGGGTTATAGAATTGTGCCTAATTCCATAAAGCGCATTTGGTCTTATCCCAAGTAGATATTCGTAACCCGGACATTAGGGTCGAATAGTTTACTTTGAAAAGTGATCACACGATTCAAGTGATATCCGGTAACCACCAAGTGGTATTTATTCTTCACGACTATTGTTGTTTCTGTGAAGTTGATTATCTTACCACATTGCGGGAGCTATACCCCAACAATCAAAGTAAACTATTTTGTGATAATCAATGGCAACCGCAATGAAACACGTGGCTTCAAACTTTGCTAAAATTTGGACAAGTTTGAAGGGGTGGACTTAGGAGGTGGCAAAAGAAGATGCACTTCTTCTTTGTCGAGCATGAGTGTGGTGTATGTGCTAACTACACCTATTCACGATGATGGGGATGATGCTCTTGTGGAGCGGATCCGGAGGAGGAGCAAATGGGAGAATGATGACTACATATGCACGAGGTCTTATTACGAATGGTATGTCGATTCTTTGTTTGATATTTATCGAACTTTGAATCTTCCAAAGAACGTGGGATTCCTTGGATGCCAAATATATGGTGAGGATGCATCAAGTAAAAGTTCCTTGTTAGTAATTTCACAAATTACAAAATGACCGATTCAAGACCGGTTATGGAACAATACAATGAACTTCTTGGAATACTTGGAAGGTTTACACAACACCAAATGAACATGGATGAGGCTATCAAAGTCTCTTGTGTCATTGACAAACTCCTCCTTCATGGAAAGATTTCAAGCATACCTTGAAACATATGAAAGAGGTTAACTCTTGTTGAGTTGGGCGATCATCCGCACATTGAGGAATCTCTCGAGTGCGGGATAATGACAAGCAAAGAGTAGCAATGCTCTTGGACCATCTGTTGTCAATATGGTAGAGCATAACAACTCCACGGTACAATGATAACAAAGGCAAACGCAAATATCATGATAACACAAAGCGGATCTTAACAAGAAGGCAACTCCTACTTGTTGGAAATGTGTAAGGCCGGTCACATTAAAAGGGACCAAAGGTGTTAAAATTGGTGGTAAAGCCAATGGATCGGGCACTAATGGTTCGGGGTGGTGGTTCGACCAACTCACTGAAAGGTCGAATATGTTTAATAAGTCTTTTCGATTTATTATGTTACATATGTATCTCGAATCTTTTATGCGGGATGATGATGTTGCGTGGTGGGTTGACTCGGTGCAACAGTTCATGTGTGTAAAGATAGAAGGCGGTTCAAGACTTATGAGTCACCGAATGATGGTTCTATTCTTCACATGGGAAATGAGTCAATGACCTTGGTGCATGGTCGTGGTTGTGTAGATCTTAGGTTTAGTTACGGAAAGATTGTAACTTTGTTTAATGTTATTCATGTTCACGATATAAGGAAAACTTGGTTTCAAGTAGTGTTTTGAATAATCATGGATATAAACAAGTTATTGAGTCGATAAATTTGTGCTTTCTAAGCATGGTGTTTTTATTGGTTTTGGTTATTTATCTAATCAAATGTTCGGACTTAATGTTACCAGCGATGTTATTTCAACTTTTGTGACCACATATGATCGGTGATTCTACCCAGGCATGCTAGACTTGGTCATGTTCACTATAAAAGGATGCAAGATATGTCTAGGGATGGTTTAATCTCTGCTTTTGACATGGACCTTTGAAAAGTGTAAAACTTGCATGTTGACCAAGATAACCAAGAAACCACTTTCGGGGTGTTAGTCGTGAGACTAAGATCTTGGAACTTATTCACGATGACTGTGTGATTTGCATGCCACTCCTTCTTTGGGGAATAAGAAGTACTTTGTGACATTTATTGATGATGCTTCAGATTTTGTTATGTCTATCTGTTACATACCAAGGATGAAGCATTAGATAAATTCAAAGTGTTTAAAAGCGAAGTTGAATTACAACTTGGGTCTTTGATCAAAAGATTAGGATCGATAGGGAGGTGAGTACATGGATACTCGGTGCTTTCGATCTGTTGGAATAATCCATGAAACGGCGCCCTTATACTCCTCGGCAAATGGTATTTACGAAAGGAAAACAGTCTTTGAAGGAGATGGTTAATTCCATGTTGTCCTATTCAGGATCGAGTCAAGGATTCAGGGTGAAGGTATGTTATGACTTGCTATTTGTTAAATAGGGTTCCCAACAAAGGAACAAGGTAACCCTTATGAACTACGGACTAAAAGGAAACCCAACTTGAACTATCTCAAGGTGCGGGGTTGTAGGAACATTGTAAGACTCCACAGTCCAAAGATGAAAACTTTGGGTGAAAGAGGCATGATCGCATCTTTGTTGGATATCTTGAGCATTCCAAGGCTTTTAGGTTCTATGTTATTGAACCTAATGAATATGTTTCGATTAACTCAATAATTGAATCAAGGGATGCGGACTTTGATGAGAATAGATTCTCATCGGTCCCAAGACCAAGTCGAGGATTCCTAATGGAACTCATGACACGGTGTATCGAGGTCCCGATGGTGAACCATCGGTGGTCCTGATGAGGTTGTGGTTCAACAACTGAACTGTGCTCGGGAAGAGCAAAAGGTCGGGACTCAAAGTCATTTGGACACGAGTTTCAACTATACTTAGTTGAAGGAACTAGGGATGAGGTCTCGACCAATACTCCTATTGCTTCATTGTTGAGGATGATCCCAAGACATTTGAAGAAGCAATGAAGTCCCGGACATTGCTTTCTAGAAAAGCAATCAATGATGAGATGGATTCCATCATGGGCAACAACACTTGGGTGTTGGTTGATCTACCTCACAGTTGCAAACCTCCGGGTTGCAAATGGATTTTCAAAAGGAAAATGAAGGTAGATGGAACTATTGAAAAGTTCAAGGCTAGACTAGTCATTCGGGGCTTTAAACAAAAGTCGGGAATAGACTATTTTGATACTTATGCCCACATGGCTCGTGTCGATTACCATAAGACATTGATTGCTTTGGCATCTATTCACGTCGGTTATTCATCGGATGGATGTGAAAACATCTTTCTTGAATGGTGAATTGGAAGAGGAGGTTTATATGAACCAACCTCGGGGCTTCATCTTGCTGGCAATGAAAACAAGGTGTGTAAGCCGATTAAGTCTCTTTATGGACTTAGCGGGCACTAACAATGGCATCAAAAGTTTGATGAAGTGGTTTTGTCTAGTGGTTATGTTCTTAACCAAGGCGACAAATGTGTATATAGCAAATTTGATGAATCTAGTAAAGGAGTCATCATTTGTCTATATGTTGATGACATGTTGATCTTTGGCGTGACCAAAATCGAGTTGACGACAAAGGAATTTTGTCATCAAGGTTCTCCATGAAAGACATGGGGAGGCGATGTTATCCTTGGTATAAGGATTAAACATGAAAGTAATAAATTTCTATCTCTCGGTCTCATTATATTGAGAAGGTCTTGAGAAATTCCATTACTTTGATTGTACTCTGTGAGTACACCTATGGATACTGTGAGAAGCGATGCCTAATAATGGCAAAGTCTGTATCTCAACTTGAGTATTCTAGGGTAATTGGTTGTGATGTATGCCATGACTTGTACAAGACACGATATTGGTTTTGCGGTGGGAAAATTGAGCGGTATACTAGTAATCCTAGTGCTCATCAACGGCAAGTTATTCACATGGTCTTAAGTATTTGAAGAGAACTATGGATTATAGTCTCTCATATCTTGGTTATCCTTGATGTCGGAAGGTTACAGATGCAAGTTGGATCGATAACTGCTGAAGACAATTAAATCTACCGATGGTGGGTATTCTACTTGGTGGAGGTGCAATTTCTTAGGCATCGAAGCAAACTTGCATCACCGGTTCAACAATGGAATCTGAATTTGTGGCTTTAGCATTGCTTTGGTAAAGAAAATGAATGGTTGAAAAACTTGCTTCTTGAGATTCCATTGTGGCTAAACCTATAGCACCTATTTCTATCGGTGTGATAGTCTTGCTACATTGGCTAAGGCTTATAGCGGATGTACAATGGTAAGTCTAGACACTTAGGTGTCGGGCATAGCATGATTCGTGAGCTTATCATGAATGAGGTGGTATCTATAGAGTTTGTGAGATCTCACGAACTTAGGCGATCACTTGGCGAAGGATTAGCTAGAGACTTAGTTATAAAGTACGCTAAAGGGATGGGTTTAAGTCCAACTTAGTCATCGAATGCTAGGACACTGACTCCCCAAGGAAACTTGGGAGTTGAGTTCAATGTGGAAAGTTTGAACATTCGATTGGATGGAGCACATGTTTATTTTACATCCCAGGTTGTGCTCGGAACTGCTTTGAAAGGAGGATGAAGTCTTTACTTAATGGTTAATTTTCTTTGAAAAAGTGCTTGGCGAGCATGACTAAAGAGGAACCACCTATGTAAATGTTGAAGTTTTGCCGCTTGAAGCTTTGGACTTTTAGCTTTTACAACATTTATGAATTTGGATATGGACACATGGCTTGTATAGTGTCGGGAGGTATTAAGTGTTTGAAAACTTGTGTATTTTATCTTGGTATTCAAATGGGTTGAAGGGTTCAATTCTTAGAACACCCGATTCTCGAATATTTGAGCGTGTAATTTACTAAGATGGAAATTCAATCCTCATGACATTTTCGTTTATGCACATGTTTTGTTTGATGTTTATTTTTCATACAAAGTGAACTAAATTTGGGGAGGATTGTTGGAAAATTTAGTGCACTTGTGGGATTAGTTCACACCTTGTAATGGGTTAGGAGGTGCAGAGTGTACACCCATGGGTCCATGAACACCGACTCTTATAGTGGTTTGTATTGGTAGTACTAGTAGAAAGTCGCTGCGGAAAATCTTGTGGAAAATCTTGCTTGTGATTTCAACGATAAGTCGTGTTTCCAATTGATAGGCGGTGTTTCCATCGAAGTCTATGAAATCTTCTAGATGTATGAAAGTCTTGCTAGTGTTAAAGATCTTGTTAAATGGCGATTCTAATGCTTTATGACCACGTTTAATTGGTCATGTAACCACTAACTAAACTATAATGGGGATAGTTATGAGGTGATTAATGGGCGATTAATCCTCCTAATTCCATTTGAGCGGTGAGAGTAATGTCCTATAAATAGGATATCCGAATATGCATGAAGATACAGAATGAAAACCATTAACACTTATTAAGCGCAAGGGTTATAGAATTGTGCCTAATTCCATAATCAGTTTGGTCTTATCCAAGTAGATATTCGTATAACCTGGCGTTAGGGTCGAATAGTTTACTTTGGAAAGTGATCACGCGATTCTGAGTGATATCCGTGTAGCACCAAGTGGTATTTATTCTTCTTGAAGTTGATTATTTTACCTGCTGCGGGGCTATACCCCAACAATAATTACATCGACTACTTATGTATACTTAACAACTTAACATAAAAATCGTCAAGGAAAAAAAAAAAAAAAAAAAAAAAAAAAAGATCTCTTTCCTGTAAAATATGTCTATATCGAAATTCTTAGATAGATAGTCCGAATCTGTGTCATAGTTTGTAGGTCTTTAACTAATTGATATCATATGTCTATCACAGTGCCGTCCTAAGGGGCTAGCGAAGTGAGCGACCTTCTAAGGCCTTTAAATTTCGGAGTACAAATTTTACTTATGTTTAACATTACGTTTAACAATGTCACATGAATATCTAATGAATTAGCAATGATTATCAAGTAAAACCAGTATTTTATAACCAAATTTGATTGCGTATTTTGCATCAAGAAAATGCTAAAAGCGTGTCATTCTTTATGTACGTAGATACAACATAACGACACTTCTTATATGATATTCATTTCTAGGGCTAAATTTTCAATTCTCGTTCAGAGCCTCAAAATGCTAAAAGCTGTGTTGTATAAAATATTCCGTTATTTTTCAAGAAATGAAAAACAATGAGACTCAGTCTCGCCACAACTTTAAGTAAATTTTGTCGAAGATGATACTTGCACATCATTTTATAGGCATCTACAACAAATTTTTTTTTTTTTTTTGAAAAAGCATTTAATACAAGTACTACTTGTAAGAATAACTAAATTAATTCTATGTATTGATAATGAAGAGTGTCTCTAACTTGTGGCTTAAGAGCATGTTGATACCCATTAAATAAGTTTATACTTTATGTTTAAACTGAGAGTATATATGTCATGTATTAACTATTATATCCATCTTTTACTATAAGAGCATGCGGTGTAATAATGTTGCCATAGGCGTTATGCTGATTTGGCCTTAAACCAGCGTTATCATATCACTCATGAGGTGTTAGGTTCGTCGTTGATGGAAGCGTTGACATAGCATGTTGAGGAATGATTTAAAAAATAATAATAATAATAATAAATAAATAAAAATTTACGCCTAAACGGCTAGTGATGTTAGGGAAAAAAAACAATCACCTTCTATAAATACCCACATTTACATATTATTTTTATGCACTTTCAATACATTTAACCCAAACCACAATTTTAATACAATTTTTCTTTCAAAAACCATGACTTGTAATCTCCCACACACCGTCGAAGAAGTTAATGACGGTGTTCAGAAACTGATTGACGGTGATAACTTTCCCCCGAGAAAAACTTTACGAGGTTTCCGAGATGTTTAGCAACGCAAACAGCTTGAAAGGTTTGCGTAACTTTTTCTATAGCCGTGTTAGGTGGTTGGAAGTTTTGCGTTTAGAATTGAAAGCCCGTTTGGTATTTTTTTTATGTTTATTAATATAATATTAGGTTGTTTATTAAATGAAGTATTAGTTTAGGGGTTCAATTTATAATTTTAATTTATTAAGAAAAGTTAGGCTCAAAAAGTTATGTTGACTGTTGAGATGGTGTTATGAGCGCTGACGTGGCGTGGTGTTTTTCCATAACTTGAGTTATTACACCGGGGTTTTCATCTTTTTAAACACGTCTTTAACACGTGCCTTTAGACACAAGTTAAAAAAACCAACTAAGCGATTTGACACAAACTATATTTGGATCCATTGAAAACTAAGTTCAAGTTCAATCTCCTTGTTCTCCCTTTTTATGGTTCCATTTTGATATAACATTTACATATCTAGCTAGCCTTTTTGGACATAATAAGTGTTGTGACCATCCTAAAAGTAAGGAATAGAAGACTCAGTGATTTTGAATGTTTGTTAGCATAGATATTATAGACAGACTAATTATATGTATATATGAATACACAGCCCACTGCTCATTTTGACAGTGCCAAACTACCAACTTAAAAGATGATAGTAATTTTTAAGGTTTCAATCAATGTTTTGATGGATGGGGTTGGGCCTAGATAGGATGCTTTTGCACATGCTTTAAACAAACACCTTTACTACCACAATCATCACCACCATATCATCATCACCATCTAATTGAGGATTATAAAAGTTACATAAACAACTCACAATGTTTCCATTCACTCATTCTTAAAGGGTCCCTTGATTCATACACACTTTTGACTTGAACCATACACACATATAGGTCAAAAGTGTGTATTAATAATTACCTTTTTGACCACTAACTTATCATTAAATAATGATTACCTTTTTTATTAAAATATTAATTAATAACTCTTTTTTATTTTTTTCTCTAGTTTTATACTTAATCCCAACAATTAAAAAAGCTCACCTTTCATCATTTTTTTCAAATATTAATATCTTTCAAACGGTTAATCGTCAAGCGAAAAAAAAAATATACCATTACGACGAGCATTTACTTATCTTTTTATAGATAGGCACTTTAATATAATTTCGACAAAAAAAAATTTTTTTTTCGTGTTTTTCACGTTTTTTTACGTTACTGAAATTTGCATTAAAATCATATATGATTTAACACTAATTTGAATAACACATGTGATATTAATGTTAAATTATATATGATATATATATCATATGTGATTTATCATATACGATTTAACATTAGTATCACATATGATATTACATATCATATGTGATTTAACATTAATATCACATGTGATCTTCAAATTAAAATGAAAAAGTAATTAAAATGAAAAAGTAAAAATATTAACTCAGTTGCAACATGATTAGTAGTATTTTACAATGTCAGGGTCCCACTTAAATTTAAATCAGTTGCAAAATTCGAAGTAAAAAGGGAACACATTAATCGAGGTTTAGATATTACTCCGTATTTCGGTACATTTAATTACACACTTGAGAGCCTTTTTATCTTGGAAGAAACAAAAGATACATGTTGCAGTCAAAGGGTGAGTCAAAGGGTGTATGTAACGGATGACCCTTCTTAAATGAATTAATCACTCCTAGATCTGACAAGCAATTATGTCAGTTTTACATATACTTTAGATGAACAAATCAAACATATGATACAAATTACAAAACCAAAATTTGACCATCGCGCATACATACAGCTTCTAAGCAAAACAACATTAGACTGAACTACTCGGCTCGCATCATTCCTCAAGTGTTGGAGTTACCACTCCAATATTTTTCATGTCATAAACATTGGCTAGTCAAAAATTTGAAAATGAGAGCAGTAAGTAAGTAGCGAGTTGGATTTATACGGATTATGACACAAAGGGTGACATTTTATTACAAAAAGACAACCTTACTGGTTGATCTATAGTTTAGTTATTCCAAAAAATAATCAAAGCAAAAACTTGTTGAAAACTATAAACTTAACATTACAAAATAACTATCACATTTTAGATTAGCTAGCAGTTTCTTGTTGGTTTTATACCATTTAAGATAAGACTCAGGAATGTATCTTTTAATTGGTTATAATGGCTTTTTAACCCATGTAACGCTCTAACATTCCCTTGTATATAATTTCCTAGCTCTTTGCTAATTTACATATTTATTGCCGTTCAGAAAAAAACAGATTCTTGTTGGTAAGTAAGAAAATCAAACATACCAGCATGTACATCAGGGGTTGCGGCAGCAGTTGCATCAACAATAACCGTAACAGACTTGTAATCAAGTCCTACAGCATCAAAAACAGTCTGCCTTATGCAGTTTGGAGTTTGAACACCTATAATGAGAGATGCAACTAAGTTAAAGTATCTGATAATCGAGGTTTAGTGACATGTATGATTGAGAATTTGAGATAAAGTTGATATACCAACAACAACTAAACTATCGATCCCTGCTGCTTGAAGTACTGAATGAAGATTTGTAGCAAAAAATGCACTAAACCGTGTCTTTACCACTTTATAATCTTCGTCTTTAATGACTAGACCATCAACAAGTTATGCTCCCTTGCTTCCTTTTGAGGACGGTTTTAGTTTCCCCTCAGCATACCAGTGCCTACGAAATAGCTCAACATCTCTTCCCAATGGGTCATGTTCTCTTACAACCTTCAAACAAAAACGCACATACAAAAGATAAGTTATGAGACAACGGATACAACTTGAGATGTAAACTTATTATATCTATGTGTTCGCATACAATATATCCCAGACCAGCCCTCATTAACATATAATCATGCCTCCACCCCTACTCTTTTTACATACATCAAAACGATGCATTGGAGATGCTCAAGGAGACAGACAACCCTTTAACTTCAACTTTGCAATACATAAGGAAGATTATCGATTACCACATTGACAAGAAAATAAAGTAACCAACAGTACATGTTATGTT
The DNA here is from genome assembly GCA_022545495.1 of Chrysanthemum lavandulifolium. Classification (NCBI taxonomy): domain Eukaryota; kingdom Viridiplantae; phylum Streptophyta; class Magnoliopsida; order Asterales; family Asteraceae; genus Chrysanthemum; species Chrysanthemum lavandulifolium. The sequence goes on along the minus strand of CM040238.1, from coordinate 55,967,681 downwards.
TATATTAACAAAAAAAGTACCCAAGTAACAAGGATGCCTCTTTGCCTAGCAACCTCCACTGCCTTAATAACGTTAGGAACAATAGCTACGCCAGCATCAATATGCACAGAGCCACCAGCCGACACAAAATCATTCTGAAACAAAGCTAGAACACTGTTATTGCTATTGCTAACTCTCTGAAATGATAATACTTTCCAACACAAATACATACATAAACAAAGCGTGCATATGCATGCGCATGCAAGTGAGAAGGTTAGTTGAAAGAAAAAAGGGAACCTGCATATCGATAACAAGAAGAGCACTAGTGCTGCGAGTATGATAGGCCGTCATTGCTAACTCTCCGAAATGATTTAAGTGCCAAATTTGGTTTGGGTTCCACTGTTACAAGGTGTATGAGTATATCATATATATGTGGATGGGCACTTCCCTCTCAAGTTGTTTATCATGACCAGTCGACCGAGTGCCCTCTCAAGTTGTTGATCATGACCAGTCGACCAATCAATTTTATTTATTTATCCGAACATTTATACCATATGCTTCTATTTGATTTTGTAAGAATGTTCATCTTGTCATTTTATCGGTTATTATTTTAGATAAACAACACAGTCGAACAAACAATTGTCAACATGGTGAAAATCAAAGCAAGTATCAAACTAGTGCCTTATGGTCGTTCCATGATTCAACTGTCTGTCTAGTCCCCAAAACACTTATAATTGATTATGAACATCCAGACTAGTGACGAATGTGTCACTAAAGCATTCATAAAATCCTATATAATGAATACATATTGTTAGGAAATCAAAACATGATTCAATATATATAGGTACGCCGTATGCAAGAACTCAAATGTACACGCTCATTTACAAAGCAAGAAAAAATCATGTGGTTGGTAATCCAACTAGTCCATTCATAAGAGAGATTTAATACAGATTTTGATTGGTGTATAGAGACTTCAGCGCCCTCGTGTTCCCCATCCGTGAATGTGGTCAGGTCTGTCTGGCGACACACATCAACACATATAAACTATATGCAACTTACTTTACTAAAGTTTGTTTTATCTTATTCAACATCTCATGATCACTTTCGATCAAATATTGACACATCCTTTTGACCTAAGGTATCTTATCGCAACTAATAAACAGCTTTTCAAATCAACTCTTCTCATCCTCAGAAATGCATAATCATGATTAATCATGCCAAAAAACTTCTACAACAAACACCCAAAATCATATATTACCAAGTATTTTGGCACACACTAGTTGCGGCTTCCAGAAAATAGTCACAAGTTAGGTAGCATCATTATCACAGCTTGTTCATACAATTTCGCCCGATTTATTCAGCTAGACCATCTGTGGATGTAGGAGGGTCATACCCGCTAGACTGTGTGTGGATGCAAGTAAATACAAGTTTGCTGTTTGTTTTCTTCTTACAACTAGTCATAAGACTGTATTTTTTTAATTTATTTTTTTATCACATGTTCTAAATGGCACTGAACCCACAAGTTGATAATTTACTCAGGTCTTTACTTAAAACCCCCCGCGAGTCTCCTCCTTGGAGATTTTGTGCCTTCAGTGTTCTTGTTGCCGTCTTCCAGTTTGTTGGGTGGCCTTTACTATAATTAATAAAATTCTTTGCATTTCAAAAAGTGAAAAGAATAGAAGATGACTGTATCTAAACATTAAGAAATATATAGAAATCAATTTTTGAATGTGTAAAAGAGACATACACAGTTTAGATATGTATGCACCCTACTGAATGACTGCCGATATAGAAGATGATGAACGGAATTAAGTGCTTAAGTAGGTTGATACGATATATTGAAGGATGGGGTTGTGTTTAGTTCGGATGCTTTCGCACGAGCTTTAGACCTCACCAACCACATTCAGGAATCAGGATCATCATCATCATCATATAATTGAGTTAGTTACATAATTCACCCATAAATAATGTTTGTCATTCGTGCATACATCATTTCTATGCGATATATGAAGTACATCATACAATCTTTTTATTTTATCAAATTTACATATCTAAAGATGTATAATTATAACAGGTGATACAAGTTACAAAAAACCAAGTTTACGGTACATACCAGCTACTCGATATATTAAAAGCCCGTGCTTTATCCTGCATACAGCAGCTCCAGAGCGAAACAGCATTCGGCTCAGCAACTGGACTTGCACCATTCTTCAAGTGTTGGAGCTACCACTCCAATATTCTTCATGTCATAAATATTGGCTGATTGAAAATTTAAAAACGGGAGTAAGTAACAGTTTGGATCTATACGCATAACAAAAATAAGGGTGAAATCAATGCAGTACTACTTCTCGAATGTGCGGGTTGCCAGCTTCTGTGATCTAGAAACTCTTTATAAAGCTTAGATATGGATGATTAGCCATGCAATAAAATGTGATCGGCTATTCGGCTCATTAATATTATATATTGAAAAGGGAAACATAATCCTTCATTTCAAAGAATTGCCAAGACCCATATTGCATTTTCGTAGAACTCCATTAAATGCCCATGATCGATATTAGTATTAGACACTACAATACAGTTTAACAACGAGCATGGCATTTTCTAAAGTGCTGCCAGATGCAAAAGGATCTCATTTTCGACTCGTAGAGATCATGGATTATGTTTCTCTTTTTGTTTTGAACCCTTATTTTCTATTAATTATGTAAATCTTTAAAGCCGCTATCAGGGCACTATATTCTCTGATACTAATATCTAATATTCGTATAGAGCTATAGAATGTTTCAGGGCTATATATATTTAACAAAAGCCTATGCATAAGTCCACACTTTGAAAACCAAAAGAAATGCTTCACTACAATGTGCCATAACGACAAATTTACTACCACATTTTAGATTGTTGCGTGAGATGAAATAAACAAAGGCCTAAACTCTACCTCACAACAAATAAACTGTTTTTTTGGGTAACCATGATATGTGTTTTAGATAATATCAATCAAAGATAAGATACAACGCTGGATGCAAAGATGGTTGGATAAACCTTATGATAGGCATTTTCAACTTATGTTACTAAACAGTTTACAAGGAATAAGACTTAAATGCTATAGCTTCCAAACATATTAAAAAAAAAAAGCTAGATATCCGATTTTATAAATAATAATTATTAGCGAAAAAGAAAAGATAAATATTTTTTCTAAATAAATTGGCAGTGAAGCCAAGATGATAAGCATACCAGCATGTATATCAGGGGTAGCAGCAGCTGTTGCATCAACAATAACAGTAACCGACTTGTAATCAAGTTCTACAGCATCAAAAACAGTATGTCTTATGCAGTTTGGCGTTTGAACACCTATAACAAAGATATATGTGTAAACTAAACCATCGATAATCAGATAGTGATGACATAAAAGGTCATTTCATTTACCAACAACAACTAAACTATCGATCCCTGCTCCTTGAAGAACTGAGTGAAGATGTGTAGCATAGAAGGCGCTAAACCGTGTCTTTACCACCTTATAATCTTCATCTTTGATAACAAGACCTTCAACAAGTTCTGCCCCCTTGCTACCTTTTGAGGTCGGTTTTGGTTGCCCGTCAGCATACAAATGCCTTCTAAATAGCTCAACGTCTCTTCCCTGTGGGTCATGCTCTCGTACAACCTACATTCAACCTTAAATACATATTAGCACATAACACCAGAAGAAAAAAGATAAGATAAAACTAACTAAGCAGTCGGTTTCTTGTTATCAAGTTAATTAGTGTTGCCAATTGATGTAACTTCTATTGAGTGTATCTCTTTATTCTATGATTCTTAGGTTCATATTGTACCATTATATAGAACTAGCTACCTGCACATTGATCTTATCAAAATTACAGTTAATTGACCAGTAAAGTTCTCTACTTTCACTTTGTTTCAGTTTGGTACTAATCTACACGGTCACGAAACTTAGAGTTAACAGTTATATAGTTCATTTGGTACATGTATGACACTATGACAGTTATATATTCAACCTGTCAACATGAAAAATAGTAGAGTACCAAAACAAAACAAAATGAAAGAAAATTCATCATATTGCTAGTGTTTGGATTAGCTTTTTTTCCGGCTTATGGGCTTATTTGAATTTAAAAAAGCTCAATTTCTCCAGCTTATGAGTTTATAAGCCAGCAAAATGAGCTAATTTAAACACTCCTAGGGGGTGTTCGGGTTATACTTCTTACGCAGCTTACGCCTTATAAATGATAAGCTCATAAGCCCATGGTTTGTGTTTGGATTAGCTTATTATATATAATGAGGTAAAATGACCAAAAAGTACATCAACATCCAAAATTGTAATTGTTATATGAGGGTATAAAAGTCATTTGCTATAACACACCTTACATAAGCCCACCCCTCCACAAATAAACGGGTAAACGGATGATGTGTCCCTGTTCAGGTTACCCGGGTAGGGTGAGTCAAATTTACTCGGCCTAACAGAGGTGATCCCGTGACCGTTTCTGACCCTTTCCCTGGTCACCCCCAAATATGTACCTAGTGAGCTATGAACCCCGCCTCAAATAAGCCATAACTTATAGCTTATCGAAACCCCTCATATAAGCTTACGCAAACACTAGATTGGACTTACTCTACTTATATAAGCTAATAAGGTCATAAGTATAAAAAGAGAAGTACCCAAACAACAAGGAAGCCACGTTGTCTAGCAACATCAACAGCTTTGATAACTTTAGAAACAATAGCTAGACCACCATCAACACGCATTGATCCATCCGACAAGACAAAATCATTCTGAACAAAAACAAAACAAAGACAGTTTTAATTGTCACAGGGATGAGTTTATAAATGACCAACAAAATAGCAAGTGTTTGAGTGTGTGAACCTGCATATCGATGACTAGAAGAGCTGTGGTTGTAGTTGGTTTGTGAGTGTTGTCAGCCGCCATTACTAAACCTCGGTTATGAGGAGTTCTGGGTCAATTTCGGTTTCTTTGTTCTGTCAGTTGTTCTCTGTTTCCCTTTATGGGATTTTGTTTGATAAAATTCACCAAAATGAAATCGACTTTGCTTCTTTTTTGTGGTATTTTGTGTGATTAAATTGTCTTTTCAGAAAAAATAAAATTGATTATCATTTTTCCTTTTTCTTTTTGAGAAAGACAAAATTTGATTGTATGAAAGTAGAATAGCCGCAAAAATATCATCTCAACGACCGCTAGTACTTTTTAAATTAAATATGAGACACATGTTAAAGTATTTACGGATGGGCATAGGTTTATTCGGGTAACGACAGTGGATCAAGCTTTTTTAGGTCGGTCATGACGCAGGACTGACACCGGAACAGCCTGCTGTGCGTCGGCACTTTTCTCCGTGACGCAGAGCAATAGGACGCGGTCGACGACCCAAGATTTTTTTAATGTATACATTGGGAAGGAGAATACAAAGCGTTACATCGAGGCGAATCCAACCGATATTGCAAATCTTTGGTCCACGACCGATGTAGCAGCAAAGGCACAATTGTGCCAACCGATTTGAACATCGGTCGAAGGTGAAAAAAAAGGGTGCCCCAACCGATGTTGACCTGTGCGATGCGACCAGCCTTATTTATTTATTTTTTTTTATATTTTTTATCTATTTATCGATTTTTCTCTTTGTTTAGTTGCTTGTTCTCAAAACTAAGGGTGTTCGGTAAAACAAGTTATAGGCATGTTATAAGGTAAGTTTAGATTAAACTGGGGACAAGATTGAAACGTAAAGCCAACATTCTCTACGGCATACAGGGATTTGTATGCCTACGTCGTAGAGCTCTCGAATATATTTTTATTCGGGGCATAGGGCCTCTAAGCCGTAGAGATATCGATTCCATAATCTTTTAGTATTTATCTAATTCGTTTATCTACCATTTGATTAAGGTTTATCAAAATTCGCTTTCTCGTCTTGCGTCAATTGGTATATAGAGCTTGTTAGTATTCTGGATAGTGACCGGTGTAGACGGTCGACCGAAGACATGGATCGAAAGATCAACAATCACACATCCAAATTCGTGAGTATGTCCACTATGCTTGAAGATATCTTATAAGCGATCGGGGGTGGTGGTGGTAATCACTCAAATCGTGATGGTAACAATCATGGTAATCCTAGATTCCGTTCTAACAAAGAGGGTTTCTTTGAAAATCATGAGCGTGACCAATCTCCTAAACAAGTTTGGAGACAAGATGATTTCGGGTCCTCAGAGGAGGAAGGAGATGATGGCTATGAAGTTGTTGTTGGAAAACCTAAAGGACGGTTTAATGGTCCTAGGGTTTTAAATGGGAAGAATGAGTTTCGACATGGTTATGGGGCCCGACAAAGGTATCGTGTTAAGGCTGAGATTCCTAATTTTCTTGGGGTTACAAGCTAGGTGAAGGAATCTGAAAAACAAACTGTTGCTAGATATATTGGTGGGTTGAATCAATCAATCCAAGAGGAGTTAAGTTTGTTGTCAATTTCGACCGTTGATCAAGCTCAAACTTTAGCTATGGAGGTAGAGAGATCAATGTTCAAGCGAGCTTTAAACTTTGGAGAAACATTGGAGGAGAATTCATATTTAAATTCTACTCGGGTAACCCAATCTAATCAAACTCAATTAACTATTAGAACTATATACCTTCAAATTTGACTTCTCCGTTTTGGCTAGCGGAGTGGTGTGAAAAAGCATATTATTACTAAGAAAATGGATACTCATCCGCATAACACACATGTACCTCCTAAGTGCTTTAGGTGTAGTTTACCGGTCATAAGTCGAATGAGTGTCCTAATAGGAAGTTGAATGCATATGTCGGGGAAAATCATGAAGGTGACATGGAGATTGATTTTGGAGATGACTTGAAACATATTGATGAATTTGCTTAACTTGAAGGTGAAGTTGTGAACTTGATGGTGCAACATACTTTGTGTGCAACAAAGATTGAAGACTTTTCACAAAGGAACAAGATTTTTGAAACTAAATGTGGGATTGAAGACAACGTTTGCTCATTGATCATTGATGGAGGAAGTTGTGAAAACCTAGATTCCAAAGAGCTTATGAAAGCGTGAAGTTACCAGCCAAACAACATAATTTGTATAAGTTTGGTTGGATAAAAGAAAGGTCCCAATGAGGTTTGCAAAATTCCAATTGCAATTGGAAGGTATTATTCTTTTCTTAGAAAGAAAATGTTTTTCTGCAACTAAACATGGTCTTAATAAACTTTAGTGTATTAAAGTTGAGCTTATTGCTTATTTAAGTTCATAAACTCTATTTGATAAACTCATAAGCTAAAATTAAAGATTATGAACTTTTTTAAGCTCATAAGGTGCCAAAATAAGCTTATTGATATCTAAGAGGTCAATAAGCTTATCTCTGTAAGTTTTGTACACTCACCAACTTGAGTTTATACTTATTTATGTTTATAAAAAAAAATCAAAAACTTGATACACTATTAAAGAAGCTAAACCAAACCTCCCTAAGCATCACATACATGATTTCTGTCTTTTTCATATACAAATCAATTTCACAATCAACTCTACCAAGGACATATTGGTGTGGTTTTGCAACACACTAAAACATAACGTAACAATGTCACAGGAAACAACAACAATTCGGTTCAATTTATTTCCATTGATCTTGTTGCAACTTCATTGACGGATCATACTTTGATACCACTAGATCAAAAGCGTGTTGGTATGATGAGTATGATGAATAATATACGGAGTATCTGCTAAAACTAGTAACCAATTGTGAAAGAATGATTCGAGTAAATGAAGCATAATTGATCGCTTTCAGTTTTAAAGGAATGTTTGATTCCTCATTAAATATACAGCCATACTGTAACACTATTTCATCTCATTCTCCTTGAACGCTAGTCATTCTTTTCTGTGTTTCTGGTACCACCATGCCGTTGCATTGCAACAACTGGTTCACTACATCGGGAGCACCTGAATGATGGGGTTGCTGCACATCTGGTTCTAAGACAGTAATAACAGTACCTGTCAATGAAAATATTACGCTTTTCAGGTGAGATTTCAACCATCCTTGTCACACACATCTTCGAGATTTCAATTGAAGAAACACATGGTAAATGGACGAAATACTGAATTTTCCTTCCTAATTGTTTTCCTACCCTAATCTTGTTTAACAAAACTACAAGAAATCCTAGACAGGTTAGGTTCAATTTAGGCAGCTTCCAACATAAACATTAACCATTTGTATGAAAATGGGTCAAGTCATGTTTGTATTATATTGATAACAGGTGAAGGCATGAAGCTCATATGATAGAACTTTAGCAACATGAAAAACCACGTAGAAAGTTCCTAATGTGTATAGTTACAACATCCGAGAACTGTCATCTTTATAGATAAGGGTTAATGCATCTTAAAGACACCCAAATTTTCAACTTTGTCATTAAATACGATCATGTATGTAAAACTATTTCACAACTGATGTAAGCATGCAATTTATTTCATTTATACCAATTTCAAGCAAAAACGTGTTGAACGCTGAAAACTCCCACAAAAGTTTTAAAAAAAAACTAATATGTTTTGCCAACTGTAGTAATGATGTTACCCTACGCTAAAACTGAATAAAGATATTTAATGCAAGCACAGTAGAGGTGTACCTGTGCTGGCAAGGAAGAGCAAGATAGACGGTTGTTGGATTAGCCTGGCAGATGGGGCATAGTGTTTCATCTCCAGTTGAACCAGAAGAATTATCCTTTGAGAATGGACGCAGAAGACTCTTCATAGAAGCTGAATTGAGAAGGGAAGAAGCAACAGCAACATTTCCTGTAACGTAAAATACAAATCAGGAACACAGGAAGCAGACTAAGGCAGTATAATATCATAAAAAGAATAAGAGAAACTTACTGAAAATTCATTCCAAACTAATTGCCGATTCATGTACTCAAAACTAACAGCACGGTTCATATGAGGACTCCCATAAACAAGTCTTGCTTTTATAGCTCTCTCAATAAGATTCCTGTACCTGTATTTATAGGATAAAAATCAGTAAGGACCAAGGAGAGTTACTTAAAAGTATACTAATCTAGAAATTTTCTTTTCTTGAAAATAATATGCGACACACCTAACCATTCATAAAACAAAAACTAAATACATTATAAATAAAGCTTGGGATCGTCTCAACCTCCACCCCATCTCCCCTCACACCAAAGAATACCCACCCTTAGACCCCTACATATTTTGATCCGCTACCCAACTGCCCCGACCTGCCCATATAGCCAACTCTAGGTACCAGTAACTGCTAACATAATAATGTAACATGAACATCCAAGTAAAGAAGCTTGAAGCACAATAGCACTACCTTCCAGTGTAAAGAAATACAAGGAGATTGGTGAAAGATGCAGCTTTATAGAATCCTTCAATACGTTGTACTATAAGCCATGCTCTACGAGCTATTGACCTCTGCACATTATAAACAACCGAGAGAGGAGGAAAAGAGAGGAAGAAAGAAACAAAATAACATACTGAGAGTTATTCTTCAAATTCATGATCAAGTACCATGCTTTTTTATCAAAATATGGTGACAAGGAGCAATATGTAGAAAATTTTCAAATTGCTAGATACCTGTTCAGAATCACCCCATTGACGGAAAGCAGAAAAAGACTGCAGACGGGTCCAAATATACTGACCACCAACCGTGGCAACACAATACCATAGTTTCTGATAAACAGTGAGTCCAGGTCCCTCCAACCCCGTCCGAACTGTAGGTTGACATTATTAAGCAAAACATAACTAAGGCGGCAATATTGACCCTATTACTTATAAATGGGTCGATTTTGGTGTTGTGTCTCACACAGGTCAAATAAGCAAATTAGAACAGTTAGCTAGAGGGGAACAGGTCAAAATGGTCATGAGTTTAGAATGTCTAAGGGCACGCATGGTTCACAAGGGAATAGGAATGGATAAGACAAGGGATATAAAGGAATACCAATGGATATTATAATTGCATTAGGGTGTTGATACTCACAACATTTTTTTTATACTTACACCACACTTTACAACACTGTAATGCACACTCTACAAGACAGTAATGCACAATTGTGGTTTAGGTATAAAAAAAATGGTGTGAGTATCAACACCCATTGCATTAATAGTGATTTGTTAATGTGGGGAATCATTAACTTCTTCCTTAAAAAATGATTTACTTATCTGGAGCTTTAACACAATGCAATTGTATGATCTAATCGTGACCTCACATAATGCATTAGTTAACCATAATATGGTGTAATACCTTTTGCATACTAGAAAAATATCAATTGTAGTTTAATCGTTAAGTATATAATTTTATCCAAACTGACACCCATCTTTCCACCTCTAAGGAACCAAGTAATGTATGATAGATAGCCAGGCAAATGAAATCACAGTTTTCAAAAATACAAATAAGCATTACCACCTAAGAATCTGCATGCCAGTACTTTTAAAGTTGTTAAAACAAGTTGCAAAGTTATCAGAACTAACCTAACTCAACCCTGTACAAGTCATGGAATCATCTACTTCTCACAACCATGTTTAGCCAAAGGTCTTAATGGTAGCTTTCTAATAGTGAGCATATCCTAGTGATAATTTTCCAGCAACAGATACAATCAACATTGAAGCATAATTCTACAACCCCCACAGAATTATCATAAAATATACCCCTAAGCATGCTGTGCTGCAGTCAACCTCCCAAATTATTCTAAGTGATCAATTATTAAGTCGTAATGGAAATGCGAAATGAAATACATATAAACATGTACTTAGAATCCACTTACTTTTTCCTCTTATTTCAGTGGCACGTTCATCTCTATAGCGCAGATTCATAAGAGCATTTCCAGGAGTTGGTTTATCAACCCAAATTGAGAACCTCCAGATAAGAAACTCAAGAAACGCATCAAGTTCTGCTTCGTACTGAAATAATAATCCTGGCTAATCCCAAAAAGACAAGGGTAACAAATTAACCTCCAAATAATCGACTTATACGAATACAAGAAAAAAAGTAACTTCTGCCTATTTTCAAAATAATATTCAATACTAAAACAGAAAATGAAACAATTAAGTAACAGAATATATATATAATTGTGTGATATACCTTCATTACTGAGAAAACCTTAACCAATTGTTCTTTCAACATGGCTGACATTTCGATATCAAGCCTCCCGGCATCCACTTGGTTAACTCTTGATATTGCAATCGGAATCGCAGACTGCAAACGACACATATTCATAACCGGTTAAAAAAGAGCTCTCTAATTTACTGAATCAGGAAACTGCTCTTTAATTAGTACTCAATTAAACGATTTCTTATTAAACCTCCTTATGATTTCAAAATAAGCATAATCACATAATCAGCTACTCTCAGGTGACAGTTTTTGAAATTTTGATTAATGAAAGTATGAAACACAATAATCAGATACACAGTGGTCCGAGTGCTTGACAGTCATGATAATTTAATGAGCGTTTGACAACCAAACGAGGAAGCGGAAATTTGTATCGGCGACAAAATCTTACAACCGAAGGAGTCCTTTAGATATCGCGGAACTGTGATTCACAAATCCGGAAGGATCGAGAATGATGTAACTCACCGTATACAAGAGGTTGGTTGAAGTGGAGAGCGGCCACATGAGTCCTTTGTGACAAGAACGTTCCTCTTAAGCCGAAAGGAAAATTTTATAGGGTGGCGATTCGACCAGCTATGTTGTACGGGTCACTGTTAACGAAGACTCAAGCGAATAGGATGGAAGTGGCGAAAATGAGGATGCTAAGGTGGACTTGTGGTAAAACTATGTTAGACATGATCCTGAATGGAGTTTTTTGAGCAAAACTCCAAGTTGCGACTATAATCAACAATATGAGAGAATGATGATTGAGATGGTTTGGGCATGTCAAGAGGAGACCGCAGTCAGTCAGCACCTAGGAGAGTGGAGTCTCTTACTGTCGATGGCTTGAGGAGATGGGGTAGAGCAAAGCTCAGGTGGGAGGATAAACTGAAGGGTTGACCTGAAGAAGCTTCTATTGTCCGAGGACATGACCTCTGATAGGAACACGTGGAGAACTAGGATTAAGGTAGATGAGTAGGGCGTATAGGTGCAGAGATGCATGGTAGCTTCTTAGGCATAGTGGATTCCCCATGTATAGAGAAGCATTGCTTTATATGCCTTAATGCCTCGTAGTCATTTTAGCCTTAAATGAGTTCATGCCTGTAGGATTTCATGCTTTTATGCCTTTACGTCTTATGTACGTTCGTGTAGCTTCATTTCTTATATGTTTGAATGATTGTATCCGGTAGATGGCTATATGGCTTTTATGCTTGTATTGTTTTACACTTATATCCTCTTGTGCTTTTAATGTTTATATTTGCTTGTATTGCTTTATTTTCTTATATGTTGCCCTTTTGTAACTTGAACCGTATGAGCCCGTAGAGCCATATTTTCCTTACATATATACGCTTGCAGACTCTTATGTTTCTATATCGTTTATGTCTATGCACGTTTGTATGTGTTTGTTGTATATGCTTTCTTTTATGCCAGTGTCTTTTCCATCCACACACACGACCACTCATAAAGTCTATATTCATTCACACACACCTCGGGTAGGTGTGACTGTCTGCATCTCACCTCCCCCATACCTCGCTCCAGCGGGATTGGGTATTGTTATTGTTGTCGTTAATGGATTTAAAGAGCAAAACAATCGGAATGAGTGAAGCAGTTTGAATACGAAGGTCTTTTGGATGTTCATTTAAGTGCTTATCCATGCGCCTATTTATAAACCAGAATCTCAGTCTCGAGTGTTTAAAATGAGACTACTAGGTATAGCTGGATAATTTTGATAAAAGAATTCTAATTTCACCCTCCAAACGATCACATAATTATTCTATCCAAACACTCTAAATTTGCTTCTACTGTAACAAAAATGCTAAATTCAGGGAGTTATAAGATGAAACTACTTATCTCTTTACTTTAAAGTAAATAATCAGTATAAATATAACCAAAAACCTAAATTATAAGCAGTTTAACTAATCAAAATCCCAAACTGCTTATTAAAACTGCTCATTTCACTTGAGCAATAAGCAAAATCAATCAAATTAATATTTAATAGTTCATAAATCACACAGATAACTATTTAAATGAAATAAAACCTAACAAAAATTAAATTAAAAAATTAGGAATGAAAGAAGTAATACATACATGTGAAGATAAAGCAGGTGATTGCCAACGAGGCGCTAATCTTTGATGAGCGTTAATCCAAGCTGATTCAGCCGGTGGTTCATTACTACTATTGGATGTTGAAGCCATCGCCGTTAATTAATTTTGAACGGAAAAAATTAAAATTAACGACGGTGGTGCGTTGGGATGCTAAAAAAAGGTGTGGTAAGTACTAACTAACTAGAACAAGATGGTAGTGAATAATATTAAAAGTGGCTGGGGTGATAATGAAATTTTTTTATTCTTTTTTGTGGTGAGTTTTGTTAAAGAGGGGGGGGAGGTTTAAATAAAAATTTAAAAAGGAAGCGTCGACAGCAGGATTCGAACCTGCGCAGGCAAAGCCCAACAGATTTCGAGTCTGTCTCCTTAACCACTCGGACATATCGACCTTTTTTGTTTTTATTCCCTTTCATTATTTTTCTTAAATCATATGGAAATTAATCAATCAAAAGCGAGTAATGTCTCTCTTCTTTCTTTAAAAGTAAAGTCCCAATCAGAGTAATGTTCTCTTCTTTAAATGAACTAATTATTTCGAGATGAAAAACACGGAAAAGTGAGAACATTATATTCTTCAACCGCTTAAATATCATATTTATTAGAGGCAGAAAGCAGTAGTGTAGGCAAGACGCGCTAGAATGGGCAATGGCTAGAATCAGGACAGCTAAACGGTAAGCGTAAAAGCGGACACGTGTTATACTAATCGACAATAAAAGACTTAAAACGACGAAATAAATTCCTTAAACATAATATCATATTTATATTAAAAACTTAAAGATATTATATAAAAAATCTTTAAAGCGATCATTAATGTTCAACAATTGGGAAAATAAAAGTCTTCGTTTGTCTTATTTAAGTTTTCGAACGCTTATATGCCCATTTCAAAGAAATTTAAATGCGCCTAAATCTTTTAAAACGTCTTGCGCATTTAACCCATTTTTTCGCTTTCTAAGACATTTCGCCACCTTTAATATTTATCCACTAAACTCCATTCTAATTAGTTGAAACAATGAGACCACTACTGTATTATTTGGAGACATCACAAAATAAAATTAAGGATTAAAACAAAAAAAGTAGCATTCATCTATTTGTACAACACAAGAGATTGTAAAAGGCGATAATTTTTCAAGTGACCACGTTAACTTTTTTTAAAAGAAAAAAGCTCTAGTCTGATTTAAGTCTCTATATGCATAAGCTTAAGCCTTGTAAATAGTGCTTCAAAAAGTAAAAACCATAATTTTACGAAAAATGAAAAAAAATAGTAACTTTTGCTTAATTGATAACCGAATGGTTATCAACACTACCACAATATGTCCCTCTTGCAAGACGTAACTAAACAAATTACATGTATTTCTTATATGAGTTGATATAATTGAATGACATGTCAGTTGTTTGGCTAGTCAATGATCACGGGGTTAAAAGGTCTGGCGATCTTACATACACGGGATATCTTCTTCTACAACCATTCATACTTCTCATCATGCCACTGCCTGGCATGGTTGCGTGGATGAAATTGTTTTGTTGAGGTTCCGACATGTTTGATGTAACCTATTTGGGTTGTGGTCGACACCCATTTAACAATTTCTATTGAGGTTATATATATGTTGGATTTCGGATGATGAGTATTTTACTTCGATTGTCGGATCGTCACATACATAATTCTTAAATTTGTTGTAATTTAGGAGTCAAATCGAGGGTCTTTGTAATATCTAGGAACATAATAGTTGTATGGTCATCTTATCGGAATCATCGTAGTAAACTAATAATTTATGTTTGCTAATCGTATTAGACTTGCAATAAGCCAAAATAATGAAAACAATGACACAAGTCACACAACTATAAAGGGAAAAGAGCTTCAAGACAAAAGCCCAAATCAAATCTAAAAGAAAAGGAGTTCCAAAATCCAAAAGAGAATCGAAATAGATTACGGTACCATTAAAATGACATGTTTGTTTAGCTAAAACTTTTTGTTTTATCCTTTTGACATGTTGTAAAACACATTCTACATCCATGTTTTTAAGTTGTATTTAACACACTTAGAGGGAGGAAGTGGTCACCTAGTACTCAATCCTACCCAAATTGTCACACCACTTCTATCCAATAAAAACCCTCCAACTCAAAACTACCCAATTTTACCCTAACACTACTCAAAGTGAAGTGAGTGGTACCCAATCCTACCCAAAACTACCTTTCACAAAAAGACAAAAAAATAATAAAAAATAGTGTGTGGGAGCACCGATCGGCCATGTGAAATCGAATTGATCTCCCGATTTCAAGACTAAACGAATAGTGACGGTGTACCGCAATACCCGAGAGCATACCGAAACCCTACCCGATGCCCACTCTCTCCCTCTTATCAACATTTTAAAGACAACATATTGAAGCTCAAAAGCAATGTCGGCAAATGGGCATAATTGAATTTAATTGACATAGTAGCACTTTATAAATTTAAGGTGGACATGCGGTAAAACTGTAAAACCATGTTTGACATGATCTCTAATGGGTTATTAGAGTGGAACTTGAAGTTGAAACTATCATCAATAAGATGATGGAAGGACAGTTGAGATGGTTCAGACATGTCGAGAGGAGACCACAAACAACGTCAGCTAATAGAGTGGAAGTTTTGGTAGTCGATGGCTTGAGGAGACGGGGTAGACCAAAACTTAGATGAGAGGATAGACTGAAGAAGATTGAAGGAGCTTCTTTCGTCGAGGACATGACCCGTGATAGGAACGCGTGAAGAGCTAGAATTAGAATAGATGGGTAGAAGATCTAGGTCATTTAAGTTTTCTAGGCTATTTTAGTAGTCATGGTGTAATCTACCTTGCGTTTTAGCTTTCTAAAACATTTTACCTTCGCATTTTATGAATAAAGAGCTATAAATAGCTTCCTCTATATATTTTTTAGGAGATCTCCGTAGCCTAACATTTATATAGTTGCATTTGCTTTTAGTCTTGGAGTTCCATAGCCACAACTATTTACGAACTTTGTTGCACCCTTAGGACATAATTTGTTATTTCTTTGCATGCGCTTATGCTTATATGTTTATTATGCTCATATGTGTTTATACTTATGTATGCCCTTTTTCCCTAATTTGTTCATATTGTGGGTACTTGTGCAATAACTCTTATGTGCTTTTATGTGTTATATGCTCTCATTTGTGTTTGCTCATATTTCGTTATTATTCTAAACTTTTATAATGGTATATGTTATATAGATGTTTACATAGTTTTTCTATCGATGTAAATTCACACTCACACTTCCATATATATTTGAGCACTTCACCTTCACATGTATACTTGATTGCCCGGGGTCTTTTTAAAAGGAGTCTGTCTACCCTTAGGGTTTTCTTGAGATAGATGTATGATCGGTGCATATTTTACCTTTCTATAACTCGCTACGATGAAATTGAATAATGTTGTTGTTTTATCTCTTTTTTAGATGAAAACCAATGTTGTCACCATTTTTTGACCTTTAGTTCATAGAAAAAGGATTACCATTTTTGACTTTCAAATTTCGCAAAACCTTTAATTTCAATGACCTGTCAAGTGACATTACAACAATGTTGTGATAAACAATAAAAACGTCACGGGGATTGTCATTTAAGCTCGTGTGCCACTACGCACAACTAGGGCTGAGCGTCGGTCATAAACCGACCCGAACCGAACCGACAAAACCGAGGACCGAAAACCGTAAAAAACGCGAACCGAAACCGAACCGAATGTTGTCGGTTCGGTTTGGTTTTTCGTCGGTTCGGTTTTGTCGGTCTATGTGTATTTTGGCATGTTTTTGTCTGTTTTGGGCCGGACGGACCGAACCGAACCGACCGAAACCGAAAGCATTTAGGACTGAATCGAAACCGAACCGACGGGATGTCGGTCCGGTTCGATTTTGGTTCGATCGGTTTAAATCGGTCCGGTTCGGTTTGAACCACGGTGCTCACCTACGCACAACCACACAAGTCTTGCTGAGAGCATTTTCAATGTTTGCATCAAATATACTTTTTGCACTGAAATAATATAAAATGTATCAAAAATATTCTTCAATGTTGGCACTAAACATGACACTATTTTAGTGCACCGAATAGTAAACAATAAAAAACACCAAATTTAGTGCAATATTATCATGGATATTGCACTAAACACTATTCATTTATTTAAAAACTCTTTATTTTTACTAATCTTTTAATATGTAATACAAATAACTAATACTAATTGATATAAAGCATATATTCGTACGTTTCTCATCAACGCCGTTAAAATGAACCCTATATTTATATGTTTCGCTTAATTTATTTTTTTAATTCATTGCATTTCGATGTATTTTGATATTTTAAAGTACAAATATATAGTATACATATTAGAGCAAAAGTTATTTAGTGCAAGTATATTTTAATAAGATGCTAGTTTGCAGTATTTTAATGCTAAATTATATAGACAACATTGAAATGCTTTGAGAAATGGTCACCTAAGATGAAAGTTTGTATAAGCGATAATCAGTGGCGAACTTGACCATTATTTTTGAAAAAGAATCGAAGATTTGTTTAGAACCTCAACTAAATTACCTTTAAAGCCTATAATTTTACACTAGGTCCAGAAATGTTGGGGGAACCTCCCCCGCCTCAAAAGGGCCGCCCCTAGCAATAATACCAACACTCAAAAACCTTATTATCATCGACATGTTAAAATGACAAATTCATCGCCCTTATCTATCGCGATTAATGCAAACAAAAAATAACATGTGGTAAATCACTCAAGATATCAAACAACACATCGTTTTTATGTAGCCCGACAACACATTCTTAATTTTTCACAAACAGAGCGCATGTGTTAAAATTGAGTTAAAACTGAAGCTCACGAAACCCAGGGTTATAACTTGATACTAGCTTCAAGTCTTCAACTTAAGCTCATACTCGTATAGTACATGTTACCGTAACAAAACTTACAAATTCACGTAAGCTTGGAAAGAAAGATAAAAAGGACAAACAACCTAAAATCAAAACAAAGAAGGTAGGTCGGAACAAGTTAATGCTTCATTCAATAAAAAGTCGACTCTCTAGGAGACATAACTTTCCTCAAATAAATGTTTTTTTCAAACTTAAATGTTTCAGTCTATTATTTTACCTGCGACATATTACCCGCCGCCCACAGTCGGTGGGTCACATGCCCGAACTGCCCGTATATCATAAACCATAAATATAGTCCACAACCCGGATCCGGTTAATGATCCAAATCATGATATTTAACGACCGTTAAGTACTCATAAAAGAACAAAACGTGGCGTAATTTTTGCCGACTGTTTTTTCACGCTTGCCGACATGTAAATTAGAAACAGATATCATGTGAGTGTGCTTTTTCAAGATTTTGTTTTATTGATGTTTCTTTTTTTCTTTTTTTTTTGATAAATAAAGTATAAAGTTGACTTGGTGTTATGAAACGCCAACGGTAACGGAAAAGGTGTAGCTGGTTACGTTTGGTATTGGAAAATGAGATAGAATCATCGAGGCCCACGGGGACAGGATTCTGGTTTGAGTGCTGTCTTTTTGTTGTTTTTTTTCTAAAGTTCTTGTCTAATTATGAAATGCTTTTTGGTTTTTAGTTGTGTTAAACTTATGTTTGATATATATAATTTTTTTTGAACAAACAAACTTATATAAACACATAAGAAAAGTTAGAAACAATATATATCACATATGTTACCGAGGTAAGTTCAAAAGGAAATGATACATTCCAACTAAAAAGAAAAGTGAAAGAAAATGCAAGATAAGCAGCACAATAAGCAACTTGTTTGTTATCTCAACTAATTCATGAGAAAGATAAATCCATGTTCTTCGACCACAAACGAATATCAGCAACAAGAGCAGCAATGCTTCATGGTGGGACAGTTTTGTTATGGTCTCAAATGGTTTTAGTAGAAATGATAGAATAGTGATTAACAATCAGGCATTCAAAGTGAGAAGATGAACACGAAATTGTAATCAAAAGGATTTGTTATATGATTGATGAAGTGGAATTGTTACAAAGAGAATTGAGAGAAGTACAAAATCAAGAATATGTAGAAATGAAAGATTACAATGAATTTATACAATGAGAAAAGGAGGGAAAATCTGTTATGGATTGTTTGACCAAGGGTTGACTTCCCAGCATGTGCTTCTCACGTGCTGATGTTAGAAGAGCTTCTAACATTCCATCCCCCTTAGCATTCTTGTCCTCAAGAATGTAGCTCCATCTCAGGAAATCTTTGAATCAAATCAGCATAGAGCTCCCAAGTAGCATCCTCCTCTGACTGATTGACCCACTTGACCAGAACATACAACACTGCTCTGTTGTTTAACTTGCCCAATCTCCTTCCAATGATGGCTTCAGGTTCCACACTTAGCACACCATTTGGACCACAGTGAGGTAAAACTCCCATCTTGTTATTGCTTCCTTTACACAACTTTAGCTGGGACACATGGAATACAGGATGAATCTGACTACCATCTGGTAGTTGCAACTTGTAAGCCGTTTTTCCCACCTTAGCAATGATGAGAAAAGGCCCATAGTACTTAGCCACAAACTTATGATTGGATCCTTGTCTAACAGTAGCTTGTCTATAAGGCTGCAGTTTCAAATAGACCCACATTCCAACCTCAAAACTTATCACTACGTGCTTATCGGCCATATTTTCATTCTAACCTGACCTCTTCAAATGGAACGCAACATCTCAATAGCTTGCTCTCTTGCTTGCATAGTCCTGTCAACTTCCTCTCTCGCACTAGAACCAATTAAGTAAGGCAAATGAATGTTAGGAGCTTGTCCATACACAACCTCAAATGGAGTAGTTTGAGCTGAACTATGGAAATTGGTATTGTACCAATATTCTGCCAAAGCTACCCATTTGACCCATTCCTTGGGTTTTTCACCAGTCATACACCTTAAGAAACATTCCACACATTTATTAACTATCTCTGTTTGTCCATCAGATTGTGGATGGTAAGATGTGGACAAGTTCAACTGCACCTTGAGGACTTTGAATAGAGATTGCCAAAAATGCCTGATGAAAATCTTATCTCTGTCACTAACAATAGTATTAGGCATTCCATGTAGCTTGTACACATTATCCAAGAATACCTGAGCTACCTGACCTGCAGTGAATGGGTGACTCATTGAGATGAAGTGCGCATACTTACTAAGTCTATCCACTACCACAAACAACACTGTTTTGCCCTGTGATGGTGGTAAAGCTTCAATGAAGCCCATAGAAATGTCATGCCATACTTTAGTAGGAACTGTTACTGGTTAGAGTAGGCCTGGGCTTGCAGCTAAATCAGACTTATTCCTTTGACAAATATCACACTCAGCCACAAATTTCTTAACCAGCTTCTTCATTCCCTTCCAATACAACACAGTTCCCATCTTCTTAATGGTAACTTGGACACCTGAATGTCCACCAACTGGTCCACAATGGAAATGTGTCAGCAACATCTTTCTCAACTGCTCATCATTACCAACTACTAGTTTTCCTTTCCTTCTTAACTCACCACTATTCCAGGTATACTTGCTCCCAGTGTAAGTCTTATCTTTCAGCTTGGTAATCACTCCTTGCAAATCTGTATCCTTATCCCAACTTTCTTTAATCAGCTTCAACAAGTCACTTGTCACTGTACTCAGAACCATGGCACACAACTCAGAACCACTAGAGACCCTAGAGAGTGCATCAGCAACCAAGTTCTCACTACCTTTCTTATAAGAAATCTCATAATCATACCCCATCAACTTTGGCAACCATTTAGCTTGAAAGGGTGTGGTCAGTCTTTGATCCAACAAGTACCTAAGACTGAAGTGGTCAGTCTTGATTTTAAAATGTCTATCTAAAAGGTACCCCCTCCACCTTTCTAAAGCCATTAAAACTGCATAAAATTCCTTTTCATAGGTTGATAAAGCTTGATGTTTTGGAGACAAAGCCTTGCTCAGATAGGCTATGGGGTGCCCACCTTGTTGCAACACTGCTCCAATACCTATTCCTGATGCATCAGTCTCAACTGTGAAGGGTTGATTGAAATTTGGTAAAGCTAAAACTGGGGCTTCCATCATGGCCATTTTTAACTTTTCAAAAGCTTCCTGTGCACTGTTGTCCCATGTGAAAGAATTCTTCTTTAGCAAAATAGTTAGAGGCTTACTAATCACTGCATAATCTTTGATGAATCTTCTATAATACCCTGTCAAACCAAGGAAACCCCTTAATTGTTTCACAGTGTTAGGAATTGGCCACTTCTGCATAGCTTCTATTTTGGAAGGATCTGTTGAGACACCTTCTCCTGAAATAATGTGACCCAAATACTCCACTTGTGTAGCAGCAAAAGTACACTTGCTCATTTTAGCATACAAAGAGTTATTCTTCATGACTTGTAGGACTGCTCTCACATGTTGCCAATGTTCTTCCAATGTAGCACTATATACCAGGATATCATCAAAAAACACAAGCACAAACTTCCTCAAATAGGGCTTAAACACTTTGTTCATGAGTGACTGAAAGGTTGAGGGTGCATTAGTCAAACCAAAGGGCATCACAAGAAACTCATAGTGGCCTTCATGAGTTCTAAAAGCTGTTTTTCCCACATCTTCAGAGTGCATTCTTATTTGGTGGTAACCAGACCTGAGATCCAACTTTGTGAAAAACTGAGCACCATTCAACTCATCTATCAATTCCTCAATAATTGGAATGGGAAACTTGTCCTTAACAGTGTATTTATTGAGCTGTCTATAGTCAATACACATTCTCCATGTACCATCCTTCTTTTTCACCATGACAATGGGAGAAGAGTATGGACTTTGACTATCTCTTATGACCCCAGATTCTTTCAACTCTTTTACCATTGCTTCAATAGCATCCTTTTGGTGAGGTGGGTGTTTGTATGGTCTGATATTGATAGGAGGAGTGTTTGGTAGTAATGGAATGGTATGGTCATGTGTTCTCTGTGGTGGTAATGAAGTTGGTATTTCAAACACTGTTTGGTACTCATCCAACAGGGTAGTCAATTGTGGTGATTTTGGTGCCTCTGGTATTGGTGTTAAACTGAACAAGGTATTTGGGTAGACACATAGCATGGGCACATTAGCTTTTGTACCACAGCTACTGATCTCCTTGTTGGTTTTCTTTCCAGACATCCAATGTAAAACAACCTTTTGAGCTCCCCTGATCACCATTCTTTTTCCCTTGTACAAGAAATCCATCACCAATTCTTTGAAGTTCCACTTAACCCAGCCCAAGGTAGACAACCATTGAACTCCTAAGACCATTTCATATCCTCCCAAAGGCAAAATTAACACATCAGACACAAATACTTCACCTTGAATAGTCCACTTGAAATCCTTGCACTCAAACAAACTAGTTATGACCTGTCCATTAGCCACTGAAACTTCCATAGGACATATCTTCTTGAGCCTACAACCCACTTTTTTAGCTGTTTTGAGGTCCAAAAAAGTATGTGTACTGCCAGAATCAATGAGAGAGTGCAAAGTATTCTTCCCTACATAAGCCTTTACCCTCATGATTTTGTAAGTACTTTCCCGCTTAAGGCATGCAAGTGAAATTGAGGTTCCTCCCCATAGTGTTCTCAAATGATGCATAACCCGCTCTTCACCATCTCCAACATTATCACAACTCCCTTCTTCACCTTCATCCACACAAATCTCCAAAGAAAACAACTGTCCACTACATTTATGGCCTGGTACAAACTTCTCATCACAATAAAAACACTGATTCTTTGCTATTTTATCTGCTATTTCCTTCTGAGTCAATCTTCTCCTATTTTGTACATAAGCAGATCCAGTATGTTGTGGTGCAGGCAATGCTAAAGTAGTGGTAGTATTCTTGGGTGGATAAGCTGAATTCCTATTGGCATATGTATTGGTACTAACATAAGTAGTTTTGGGAGTAGTGAGCAAAGGTACTGATCTACTCTTCATGACCACAAGAGTTGCTTCTTGCATTTTTGCTAGGCAATACACATCTGATAGGGTGGTTGGTTTAAACATTCTAACAGCCATTCCTATCTCATCTTTCAAACCCCTATGAACAAGTCGATAGCATAAGACTCGGTCAACTCTACCTTATTCATCAACACCTCAAACCGATCTTGATACACTTATACAAGACTAACTTGTTTCAAATTCTTTAATTCTATCACAGGATCTTCAAACACAGACTCAAAACGTATTTTCACTTCTTTTTCATACAAAGACCAAGCAACACGTTCACCATGTCTCTTAATGAACTCTTTATGCCAATCAAGTGCTTTATCAAACATGTGCATAGAAACTAACCTTACTTTCTGAGTTTCAGCAATGGAATCAATGAGAAAGAACTGATTAACTATATATAACCATCCCTGCACATCTTCACCATAAAACTTGGGAAACTCAAACTTTGTCAACCTCCCAAATGATGATCCTTCACCTCTGTTACTAGTACCTTCCCCAGCATTCAATCGGTTAGTAGTTTGTTGTTGAACGAATAACAGTCCTCTAATCTGTTCATTCATCTGCTCCATTGACCTTTGCATTGTTAACAGAGTTGTATTCAGATCATCAGCAGTTGTAGTGGTCAAACTAGCTAGATTACCACCACCACTACTGTCAGTTGCACGTGTATTCACCATTGCAGCAATTGATTGAGTATCAGATGGACAAGAATGATTGGAAGTGATCGGAATTGTAACAGAATTAGTTAGGCAGTTATAACGGATTTGTAACTGAATTGTAACAGAATTTTGGTGCCAAGATTGAGCTCTGATACCACTTGTTATGGTCTCAAATGGTTTCAGTAGAAATGATAGAATAGTGATTAACAATCAGGCATTCAAAGTGAGAAGATGAACACGAAATTGTAATCAAAAGGATTTGTTATATGATTGATGAAGTGGAATTGTTACAAAGAGAATTGAGAGAAGTACAAAATCAAGAATATGTAGAAATGAAAGATTACAATGAATTTATACAATGAGAAAAGAAGAGAAAATCTGTTATGGATTGTTTGACCAAGGGTTGACTTCCCAGCATGTGCTTCTCACGTGCTGATGTTAGAAGAGCTTCTAACAAGTTTCTATAGATAAAAGGGAAATATCTACCTTGGAGTCGGATTCAACAATTACATGGTACCAACCGCAACATGATACAAGATGACATGTCGAGTGTATTACTAAGACTTGGGCATGAAAAGAAGATAATGCATGACAAAACATACCATGTTTCTTTGATATTGAAGAAAATGCTTTAAGAATAACACATGATTTTTTTTAAGCAACAATATTTAAAATCTCTAAAAGGAAAAATAATATAATACAAGGCATCCTTCATGTGTGTTTTCTTATGTATATATGAACTTTGAGTAATAGAGAGTGATTTATTTAAAAAAAGTAAAAATAAGTGAGAGTGAAAACAATTAGTAAATCAAATTTTAGTTAAATATATAAATATTGATGAGAGATCATTTAAATACTAAAATTTTGTTGCATAATAAATGATAAATCTTAGTCACTCATATTTTGTATTGAGTAAAAAAGGACTAATTAATATTAAAATTGAAAAGGCAATTACACCCATCTTTCTAAAATTTAGATTAAATTCCAAATTTTGTCTCGTGGTTCCTCATTTTTGCACTTTCCACCATTCTCAAACTTTAATTACAAAAAAACTTTAATTACTCTTGTCCTTTCACCAACGCTCGTTAAATGAGTCCATTAAATCAACTCATGTGACTTGCACGTGAGGGCATTTTTGTCAATTAACTCTCCTTTATCTTTAACCTCGAATATGTTCTTGTATTTTCATTTATTTTTCAAATTTAATTCAAGACAATCATCACTACCTAACGCAACTGCTTTCTAAAATTTCTTAGACATCAACACAATAACCATAGGCATCACCAACGCCATATTCAAACCCAAAACTATCCAGATTACAATGGTTTCAGAGCTTTGTACCAAACTATACAACAAGCAGAAGTCAAAGATGCCCACACTACTTCTCAAGATAAAAAGCTTCAGCACATGTATACGCAATAATTTGTAAATGCAAAACTAGATCCATCACCTGAAACAAGATTTAACATTCAATGTCTTTACCAACAATAAGCACAAAGGTAACTTAGCCCAAATCTACAACAATATTAGGTCGTTGATAGACTCATTATCAGGTGTGGAAAAAAATTATAGATAATTTGTATCAATAAAGAAAATTAGAAAGAAACACCCTTTAAAAATCCAAAAGCTATCAAATCCAAACAAACACATATGTGAATTTGTAATAAAACTTTTCAAGTGAATCTTTGTATTATTACCAAGTATTGGTGAAGATGATGACATCAATGGCATGAATAACTGGATTTCAAGAAGCTATCATTCTGGTGTTGCTAATACTAATCATGGTCATAGTGGTTATGATGACTTGCATTCTCTTAGTTTGTCTATGAGTTTTGGTATTTGGTTAATCAACCCCATGTGTGACTACTGCATCATCACAATTTGTTAATCAAAAGCGCCACTAGTTTTTGATTTTTCACAATCAACCCTATGTGTGACTATTGCATCATTACATTATGTTCATCAAAATAAAATTTTGTTCATAAGACAAGCTCAATTTGTTCATCAAAAGTGCCACTAGTTTTTGCTCACTTGAAATGCTCAGAGGCATTTTAAGCCTTATGATTGTCCCCTACCCACATGATTCTAAACCTGATATGATATTAGTTTCAGTGATATGATACTGATGTTTAATGCCGAGTTATGTGACTTGTGTGTACAATAGAGATTCATCCGTCAATCAAATGTCATGCGAAGCTTGTTTGCCTGAATTTAGATGGTTGTTGCAAGCTTCAAGTGTTTCCCACCTTTGATAAGATGAAAATATTAGAGACCCTTATACTTTCCCGTTGTACATGGCTTGCTTAGAATATCTTTGTTTGGATGAGAGTGAGATAGAAGTTTTACCCTCGTCAACTGGGAAGTATTCTACCAATCTTTCCTTTATAAGTTTGGTTGGTTGCAATAATTTTAAGAAAACTGAGTGCAATTTCACTTTTTTTTTTAAATGCGTGATCTCAGGTGGTAAACTAACAAGATAAGACAATCTCAAATATAATTATAAAGTGGTAAATATACAAGATAAGCCAGTCTCAAACATAACTGTCAAGAAAATTATACATATTTCCATTTAAATATCACTTATATTATGCGTAATAGAAGTGAAACGAAATAGTTGAGCATACATTGTTTATCCGTGATGAGTTTCATCTCAAATTACAAGCCTTAAATATATTATGTTGCTAGCAATAATAAGTGTCCTGGTATTATGCAGGGTTTTAACTTATGGATTTGCAACGAGTGTATATTTTAGATAAATCACGTTAGTTTGTGTCCTGAATTGAGAAAAATGAAAAGAAACTTAGAAGTAAAGAATAGTTGCGTTCAACTACTTCGTTTGGGTTTGAATCTAATGTTGGTGTTCGAGATGTAATTGGCTTTTTGTTTGAATTTGAATTAAAATTTGAAAAATAAATGTAAATACAATAACATATTGGATAGTATGTATAACACTTTTAGCTTTTACTTTAATTATTTTAAGAAGTTTGCTTGGTAAGGTTAGCAATTTATATATTTTTTTATTTAATCTTACTAGACGAATATTCGCGTAAAGTGACGGTGTATAACAATAAATAATTATATTTGCGAACTTGTGCTTTGGAGTGACCTTTGATGTAACTTACGAGTTCAATTTGTTGTCATTGCAAGAAAAAGAAAAAAATATAAGTTATAAACGAAAAATGATGAAAGTTTAAGAATTAAACAATATTTCAGTTATTAATTTAATAATGCATTGCATGTCGTTACCATTTTAAGCTAAGGATATTTTAGTAAGAACATCAACTATGAAAGGTTTATAGAAAAGTCTAAAAAAAACTTGAAAAAATTTATATTCTATTTCAACCATAGTGAAAACTCGTTTCACATCTATCTTGCATCAAAAGCTCCTAGTTCTTGAAACTTTTCATAAACTTAACACAAGTAATGCATGTGTAATGTGGAACATTTATAAAGTTGTAATATATTTTAACTACAGTGAAAATAAGTTTATAAAATTAAAAAGTCTAAAAATTAATGATATATGATGACATGGATCATTTATAAAGCTTTATAATATTTAACCATGCCCTTATTAAATTTTACTCAACTTTTAAGTTTTTAAGTTTGATGAAAATGATATATACGATTTATATAAGGCTACCCCCAATGAGGTAAATCGTTGTCGATCGTCCTTGTATTCGATCGATTAGTATGTCGATCGCCCCACTGCAAGACCATGTCGATCGCCTCCCATTTTCACCAATTCGATCGTCCCACCGATCGACAATTCCAAAGCTATCCTCTTGTTTCCGTTGCAATCCAAAACAAAAAAAAAAAAAACTTTTACCCTATAAATACAACTACAATCTCATCACAAATCTCACAACATCTTACACACTAAAACTCAAAAATCTCACAATCATCTCTATCAAAATCTCACAATCCTCTTTATTAAAAATGTCTAAGAAACACCACCAACCAAAGGCCGAAAATCCGCTTGTCACAAACGTCCCGCATATTTTAACACCGGATCCGAATTTCCTGTTAACCTGTCTCACCAATAATCAATTTCCAACCCCTGGTTTCAATATCCATCCCAACAAGCTCCACAACAACACCCTAACAATCCATTTAGTATGAATCGCCCATTTGTTCCACCGCAACAAAACATCCACCACCAACAACAACAACAAAGCTACTCCCGTCAAGCAACCAATCTATGTATGGGTCACACGAATCTGTACCGTCCAACAATGGATTCATCAACGCTTTCATATTCAAACTATCAAGAATATTCTCCTGCTAACCGTATTAATCTTGAGGGTTTTGATTTTGATGACCAATTGTACAACAATCCTAATTTTATCGCCGAACCGGATCGGGTTATCCGGCCAAGAGTATCACGGTTCGGTGCCGGTTACGCTCATGGATCGTATCACGATTCGATCAACCTTGATGACGTAGAAGAAGAAGAATGTCGAGAAGAGACGTCCACCGGTTAAACCAAAGAAACGAGCTACTAAGCGCGAAGAATTTGTCGAGAAAGAAGGCAAGAATGATTCGGTGCCTTGACCAAAGAAGATGAGATCGCCAGGCAACGCTTGGTGTGATGTATCCGAGAATAGTGTAATCTAAACAACCAAAATGCTAGAGGATTTTGGGTCCGAAAGTCATTGATTACTTTGAGAAGGAGGTTGGTGCAGAAAGAACGTACAACTCTATCGTTACAAAGTGAAAAATAGGTTCGTCCCTAGAGTTGGTCAATTTTGTGCCATTTACAACAATGCCGCTGTGAATTACTTGAGTGGTGAGAATGACCTCACCGCTTACACACGCGTGCGTGTGATGAATACCAAGTAGTGTGTGGTCATCCGCTTGTTTTGGAGCATTGTTGGAAGATTTCGAGGACCATTCCTTGGAAGGATAATGAGATGCCGGTTTTTTAAGCCAAGATGAGGGACACAAAAAGCAAGGACTTCAACCGACTCTGATGTGACTTGGATGTGCCTTCGTTTGTGCTTAATAGACCAACCGGTCGTGATGCCGCAAAGAAGAATAAAAGAAATCTTGAGTCTTCGAAGATAGGATTATGGAAGGTGTTAGAAGTAGGGGCAAGATCAAGTCCGTGGCATTCGGGCGGAAGAAGAGAGTGGCGGACCGCACTATGGTTTGAAGAAGAAGAGCTAGAACAACCAAGAATCGAAATGGAGCTACAAAGAAAAAAAGCAGGGAAGACAAAGGTTGGCACTAAGAACGAAAAGTTGAATTAGAGTCAAAAGAAATATGACGAGATCTCACGTTCTATCGACGCTAATCGACCCATCTTCGCCCGCATAATAGAACGCCAAACAACGCAGAAACTCAAAGAGGCGATCAAAGACGCCACAACCTTGAATAAAGTGTTGAATGTTTTAATAAGTTTCAGAATGGTTTAATTTTATTTGAATTATGTAACGCTTTTAATTATTAATGAAATTTTATTTTGTGTTAAAATGTTTTTTTTTAAAAAAAAAAAAAAAAAAAAAATTGAACTTGGTCGCCTTCTTATCGCTGTAATCACTGGGTCGTCGGAGAGAGAGAAATGACGCGGGGAAAAAGAGGATTGAATCCTCATCGCCAATAGCCTAAGTACTATAGATATAGAATTTTGGAATACTAGTACATAAAGAATGGAAATACGACGATGACTTGCAGTGACCTGTCGATGAATAAAAGGGACCGAGAGCAGCAGTGACAACTTCACTCAAACAATGATATGTGTTTATTTGTCAGAAATAATTTCCCCGTATAAATTATTTTGGGGCAGTTATTAAGACCCCTGTTTGGTTATTAAGACTTCCATTTTTTTTTTTTTTTTTTTTTTTTTTTTTTTTTTTTTTATAATTTTATTTATATCAAAAAGCCTATAACCAAAATCGCGGAATCAGAATATAAAGTTTAATAAAGCAAACGCTTAAAACTGCGTAAATACTGAATCTAAACCCATAAAAACCGCACAGACTTGAAAAGCGGTGACAAGGGGGACAAAGGTGGCAAAATTAGGGGTAGGGGTTGAATAGTATGACCCATTATTTTTAATAATTGTAAGGAAAGTAATGACGATTGTCACTTATTTTTGTTCTCTACCGGTCGCGTTAATTATTCCATCCGTCTCAATATCGTCTCTTTTGATTTTTGAAGTCGTATTTTTTACTTTAATCTTAAATATTTTCGTTTGTGTTATATAATAGTTGTCGAAAATATATGAACGAATTGGTTTTAAAACGATTTTCGTCGATATAATTTTCACAAGATTGTATAAAATAAACAAAAATATTAAAGATTAAAGTTGATAAAGAATGACTTTAAAAAACAAAGAGACAATAAATTGAGACGGATGGAGATTGATATAACTTGTAGAATGTATAGTTTGAAAACTATTATGTGCTTCATATCTTAACTTTTACGTTACTCTCGAGTTTTTTTTTTTGACGAAAAGAAGATGATAAGAAACTGAAAATTAAAAATGTTTTAAAGAAAAAAACTGAAAAAAAATGACAGGAAAGTCGGTAACATTTTTTTTTCCAAAAATTTCCGCCAAATATGAACGGAAACAAATTACACCCAAATTGTTGAGTATATAATAACCAATACAACCCACGGTATTTATTACTTTTGTGTTAAAATAAACATGTTTTAAAGAGTATACTCTTTCCTTTTCTTTTCTATCTAACTCAAAAAACACATCTCTTTCCCTTCTTTACCTTCATTTCTATCACCATTTAAAAATAACTCGAGAACCCAACGTAAAAATAATTATAGACTATATAATTTAATTTGTGTATACTTCATACCTAAACTTTTAAGAAAGATCAAGATGGTTTTAGTAAAAAAAAATAAGAGCATCATGCATATTATCTTAGTAAAAAAAATAAGAGTATCATGCATATTATCTTATTCTATAGCACATGGCATGTTGTTTAAACTTTAAACCATCTTTATTGGGAAGAGATTGTCTCAAGTTGAAAAATTAATTTGAGTCAAGTTGGACGTTTGGATTTGATTTAACGGCTCAAATCAAATAATTTTTTTTTGATTTGACTCATTGGATTAAATCTAAAGAAATGATTTGGAGATCTAATTATATGCCCAAAGACACGCCTAAATATACATGACGATCCCGATGGTTTGTGAAAAAGTGGGTCCCGTGACCGCAGCCCATCGTGACGATGCCACGCAGTTTGCAGCGTGAGTTTAAACATCTCTCTTGCCTCCCAATCACTACTAAATCTAATTACCACATTTCTCCAACTCGACTCAAGTTGGTTTACAACTCGGATAATCTCTTTCCATTTTGGGTAAAAGCTAAAGATACTTTATGTCTCGGGCGAGCACAAATTGACCGAATCGAGCCGAATCGAAAAATCAAGTTGAACCGGACCGAACCGATCATTTTCGGTTCTATGTATTACCGGTTGTCCATTTTCGAGACGGCCGGTTCTTTGTTCAACCCAAAACCAACCAAACACACGATAAATCATGTAAACATGATCGAACCGAACAAAACCAAACCGATTTGGTTCAACGGTTCAACTGCTTTATTAAATCGGTTCTCGGGTCGGTCGGTTTTCGTCGGGCCTGCTCCGATCGATGCTCAACCTATTATGTACTATTACTTGAAACTTATTATTCTTTTTCTCGCTTGAAAAACTCATTATACTTAACAAAGTAGAAATGAGCATCGGCCGATCCCGACCGAATCCCGACAAGCCGACAAACACAACCGACTCCCGCCGGACAAGCCCGACTAACATGATTCGGACTCGGGACTCGGATCGGACGGATTCGGATTTGATCGGTTTGTTTGTTGTTTTTGATTTTCGGCGTCCCGCCCGATCCCGACAAGCACGAAACCCGACTAACCGGAAACACAAACCGACTCCCGACCCCGACAAGCCCGACTAACATGATTCGGACTCGGATCAAGACGGATTCAGATTACTGCGGTTTGCTCACCCCTATAACAAAGTGTTTCGATCGGTTACAATTATGCTTAATTAAATGCCTTTTTTCTTATGAAAAGATCTTAATACATTTAAATCGACTTAACCAGCCATCATCACCTCCCACCACCAACACCACTATCACATTCGCCCACCATTACGCTTAACTTTCATCTCTCCAAAACAACACATACTACTTACATAATGGATTAGATGAGTTGAATCTTATGTCACACAGTTTATTATTTTAAAGTCTGAAGTGTTTCAAATATTGATTCCTTTACGTAGATTTAGCACGTTTGTACCACCTTTACAAGAATTGCAATAGAAATATCTTTAAGCTATTGTACTAAAGATAGAAATGAATATATAGGTGTGGAAAATTGAAATGTTCGCCACTCACGAGTCTCACTGGCCACTCGTCCATCAATTATAACAAACCAACCGTCTTAAAAGTGTTCGTTTTTGTTATAAAAGCGGAAGAATCACAATGATGCGTGCAGTCTTAGATATTTTATAGTGAACAAACGTTTTTCATTTTTACGCCTAATTCAAGTAAGTTTATCTCTTTTCAACTCCGCTTCTTCCCGACTACTAAAGAAAACTCATAAAATATATCAAAATGAATGCTGAATTAAAGAAGACAAAATTTTAAAAAATATGGTGAAATTAGATCGTAAAAAATTAAACTGATTAAAGATATTTAAATTTAAAAATAAATGTGATTAATTAGTTAATAAGTGATACGTATGTCATTTTATTATCAGTAATTTCTTTATTTTAGTTGTTAGAGCCTCCATTTTGTTATTTTTAGTTAGAGAAGTAATACGCCACCTCGACGATCAGCTCCTTATCTTATTTTTTTTAATTCTATCCATAATAAGCAAAGAAAAAAGTGCAATTTTTAAGTTTTATAATTTTAGTACCTAAACGCATTATAAAAGAATATAGAAAGGAAAAAAAAGTAGTGGTTGTTAATAAAATCATATAAAGCCACGAAATACTCTAAGGGGCGTTTGGTTGGGCAATTTGGATGATATCGGCGTTTACATTTTAATTTCCTTCAAACGTCTCATTTGCTAACTCAAACGCGAAAGATTGAAGTAATTTACATTCTCCGAATCGCCAAATGGAGAATCAAACGCCCAAAACGAAATTTTAATTTGATTGAAAAAAATTATAAACTTTTTTCTTATTGTTTTTATAAACTTTTAAATAAAATATTTATGAATTTTTTTTATAAACTTTTTTTATAAATTTTTATAAGTTTCTTATAAATTTTTATAAACTTTTTTATAAACTTTTTATAAATTTTTATAAACTTTTTTTTCATAAATTTTTATAAATTTTTATAAACTTTTTATAAATTTTTATAAACTTTTTTTATAAATTTCTTATAAATTTTTGTAAACTTTTTTATAAATTTTATGAACTTTTTTTATAATTTTTTTATAAATTTCTTATAAATTTTTGTAAACTTTTTTATAAACTTTTTCATAAATTATTTATAAACTTTTTTATAAATTTTTATAAACTCTTTTTATAAATTTTTATAAACTTTAATTATTACTTTTTATAAATTTTAAGTAGAATATTTATGAAATTTATATTAAAAAATAAAATATTATAAATTTCACAACCAAACGTGCGAATGTATTTTAAATTCTAATTTAAATTCTCAAGAATTTAAATTTTCTAAATTTAAAATTAAAATTTCAAATTACCCCAACCAAACGCTTCCTAAAAGTTTCTCGAAGATGAAATCTTGCTACAAAGTTTTAATTCTTCTTGTTGGCCGAAAATTGGGTATCTTATAACCGGAGTTTTTAATGTTTGGCTGGAGTTATTAGATGTAAAAGATGAAGTTGAAGAGATAACCAAATTACTTCTAAAGCTGATGTATAATGAGCTTTATAAAGTAGAAGACAACATATTGAGTCTTAGTAATAGATATAGTGTATTTTTACTTTTACCTTTTTATTTTTCCTTAAGAAGACAAATGAAGGATGGTTTAAGTAAACTTTTATGTCTTTGATCAAGAAAATGTTGTCTCAATGTTCTGCAAAGCAAAAGTAACATAGTTGTAGTTGTGTAAGAATGTAACGTTTGTAAAAAGAAATATCTAAAATTTTATTAACATGAAACATTATGTGAATTTCAGTGTGGCTCAAATATGATGGGATTGTCAAAGCTAGGTGTAATTAGAAGGTCTTGCGACGACAACCCATAATGAGCTATCTCCCGAGACGAGAATAGTTAGCGAGATTGAAAGTGAAACGCACTATATAGAGGATCTTACCAAGCAATGAGTTTGTTCCTAGAAGAGCTCTAAGTAGTACAAAGATAACATTAAGTTATGCAAAATGCATTGATCCTGACCAATATTTCTCAAGCATTTACCATGCGTCTACATAACAAGTGTAACGTTTTATTAACACTAGCTTAAATAGTCCGTACACATTCTAAACCAAGTATCTCTGTATATGTATATGTTGGACGATATCTGTAAGTTGTTATATGAGAACAGACATACTTTATTAAGGTTACTTGTTTAACCGAAAGGCACAGAGCTAATCTACGTACGTAAAAGTGGTCTCACGTGGATGATGACATTGTGGTTTGGGACACAAGTCTTGGTCTGATGCATAACGAAATAACACAATGTATGAAGCGCATGTTTTAGTGAGGGCAATTTTATAATAGGACAAAACCACAATATAAGACACTTTTATTATAGAATAATAACACTTGTCAAATTTTTTCTATTATTTTTCTTAACATGCACTTGTCATTCACTGTATGAGTCAAACTCTGTAGACATGTTTTTGGATTTGTTTTTTTCTAATCAAAGGGGACCGATATCTCACCATCAAAATTGATGTCATCACCATAATATTACATTACTAACGACATTCTATATACGATATGCGCATAATTGTGCTTGTTTCAGTCAATTTTAGCCATGAAATATCACCCCAAATAAAAACATCCTACTTACGCTTCAAAATAATTGCTTTCGATAAAATAAAAAGGTTTAATCAGCTTGCGCACAAAGAAGATACTGTGAATCTGTGGACCCGTATAAAAGACACTCTGTCTGCACTTTTATGTGAATCCCCATGACTTTCTCTCAGAGCCCACAGATTTATTGTTATCTTAACTCATGCCTTGCAAGCATGCTTAAAAACCCAATAAAAACACACGTTAAAAAACATAATTATTGTTGCTTTATATATTCACAATTTTATCTTTAACTAATTAATTATTTTTTATTTAAAGTTTGTAATAATAATATCAACAAAGGATAATATGATAATTTACATCAAATTTCTCTATCTACTTTTAATAGCGGATAATTATATAAAAAGAAAACGTGGATAATATTGGACGGAAGTAGTAGTAAATTTCACATTTGTGTTCTTTTCTACTACATTATAAATTATTTGTGACATTCTCAAATGAAAGTCTTAAAATATTAAGTTATCATGCGACTTGTTACGACAAAATTTAATAAGTATAGCTATAATATCGTTAGTTACAACACTTCAAAGAACTTTATGTATACATGTTTAAAAAATTAAAAAAACAATGTAATTTAATATAAAAAAACAAATTACCAAAACAATCCATATCCTAAGTCATATTACGAACCGAACTCTTTTCAGATATTTTACCAAAGTGACCAAAATACGCTACTATCACCTTTCCATTCTCTCTCTCTCACACCTGCTTTTCCATTCTCTCTCTCACCTGAACATAGGTTCTTCTTCTTCTTCATCCCATGAACAACACCCTTCTTCATGCCATGACACCCAACAAGCGCCTTTATCCCGATTCAAGAGGCGAAGAACAAGTATCCTATCTAAGGAATGGAGATACCACTTGGATCAAGATACCGAAACTTGTCTTTAATGAAGATATGTTCAAGTATCAACCAATGAGGATGGTCCCACTCTTGAGCAAACATTTGACATGCTAAGTCAAAGGAAAGGGATGACCAAAAGGTTGAAGATTTTTATGTCAGATACCAAGTTCTACTTAAGCACACGGGTCCCATACAAGTGTTCAATCTTAAAATTCAGCAGAGCACGACGTGTGTTGAGATTGATCATATAATATTTCATTTGGTAAGGAACAATAGTGTGAAAATGTTATCACTTGACACGCCTGGGACTATAAGTTACCTTTATCTTTCTTCTCGCCGCCCACTTAACAGTAGTTATATCTCAAAAAGTGTGATCTTCTTCATCAACCACCATTCACCGGATTTGTTAGCCTTACAACCTTATACATGGAACTTGTAACCATCTCGTAATACACACTTCTACATCTCCTATCAGTGTCCATTACTTAAGAACGCGACTCGTAAGTTCTTACTAAAATTGAGTATCGATCTTACGCATGGGTTTTCATCAACGGAAATTCATCAAAGTGTCCTATTAGTGTCCTATTACTTAAGAACTTGTAACCAAGCCCACCATTGCAAAGACCTCCCACGCCCATGGCAAAGACCTCCCACGCCCACCCGCCACGCCCAAGAACTGCACCACGCCCACGCCCTTCATAGCCACGCCTCAAGACGCCTAGGTCATTCCCGCCCACGCACTAATATCATTCATGCTCCACGCCCACCACCGATTCCACGCCCAAGGCACGCATGTGGCACGCCTCATGCCACCCTGTGGTACGCTAGGTCATTCCTCGCCCGGCACGCCTACACACATCACGCCTAGGCTCGCCTATCCATCGCAGAGAATCGGTAACACGCAAGACGGTTTAAAACGACACTACCATCATCTAACGCCTAATATTCAAAAGTTCATTTTAGAAAATTATACGGGCGTGGTTTATATATGTAAAGTATCGTTTAAAGTGTTCATTTAAAAATTTTCTCAAAAAATCTATAACCATAAGTATCGATTGACTTTTCAACTCTTTTTAATTTGTACAAACTAATGAAACATGCAAAGCTTCATACAATTTACATGCAAAAAAGTTGATGATACATATAGTTTTAAAACCATACCGACGGGTTCAAACGGTTTAACCAGAACCTAATCAGAACTGCCTCCAGCCTAGCCAATAAAATCGTGACGAAACGAACTCCGAAATGACCGTTAAACAGTAAACACAGATGAACTGGCGGACCGGATCATTATTATTTTTCTCAAATACTCGAGTACCATGCTAATATAAAACTAAGTATATTCAATTCCCAAACCTAACTTCAACTTTAAATTTTAATATTCATACACATGATCCACATTATCCATCTTCATTTTATTTAGACTAAAATACACCGCTGGTCCCTAAACTTGTAATGAGGATCGCGATGGGACGAAACCGGGCATATTCATCGTCGGGGGTCCCTATTTCAAGGTTTTCACTCGCTACAAGTCCCTTTGACCAAGTCAACATCTGATTTTTGTTTTGTAGTCGAGGGTATTTTAGTCCATACACATTTATACTTTTATAACACATTTATATTTTACCCCTTCATCTTTCATCCTCTTCATCATCTACCCAAATCATTCATATCCCCAAATCATCATCTCCCCCAACATCATCCTGGTGATTTATACTCATGCCTAGCAGCTTAGGTGCACTTTCTTGTTGCAGTGTAAAGTTATTTAGAATTGAATCATGTATACAATTCATCATCTACCCAAATCATTTATTAGTACGCAATGCCATGTTTCAATTCTAAATTGTCTAGATGATGAATTGTATACATGTTTACATATTGGTCATGTTTACATCTAAATCTTTAAATAATTAGATATTGTTAAACATAGATTATTTACCCAATAATTGCGGTGTTTAAACACAGAGCGATAATAACTTCTAAACGCAATGCCAAACACCCTTTTAACTTGTGCTAAATTATAAACCTGAAATTGTTGTCTTAGAAGCTAATTAACTTTGTAGTTTCTACCCAAGTAATGTCGCAATGAGATATGATAACTCAAGTCGATAATCTAGATCAAGCGAGTAAATGTTGGTTACAATTATTATGTTAATCTTCTTGTTATTGTTTCGATAAACAATTCAAGGAAGATTGTAAATATAATGATTACAATAGTCTCGCTTAATGTGTTCGTGAAATTCGCGCTTAAGGTTTGATTTGGTTTTGCTTTTATTTAGCGATTTGGGTTGTTGATTCGTGAAACTTAACGAACTCAAATTGTGTTTGACTAGGCTAATATTCAACTTTTAATTGTAAATTGTGTTTTCATTATATGTTCAAGAATCTTGATATAATGATTGTTGGTCGCACAGCAACACCGCTCGCTTGTCGCTTATTGTAGCTTTATTTGTTTTTGTGAATTTCTGTGAGGCCTCATAGTTTCGATTCTGCTGAAAGTTCAAGGAAGGGGAACATGATTGGATCAAGTTGATTATGTTAAACTTTGAACAAGAGTTTCTGTTTGGAATAGCCATTTTCTATTCAAATCAACATAAAAAATTGTGTCTGGTCTAGCTGATTCTAAATTTTGAATTGATTATTTGGCTTGGTTTATCAAATCCTATTAAATATTCAGGAAACTGTGTATGTTTAAGCTGGTGCTGGTTTTTCTTATAAACAATGATATGAGCCTATCATCGATGTGTTTATTCTCTTAAGGCTGCAACAGGGTTGATAAGTCAGAAGATTAGAGTAAACTGATATTGCCTTCAATCGTGTTGAGTACTTTTTACTAAGAGTAAATGTACTAAAATGTGAGAACTCACATCGGTCAGAATGAAATTATCAATCACACAAATTGTAATGAAATATTATGCGTGAGATTGTCTTCGAATATACTTCCACCGTAACAAAACACGTTAATCACATAAGCTAATGTTCGGGTCTTCGCCATGTCTATTTAAGGAATTATAAGATAGTAGCGGATAACCGCAATTGTTTCAATCTAAACCGCTTATCACCGTATCCTCAAAGCAATAATTAGATAAACATTCTAATGGGCGATCCAAGGCACACACCAAGTTAACGCTGACTCGAACTAATTCGAAATGCTGCACACTCGATAAACTTCTAAACTAAGAAAAGGCACCATTCAAATGTCATACTTCTAAACTACAAGATCATGGTCCACCAATGATTACCGATAAGTCGATAACCACCAAGGAGATGTGCTTGATTTCAAAGACTGGGTTCAACCACCAACAATGATAATAATTAGTTATGGTCACAACTGGAATTCCTCCAACCCCACTGGGTCTCGCAGGATATTCACCGATTATTAATACTTGGCAAAGGTCAACAAGTTTGAGACATCGCTTTTGATTCTTCATAAAAAATCGCAAGGTCTTCGATTTTTTTTTTAAATTCAAGGTTCGACATTGCAAGGTCAATCTTGCGAAGTTTTTAAAATCCGCAAATTCTTGCAAATCTTGCTAGTTTGATTGTGGCACTCGGTGTCTTTTGAAAACATCTCGCTTTCTTGCATCAGATAAAATATCAAATAATGGAACAAAATTAGCCTTTAAAACCGTAAGGTTCCAATATCTCGCTAGGCATGAGTATACATGAATTACATGATTTGTCTACCCAATATCTAAATTGTCTAGATGATGATTTGTATACATGAATTACATGATTTGTCTCATTTAATATACAATTCATCATCTACCCAATATCTAGATGATGAATTGTATACATGATTCAATTCTAAATAACTTTACATTGCAACAAGAAAGTGCACCTAAGTCGCTAGGCATGAGTATAAATCACCGTGATGATGTCAGAGATGATTTGGGATATGAACGATTTTAGTAGATGATAAGATGGATGAAAGATGAAGGGGTAAAATATAAATGTGTTATAAAAGTATAAATGTGTGGACTAAAATACCCTCGACTACAAAACAAAATCGATGTTGACTTGGCCAAAGTGGACTTGTAATGAAATAAAACCTCAACAGGACCCCGACGATGAATATGTCTTGTTTCGTCCCCATCGCGATCCTCCGCTACAAGTTTAGGGACCAACTGATTTTAATCTTTATTTATTTACCTCACGCACTCATCGACCCTCACACAAAAACACAAACAAATATAATCATTTTTTAATCATTGTTAAACGCGGGTAATATGCTAGTTATGAATCAAAATTCAAATATGTGTACCTCAAAATTTTTCTTAATAATTCATGACTTTATATATTTCTAATAGATATATTTTCAATTTCTTCTTTAGAAAGTGCTTAAAAGATATTTGATTTCTTCGCATTTATGAATATTTGCAAGTTTAATTATATTTAAAATGCATGATAATTATATAAAATTACTAAGATTACACACTTACATTTGTGTTATAGTGTGCAAACTTAATTCACAATAAATAAATATGTCGCTTAACTTTTCAAGCAAAATGAACCATGAAAAATTACATGTCACAAATTTGAAACTATATATTCAAATGTGAGAAAATATCACATTTGTACACACTTTTAAATATGTAAAAAAAAATTTACAATTTTATGAGAGAAAAGTAATATCTTTAGTAAAAATTATTCAAATAGATATGTTTATTATTTTGACGAATTACTCTTTATAGAATGTAGTGGAGTAAAATCTATTGTAAGTTTTCAGTCCTTGACATGTAGCAATCTTAACACAAAACATATAGAAAAATTATTTAAGACTGAAGTAGTTAACTCTCATCTTATTTACCATGATAGCAATAATTAAAAGAAACAAGTCTCAAGTCTATTTGCAACTTCGCAAGCTCTTCACCGTAGAAATCTTGGACGTTTTAAGAATGTTGGCGTTTAAAGACTTTCAATGATTAAGATTTAACATTTAGAATAAAAAGCTGCTTGTGAATTTGTGTTTATGGTTATCTTTTATGCTAATTTGTCAATAAAAAGCTCGCTTGTGAATTTGTGTTTATGGTTATTTTTTGCGATTATTATTATTATTATTATTATTATTATTATTATTATTATTATTATTATTATTATTATTATTTTTACGCTTATGGTTATTATTATTATGGTTATTATTATTATTATTATTATTATTATTATTATATATTATTATTATACATTTATGGTTATTTAAACACTACTTTTAGACGTGCAAAAACATTTATCATGATGTTTTTGATATTTTATTGTTTATAGCTACAAATACAAGAGTGTTACTCGACACATAACAAAACATCTTCTACTAACTTCAACTGATAATTGATAATTTTACCTACTAAGTAATAAGGTATTACATTTCGTGTCAATAAATATTGGTTAGAAATCTATAAAATGTGAACGCATGCAACGGTAAAAGTCTAGACACAATAATGTAATTTTTGTACCTTAAATTAATAGTAATTAATAATTTTGCTACAAGCCTACAAACTAGTAACTAATTTATCGGTGGTCAAATAATCGTGATTCCAATTAAATATGTTAAACACCGTGTTTGGGTTATGGGAGTACATGTTTTAATACATTAATGATAAGTGAATGAACCGTGTTTGGGTTTACTACTTAACTCTATTTTATCATGCTTATTTTTCCTTTAATGAACGGATCCGTATGTTTGGTTTAACTGCTTGACAACTAAATTGTCATGCTATTAATGTAGCTAAACAATAATATATCAACACAACAACTTATTTACAGGTACTAACCATATAAATATAAGTAAATGCTAATGTTTATAGGTTTGGTCATTTTGTTACATGTCATCAAAATGGGTGCGGTGAATGGTTACCGAAATAAAAATATATTGACGTACAAAATCAAAATTGTTTGACACATGATTTAAGACTATTAGAAGTAGTACTTTTATATTAGACCCATTTTATTATTTTCTATTGACGAAACAAGACAAGCATTTTAGGTTGGAAGTGGTGAGTTACTAAATTGGCAAATTTTATCCTAAATTTCATGAAAAAACTACGGTTAAAAACTACAGTTAGTTTTGTAGCGTTTGAAGATAGATTACCTAAATATTGTGTTTCAAAACACAATAATATGTTTCATAGCGTTTGGCAACCACAATCTTATTCGATTATCGGCATTTTGATATCTTTAAAACATGGTTTTGAAAAAATATTTCCATCACTACTGCCACAAAACACCATTCTTCAAAACCTATTATCTAGTGTCGAATTACCAAATTCCTTCTAAAATATATCTTACATTCTTCCCCAAAACTCTTCAATTTCTTCCACTCATTCCTCTTGTCTCTTGTGCAACTGATTGTTGCCAAACCATTTATGATTGATGGCTTGAAAATCACAAATTTTATAAACTAATTTGGGGTGGAATGAGGAATTGAGCTACTCAAGCAAAAATAAAATACAAATGTGATGAACTTGAAAACTCTGTTGTGTATTATCATACTACATATAAAAAGAAAAACATTTAGTTAAAGCTTAAAAACTTAAAAAATAGTATAGTTGTTAGGCTAAATACCATTATTTATAAAAGTTAATGCAATCTAATAAATATTTAAATAATTAATTACAGTTTCAATCACTAATTTTCTTAATTATCATTTACTCCACACCTATATATACATAAAAAATAAATTGCACACAAAATTAATACTTTTATACAACGTCAAAAGAATGTAAACTATGCACATATAATCATCCCCAGAATGTAGTAATAAGTTATGAATGACCATCCATATCACCTCACCAAAACCCTACAAAACTCCCTAACTTTAATTGTTGATCTAAAATTAAAACATAAATTGATTCTTTAAGCTATAATATATGCGTAAGTTGTTGTTTATTAAATTTTAGTGAACCATACAAGTTAAATCAAATAATTTAATGAAAAATTCGGGTGTTTATTTTAGTCATTTTACTTTCTAAGTTATTAAATAATCTGATTTGCTAAATATTTAAAAAAATATTATTTAATTATTGTGTTATCAGACAACGTAATCAATCCAAATACTAATTTTCAAAATCACCTTTGATCACATTTATTTGATTTTGCATTTTCAACATGTATATTTATTTTCAGTAATAATATAGATTATGTATTTTTCATT
This sequence comes from Chrysanthemum lavandulifolium, assembly GCA_022545495.1. Lineage (NCBI taxonomy): Eukaryota > Viridiplantae > Streptophyta > Magnoliopsida > Asterales > Asteraceae > Chrysanthemum > Chrysanthemum lavandulifolium. Next base: position 55,924,911 of record CM040238.1, on the reverse strand, counting down.
TCTCACAAAAATACTCTATTTGCCATGATGTAGTTTTCATTTTTCACAAAACATACTCTATATTTGCCATCTAGTACACTACACGTGTGTGGTAAAAAAAAGGTTTATGTCTTTGTTCACCTCCACTAAAATCTTAACAAACACATGTTATCATTAACCTCACTCCCAACACCAACATAAAAAGCCACACAAACACCAAACACAAGTCTCACTTCCCCCCAACAAACATCCTCATTCTCTCTTCCACATCTCTTCAACCAACAACCCTTCAAAAACTTTCATTTTCACCCCCTGAAACTTTCAAGATCCAATGGAGAAAACCAATGAATCTGACACTGAATTGAGACTTGGGTTACCTGGGCAAGACCCATGTAAGATAATAAGAGCTAAGAGAGTTTTTTCAGATGTTGGCTGTTTTGATGATGAAAAATTATGGGGTCTTAATGATGGATCTGAAAAAATAAGTGGTGGGTTAGATGGTAAAAAGTGGAAAATTTGGCCCAAAAAGTTGGTCAAGATGAGAAGAAAAGTGTTGGTAAATGTGAAATGACCAAAATGCCCTGTTGCTAAGTAAGTTTTGGTCAAATTTATTTTATGTTTGGTTATTTTAGGAATAAAAGTGATAGGAGCTTGTTTGGGTTAATTTAGGTTGTTTGGTCTTGTTTCTTTGTTGTTTAAAATATGTTTGATAATTGGATTTATGTTCTCAAAGTGATTATTTGTGGGTGACAAAAATAAGCTATTTGAGTAAATACTCTAGTTTGAAGTTGCTTATTTCAGGGGTGTTTGTTTGTTAATTTTTGAGCTTATATAAGCTTCGGCTTATGTTACATAAGCCCATTTTTCCAACCTATGTTGAAACTTACATGCTTATATAAGCTTACATGATAATTTTGTTACTAAAGCAATTCTGATTAATTGACTATTTTGTAGAGATATGTAATAAGGTGAGGTTAAAGGTAATTTTACTTTTCCATATATAATAATCTAATTAATTACTCAAAATTGCATATTTGATTCAGCAAATTATTAGCGACAGGTTATAGTGTAAAACTAAAATTAGTTGCATAACACAAAAACTTTGGTCTATAGTAACAATTTGGTTGCTTGTGCTATGGATTCTAATATCTTTGTTGTTTACCTTGTATCTTGATGTTATCTTCATATATTGCAACTAATGTTTGTTTAAAGGTTGTGTAAATTGCACTAAAAGTTACTTTATTGGGTTTTATAGGGCTCAAGTGGTAGGATGGCCACCAATTCGATCTTTTCGAAGAACAACATGGCTGCTAATTTATCAAAAAATGTGGAGGTAGCCGAAGGAAAGGCGGGATGTGGAGGGTGTCTCTATGTGAAAGTTAGCATGGATGGTGCTCCGTACTTAAGGAAGGTTGATCTCAAGACTTGCAAAAACTACGTTGAACTTTCAAAGGCTCTTGAGAAAATGTTTAACTCTGTTACCCTCGGTATGCATTTGCTCTCTATCGTCTCGTTCGTTATAGTATGCTAAATTTCTTTCTAAAGGACTACCAGGGCTTAAGCGTTGTATTTGTCAGCTATTTGAGTTTATTTTGATGGTTAAATATTGTTTTTGATTTAGGTCAATGTACTTCTAAAGGACTACGAGGGGAAGAAAGGCTTAAAGAAAGTAACTTGAAGGATCTTTTAAATCGTGACGAATGTGTACTAACGTATGAAGATAAAGATGGTGATTGGATGCTTGTTGGTGATGTTCCATGGGAGTAAGTTCATCTAATTTGTTTTTGGGTTTTCATTTGGTAGAACACAGATAAAAAGTAATTCTGATATATTTTGTTAGTTCAAGACTCAAAGAATATATATAGACTTCAAAGTTCAAACCTTCGTAAAAGATATTAGTAGGCCACTAATTACATTCTAAAGGGCTCACAGTCTCTAATTATGGATTGATGCGGGATTTGGATGTCACTCACCCAATTTAGGACTTGCTTGTTAAAATATGTATTTCTGTTTTTTCAGGATGTTTGTAGACTCTTGCAAGCGATTAAGGATAATGAAAGGGTCAGAAGCGATCGGGCTAGGTATGCTATAACTTCTTATGCTCGTTAACCAAATTGTATTATAATGCATAAACATCAAGAAGCACTATTATAAGAATACCATTTCATTAATAATATTTTACACACAAACTATGTATTAGAAAAAACTAAGATAACAAATATTGTTTTGGGTCATCACAGCCTGACCTTACCAAAACTTACCCGTGTGGACCTGAACTTACTATGACCCATTGCCAAACCATTCATTTTGCCACCAACTTATAGCAATGCACTTGTGTATATCTTTGAATGTGTTCTCTTTGATATAGACTGAATGAATTTGTTCTAATGATGGCAGCTCCAAGGTCAATGGAGAAGTGCAAGAACCAAGTATGAGGAATCTGATGGACATGCTAAAAGGATCTTTGATATTTTTATATTTTTTTCTTATTTTCCATAATTTATGGATGCTTTTCAATCTTTTTCTTGTGGGCAAGAGCCATAACTGGAAATGAAACATATTAGATGTTTGGTTTTCCTGTTTTGTGCTTAATGTATTGCCTGCAATCAAATGTAAATAATTAGTTCTTCCGTTTTTGTTTTGCTTATCTGAATGTAAATGTAAGCCTTCATGCCGTTAGTTCCATTAGAAATTTTAGTCATTGAATCTGGTCAATCTGTATTGGTTGACCTGTTTGGCCGCATCTTTTCTTTGCCGTTTGATGATTTAAGTCACTGGACAGTATCCCTGCATCCTGTTTGCTGGAATTACCTTTGAACTTTGTGATATTGCTGGAATTCGTATTGCTTCTTATATATGTACATTGTTTAATTAACTTGTTTGACTATAAACAACCTTATATATGATATTCTGCCAACGAAGTCCAATGGTTTTAAGTCGTCTCTACATGCTAATAAGTTTACTCTTGGAGCTAGAACTGATTCTTAGTGACTGCAAGAGACTGATAGCATCCGATTAACTCATTACCCAGAGCTGAAGGATAGTGATTCAAGCTTAATAATCTAATGTGTATTTACTTGCATTAGAATGAACAGTAGTAACAAGTAAAATGCACCTTACCAGCTACTTAATTTATTCACTTTAATAGTTTGATACTATATGGATCATGAAAGTTCGCTGCTGTATATTTTCATAACATTGTCCTTTCTTCATTTACAATTTATTTTTGGCTTTTGTCCCACATAGGTGGGAGAGATAACTAAAAGAGAGTTTATATTAACATTTCCAAACAATAATGTTCTTGGAAAAATTGTAATAAAATACAATTCATGTGATGTATGTATTGCAATTCATTCATTAACTTTTTTTACTTAAAAAAAGTTGAAGATAAGAGTGATGTGAAAGTTTGATGCGCATGTTTTAGTTGCACCAAATTTAAGTGAAAATGTAACGAATTTGATTAACCATAATTAAGACTTCGGTTACCTGGTTAAAATGAGAGCTAAAACAGTGTTTATAAATGTTGGTTTTCATGTCTGCTAAAAAAAATATTGTTTTGATGAACCAGGTAAAAGTATATGGTGTAAACTCTTAATGATGGATCTGGAAAATAAGTGTTAGGGTAAGATGGTAAAAAAGTAGAAAATTTGACCCAAAATATTGGCGAAGATACAAGAAAGGTGCTGGTAAATGTGAAAATGGCGAAGTTCAAAAAAAAAAAAAAAAAAAAAGTGAAAATGACGAAAATGCCATTGTGGTCTTGATTGTTTTTTTATATGTTTGTTTACCAGACGAGTAGCGCAACAGAATCTTATAAATACAAATCGCTTAGTGATAAAAAAAAAGTTTATGAATTACATACGAAAAATAATAAAAAGTTTGAAGATTTACGATTAAACATAATGTTTGGAACCCGATTCTACCGGTGGTTCAACCGGATGAACCATTTCGGTCAAAAAACGGTCGACTTAAACTGGTCAACCGACGGGTTGGGTCGAACGGTCAAATAAACCGAACCCTTTTCGACGCCAGAATAGTTTTCTTTCAAATATATTTTTTAACATTTCGCTTTTAGTTTCAACTTTTCACTTTTTGTTTCAATCGCGACGATTAACCAGATAATAGATCTCGATGAATCCCGATTCATCGGTTTAGACGGCTTCAACGGCCCTCTAAATTGCTTTCGGATGGCTTTTATTGATTAGCCGAACCGGTGGAGACGCGGTTTCGGTTGAACCATTGGTCGGTCCGGTTTTCAAACTATACGCACCACCAACTTGTTAATTGTATGAATCTTTGTGTTTATTAACGCCAGATAATAACACGTACTTTTCATTTTAGGGTATTTTAAAAATAACATTAATTAGTGTGTTTAATTATTTTATATTTTAGATTATGTTGTACATTGTTTAAATTGTATATTGTGAAATTTTATTGACTTTTTAGTAAGGGTGTTTTAATTGTTGGATTTAATTTGGTAGACATGCTTTTAATTAGTTGTACAATGTGAATAAATCATCAGACTTTTAAGAACGACGTGTTTTAATAAAAGTATTAACGACACTATACATTTCTCTCACGTCAATTACCATTTTCGCTTTTAACTTTCAACTTTCAACATTTAACCATTTTTATTTTATAGACGAGTAGTACCACGCCTAACCAAGAATCGGTGTCTATTTTCTTCTCAAAATTTTGACGACCCATAAGTTTCTTTCAACAAACCATATTGTAGCGTCGAGAGAATCATTTTCAAATAACTATAATTCGATGCGTGGTTGCATAGCAACAGTAAATATACGATTTCAAAAAATTACGTGAGTCGATCTAAGTGTGGGAGTATATTTCTAATAAGATTGTTTTAACTTTTAAGTTATTAAGATTTTAGTAATAATAGATTCAAGATTACAAAAGAACGATATTATGTAATTAGCAATATTATATTGTAGTTTAGATGTATATACCGCACGTGTGATCGACTTTTGTTTGTCATTAATTTAAGCGGTGATAACTATTTTTCATACGTGTGTAGCGCTTATTATTTGGTGTGTGACTTTTAAACTTGTAATCTTAAAATTTAGTATCACCATAATAAGATTATCTTGTACTATCAATTTGCATAGATATTTAAGATTGTTCAAAGCTATTTGTTCGAGGTACAAATAATTATCCCTAAAGATAACAATACTATTTAATTTTATGACTCTAATAAACTTACGTAACATTATCGATATCAGGAGGACAAATGGCTATACAATATATATTAACTTTTAAAGATTTATCCATATACTATTCCTTAAGTGGTGCAAGATCAACATTTTTCAAAATAACATTATACAAACGACAACGTATACGTGTCAAAGCAAAATAAACAACAAAAACTACAATTACTTGGTCTATCATTTTTCCAAATTTGTCACGGCCCACAACTACTTCATCATTTCTCATATAATTTTGTCAAATTTGAAACACAGTTCGGCCGGGTGGTTCAACCGTTGAACTGCTTTGGTAAAAAAAAACAAGTCGATGAACCGAGTCAACCCGACAGGTTGGGTGAAACAAGTCAAAATAAATCGTCAACCAACCTTGGTTTGAAGCGTCCAGTCAACTCGGTTTCGATGTATTAATAGTTTCATTTGAAATATATGTCTTCAACATTTCCACTTTTAGTCTCAACTTTTCAATTTTATTTTTTGGTTTTCCTTTATATATAGTATATATAGCAGTACTCATGAAGTTGGCGGCGGTACCCTCCGACGATTAATCATAGAATAGATCTCGATGAGACCTAATTCACTAGTTTGTATCGGCTTTCAACGGGTCCTCTCTCGTTCATTTTCGATGGCTTTAATTGGTTAGCAATTACGGTGGCGACACCGGTTCCCTGTTGAACACGTTGATCCGTCCGTCCGATTTCAAAACTATATGTAACATCAACTTATTAATTGTATGAAGTTTTGTGTGTTTTACTAATTTGTATAATGTGTATAATGACATGTACTTTTCATTTTAGGGTGTTTTAAAATATCATTAATTAGTGTGTTTAATTAGGGAAATCTAAATTTAATTTGAAAGGTTTTTTTAAAATAATCCCTTTTTAAAATTTTTTTTAAAAAATCAAATAAAAAATTTTTTAAAAAAAAATTAAAATAAAAATTTATAAAATAAAAACCATAAAATTTAAATTTTTTTTATTTTTTAAATTTTTTTCCCAAAAAAATTTTTTAAAAAATTAACATTAAAACAAAATAAAATTTTTTTTTTATTTGGCCGAAAAATTTTAAAAACAAATTTGGTAAATTTCCGGAAAATTTAAAAAAAATTTAGGTTTTTTTAAACCCTTCTTTTTTTCAAATTTCCCTTTTCCCCAAGAAAATTCCAAATTTGGGAAAACAAAATTCCCCTTTTTTTTTTTCAAACTGTTTTGGAAAATTGCGGGAAATCTTTAAAACCCGCTAAATAAAAAAATAGTTTTTAAAAGGGCCCTTTAAACTTTTTTAAATAAATAAATTTAAAACTTTTAAATTTTTTTCCAAAAATTTGTGAAATTTTTAATAAAAAATTTAAAATGCCAAATTTCTTTTGTTATTAAATAATAAAATTTTTTAAAATTTTTTTGGTTGAATAAATTTGGGGATCGGTTGGGTTTTTAATTTTCATTTTTTTTAAAAAATTTTTTTTTAGGTAAAATTTGTTTTTTTTTAATAAATTTTTTATTGTTTTTAATTATTAATAATTTTTTTTTTAAAAAAATTTTTTTTTCAAATCAAAAACCCATACTTTTTGGGTTTTTTAAAAAATTTTTTATAAATAAAAGCATTTTAGCCCTTTTGGAAAATGAAATTTGAAAAAATTTTTTTCCCCAAAATTTTTTTTAAAATTATTTTAACCCTTAAAACCTTTTTTTAATTTTTCCCTTTTCCCCGTTTTTAAATTCCTTTTAAATTTTTTCCCTTGTTTTCCCAAAACCCCCCTTGGGATTTTTAAAAAAGTTTTTTTTTTAAAAGCCCTTTATTTTAAAAATTTTTTTAAAAGAATTTTTTAAATTTAAAATTTTAAAACTTTCCAATTTCCCTTTTATTATTTTATTTTATTTTTTGGGTTTATTTGGGGTTGCTTAGGCCGGGTTTGGGCCCTTGGGGGAGGGTTTTTCTAAAAAAGGGTTTCTTTTTTAATTTTAAAGGTTTCAAATTTAGAAATTTTTTTTTTGGGTGCTAAAGCTCCCTTTCTTTTGTTTAAAGTTTGGGGATCAAAAGGTGTAAATTTATTAGGAAAAGGGAAAAGGAAAAATTTTCTTTTTTATTTTGGGTTTTTAAAAGGAAAAATTTTTAACCCCCTTTTTTCCTTTAATACCCAAATTAAAAGGGTTTTTAAACCCCCCCCAAAATTTTTGGGAAAATGGTTGTTTTGGGAAAAGGCGGAAAAGTTGGGTTTTGAAGGGTTGGGCCCAAAAAACTTTCCCTTTTTGGGTCCGGGTTAAATGGGTTTTTTGTTTTTTTTGGGGGTGAAGCTGTTTTTTCCGAAAAAATTTTTAAAAAAAATTTAAAAATTTTGGGTTTTTTTTATTTTTTGGGTTACGGGCCCACCGGAATTTTGGGCCAAAGGGGGAATTATTTCAGTTGGGTTTGGTTTGTTTTGGGGGAAAAGGGAAAAAAAATTTTTAAAAACGAAACCGAAATTAAATTCCCCAAAAAAAACCCCTTTTTTGGGTTGGGGTTTAAAAACCAGGCCCAAAAATTTTTTTTAAGGGAATAGCAAAAAGGACCCCTTTTTTTTTTAAACCCTTTTGGGAAACCCAAGGTAGCCCCAATATTTTTAAATTTTTATTTAAAATTTAAATTTCAAATTTTTTTTTACGATTTTGGGGTTTTTTTTTTTGGGGAAATTTGGGCCCGTTGCTTTTTCCTAAATAAATTTGAAATTTTTTTAAAACCCGGGGTTTGGGGGCATTTTATAACTTCTTGATTTTGGGTTAATCCCCCTTTTTCCCTTTTTTGTTTGGTTTTGGGAAGCTTTTTGGGTTGGGTTCCCCCTTTTTAAACAAATTTTCCTTGGGTTTTAGAGCCCAAATGGGTTACCCCATTTGATTTCCCACTCGGTTTCGGGATTTTGGCCTTGGGTTGGAATTTGGGGCCAAAATTCCTGTTTTGTTGGGTTTTTTCCCAAAATATTGCTTTTGGGGCAATTTTTTTCGGGGCCCTCCCCGGGGTTTTTCGGATTTTCCCCTTTGATTGCCCGTTTAAATTGGGTCCCTTAAAACCGTTTTTTATGGTTTTCCCGGGTTAAAAATTTCCCCGGGTTTAAATTCCGTTTGGGGCCCCATTTGGGAATAGGTCTCCGAAACCCGGTTTTGGGAAGGGGAAATTTCTCGGTTTGGGGTTGGGACCTTGGGTTTTACCTATTTTAGGAAAGGGGGGTGGTTTTTGGCCCTCCCCCTTTTTTCCCCTTTTCATTTTCCCTTTGGGTTTCCCCCAAATTCCCGGTTCCTCTTTTTTTAGGTTTTCCATGGAAAATTCCCTTGATTGGGACGGGAAAGGGGATCCCCTTTCTTTAATTCCTTCACCCGAGCTTCGATTCGCACGTTCAACTAAGCCATTGGTTTGTGGGTGTTTAAGCGGCCTTGAAGTCTTTGTGTGATTTTAACTTCTCGCACCGATCTTTGAAAGGGTTGTCGTGAATTATTTCTCGTTGTCCGAGATTATTTCCCCAGGTAGACCGAAGCGGCATACAATATTTTCCCAGACAAAGCGTTTCACCTGGTTGCCAGTGATTGTCACCACTGCCTTTGCCTCGATCCACTTGGTGAAGTAGTCTATGGCGACTATGAGGAACTTTAATCCTCCTGCTGCAACAGGAAAAGGACCGGCGATGTCTATACCCCACTTGTAAAATGGCCATGGTGCCGTAATTGGTGTTAGCTCCTGTTGTGGTTGGCGTGGCACGGGTCTGTGAACTTGGCAGTCGCTGCACTTTCTGATTAAGTCCCGCGCATCGCGGTGCATGGTGGGCTAATAATATCCGGACCGTAAAAGCGCGCCACAACGGATCTTGGTCCCGAATGCATCTTGCATGAACCTTAAGTGATTTCCGCATACATAGTTTGCTTGTGGGGACCAACACAATAGAGCCATGGTTTCAAAAAGAGTCGATATAGTATGTTGTCCCGGTTCAAATCGTTGTCTTTGTCGCTCGTATCCCAGACTTCCTACTGCTCTTGGGGTAATACTCCCTTGCTTATAAAGTCCGTTATCGGTGTTATCCAAGTAGGCCCTTCTTCCTCTATTACCGTGGATACTTCCATCTCTGAGATGGATTTGCTTTTCAATGTTTCCACCAACACCTGTTTTGATAGGTGTGCAAAGCTTGTGGATGCAATTTTGCTTAGTGCATCAGCCTTTCGGTTTTCTCCTCGAGGAACCTGTTTGATGGTAACTCTGTCAAAGCCTTGGATTAGTGCCTTGGTTTTTCGAGGTCTTCGAATCATGTTTTCCTCCTCGGCCACGTACTCACCCAACACGTGGTTGGCTACTAGCTTGGAATCTACATTCGCTTCAAGTTACGTACACTCATTCGAGCCGCAATGCGTGGTCCGGCTATTAGGGCTTCATACTCCGCCTCATTATTTGTTGTTGTGAATTGAAACGCGATGCGTAAGTGAATTCCATTCCTACCGGGTTTGTGAGGATGAGACACTGCTCCTCGACCCATCCACGCACGAGGATCCGTCTGTAAACAAGATCCATGGATCTTGTAGTTCCTTCTTGTTTAGTCTTGGTGGATCATCGATTCTGCACGTTTTCGATGATGAAATATGCTAATACGCCATTTTACTGCGATCACGTGGTCTATAGGAGATGTTGTGCTCACCTAGCAATACACTCCACTTACTGCAATCGCCAGTGCGTCGGGTTTGGAGATGATTTACTTGATCGGTTGATGCGTGATCAACGCATTCTGCGGTGCTGGAAGTACTGCTTGTGACGTTTGGTGGCGAACACTAATCGGGGACCAACTTTTCCATTGCGCTATAGTTCATCTCTGTTTTCTTGGCGCTTTGCTTACAAAGTACATCGGTGTTTGTCTTGAGTTCCTATCCGTTAATGTCTTTAGGCGACGGCTTCATGAGTTCGCGGATAAGTACATAATCAATTCTTCCCACGGTGGGTGCTACAAGTGTAGGTAGTGTTTCCGGTGTTGTTTAAGTCGTATGAGGCTTCTTCCTCCGTAGTCCAACGAAAATCTCCCTTTTTATACACTTCACTTGAGTGTTTTGAAAAGAGGTAGTGATTTGTCTGCTTGACTTAGATAGAATTTATTTAGGCCGCTAGCTTTCCATTGAGAGATTGGACTTCCTTCAACGTCGCGGTGAAGGAAGGTCGATAACGACAGTCTTTTACTCGACACGGCTTTATACCATCGTGTTCTATTGTAACACCCCGAAAATCTTAATGACAATGAAGACTAATTCGGTGTTACTTGAATGGAGATCATAGTCAATAATTATAGAAAACGACTCAAAAGAGACGTTTTATTAAAATAGTTATCATTCATCGAAAACTCATAGTTTGTTACAAAATATTGTAAATAGATCAAGTGTTTTTCCCAAAAGAAAGATCATGAGTTTGAAAGAAATGATAACTTTATGTTTTACACCACCGATAAGCCTTGCCATGCCCTGCTCCGCACCTTGGTCATAATCTTCACCGACACCGAGATAACATGCTTAAAAAGGTCAACAAAATGTTGAGTGAAATCCATAGGTTTAAAATAAGTTGAACACAAGTATAAGATCATGATCATTGTAAACTAACAATATCATAATGAAAATATCACAGATTATTATGCGCTAAGCTCATGAAACCAAAACTCAACCGCATACAATCGAATTACCAAGGTACGAATATGCCCCAAAGGAGGTAATAGCCAATTACCTAAAGAAATTGATATGGTGCGCCTTGTTATTTCTCTATAACCAAACGGGTTCGTTATTCCCCATAGTACTATTCACGATATCTACGCTCACTCGCGGTGACTAATGGTTCATGATCGGGGACTTGTGGCTAACAACTTAGGCAATCCAATAATCAAGAAGATCAAGCATTTATGAAAACCCTTGTGTTCTAGTTTAGAGCATGTATCTCCTCATGGGTTTATAAAAATAAAGTAAAAGCGAGGCTATGAACTCACCTTGATAATAATGCACACGCACAAATAGATCAAGCAAAATGTAGCGGAGGTTCCAACTCGAAACCTAAAATGATGAGATGGCGAGTCTCAAGAATGAGCATTTTGGTTCATGACCAAAATAATAGAGCATTGAATATTCTTATTCAATAGATCATTGGATTGTCCAATCCAATAGTGTGCGATCGTGATTAACGCTTTTAAGTTAATTTTTCATGCTACATTGCCTTAGTTAATGATCCTCACTTACGCATAAGTGAAATGTTTCCGCCAGATCTTAATAGATTTGTTGAGTATTTTAACGTGTTTGAATAAATTCCCGTGTGTTTTATCGGATTTGATATATATATATAATTATAATCTTATAATATATATATATATATATATAAGTAATACATTTATCGTTATCCCAAATAAAATACTCATAAGATCAAAATACTTGTTTTACGGTTATTATGGGTTTATAAGTTTTTCTAAACTTTTCCCGAATTTACACTTTTACCCTTGAGTTACAAAAAGTACAAGTTTAGTCCTTATACTATTAGAAAATGACACTTTGTACCCAAAATGTATTTTATATCAAGACTTTCGAAATGACATTTTAGTCCCTTGGTAAAATTGATTTTACGAAAAATTTTCTAGGTTCCTTTTATACGCCTCAACCTTTACTTTTCCAAACTTGTCATTTCTAACCCAAAGTTTAAAATCTCTAGTTTAGGTAATTTACATATTCGCCCTTGAGTTTTTCACGCACATGCATACGCATGATGCCCATGTACTTTCGAAATGAGCATTTTCAACCCTTAGACTTTTATAAAACACTAGTTTCGCTTATAAATGACCCTTTAGCTTTTAAATATGTTACCCTTTTGACCCGATACTCATTTGTTTTGCAAATTTGATCCGAACTCCTTTTGAAATAACGAAAACTTTACAAAACTAGTACAAGCTTATCTCTAGCTTATTTCTTTAGCTTATTAGCTTATTTTGATTATATTGGGCCGGGTTAGATCATTATCGGACTCGGATTGGGCTTAATGGGCTCGATAATGGGCTTTAGGCCCGCTTGGTTTTAGCGAGGAAATGAAGGTGTACGTGTGTTCCTAATAATTTTGCAATGTGTTCTCAACATATTAGACTAGTTTTAACGTGTGTATGTGTCGTGATCAAGCATACCATACGTGTTGCTTTGAAATGGTGCGATAACATATTTAACGTGTGAGAACTAATGTAAACGAAGAATGAAATGAAAACGAGTCGAGGGACTTACTTCACCGAAATGAGTGGTGATGATACGTGTGAGTAGTGAACGAGAAGAAGTGATCAACAAGAACCCCCTTGTTCTCCTTATAATGTTATTCGCCTATATTAACCCCAAGCTTTTCTAATTCCTTTACCCGTTTTCCTTCTTTTGCTTCTCCTTAATACCACGATGGACGATTTTTGAGTGAAAGATATGTTTGAGTTTTTGAAAGCTTATGTGAAGAAGATGTGTTTTTAAAGAAAGCATAAGCATGGCTTTTTCATTTTATATTTCACTAGCTCTCCTAATCTCTACTTCATTAGTCACATGTTGAAATGTATTTGGTCTTGATTTTGAAATGTTTCTAGGCGCAAGATGGTTGTTCCACTTAGAGACATGCTCTTGGTTAGTCACTTCATGAAAACACAAGATCCTTTGGTTAATGAAGTCAAAGTTGGTCAAATGGACATTAGGGTATTGTTTAATATTTGTTTAGGTGGCTAGCATGTCTTTGCCCTTCTTTTGCATTCATACGCAAGTCTTTGGGATCCAAGAGGAAGAGATGGTTTTAGTTACCTTATTGTCACATGTTAGGACTAGTTTGGTTTCTTGTTTTGATTGCTTGTTCGGTTTCAACAGAAGAAGCAACAAAACATTTGAGTTTTAACTATACTTGTACACATGGGGGATCAAGACCCAACTTAAATCATGTTGGGTTGGACTTGGTAGCGAGGCCCAAGGAAAAGAAAGAAACAAGAATGTTTGGATTGCTTGTTGGATTGGACGCAAGACAAGGCCCAAAGGGAAAAGTTGGGCTCGAATTGGGTAATGAGGCCCAAAGAAATGACCGTGTGGGCTTGGGTCCGTTATGAGGCCCATTTACGTGTCGGGTTCGAGTGGTGAAAAGTCCAATGAGTTCCGAGGCCCAATACTAATTTTATATATTTTTATTATAATTTAATTCGTAATTTTACAAATTTTACGTATTCATTACGTATTTTAAGGTTATCGTGATAGTGGGGAAATTTATTTAGATCACAACGGTATATTTATGAACGCTAAATCATGCGTTGATCATGCATATGTCATATGATATGCAAAAGTGATGTTTAGAAAATTTCATGACGAAATAGATCGTGATCAATTCTTGATTAAAACGTTAAGTACATTGAAATTTTCCGGAGCTTACAAGACCTACCCTTAAGAGAACTGCGTCCCGCGGTTAAACTCGCAGAGGTCATCATGGGTGATCTAGATGAACAGTGGGGATACTTGAACGATTATATCCTCGCGCTCCCTGTGTGAACTCGACTCGCTTCTTATGATTCCATCGAACTTTAACGATAGGAATGCGGCTTTGCTTAAGCCTTTTAACTTCTCTGTCCATGATCTCAACGGGTTCTTCGACAAAGCTAAGTTTGTCATTGAGCTGGATGTCCTTGAGTGGTACGACTAGAGTTTCATCCGAAAGACACTTTTTAAGATTCGAGACATGAAACGTGTCATGTACTCGGCTAAGTTCTTCGGGAAGATCAAGTTTATATGCCATCGACCAATTCTTTGAAGAATTTTAAATGGTCCGACGATCGAGGTTTGAGCTTTCCTCGCTTTCCAAATCGACCATCCCTTTCTGTGGTGATACTTTGAGCATTACACGGTCTCCGACTTGGAATTCCATTGGTTTTCTTCGAACATCTGCGTAGCTCTTTTGTCTATCTCGAGTCGCTTGCAATCTTTGCCGAATTTGCATTATCTTTTCGCTTGTCTCTTGACAATTTCGGGCCTGTAAGTTGTACTTCTCCAACTTCCGCCAAAGAACCGGGCGATCGGCATTTTCTTCCATAAAGTGCTTCAAAAGGAGCAATTTTAATGTCGGCATGATAATCGTTATTGTAAGAGAATTCACCGAGGTAAGTGCTTATCCCATCCTTTTCCGAATCAATCACACATGCTCTTAGCATGTCTTCCGTAGTTTGGATCGTTCTTTCACTTTGTCCATCCGTTCGAGGATGGTACGCAGTACTCATATCTAAGTTGGTACCCATGGCTTTTTGAAGAGTTTGCCAAAATCTTGAGGTGAATCGCTATCACGATCGATATGATTGAGATTGGTACACCGTGACGAGAAACAATCTCTTTGATGTACAATCTAGCGAGTGTAATCATCTCGCCGTTCTCCTTGATTGGCAAGAAATGAGCGGACTTTGTAAGGCGGTTCACAATAACCCAAATGGTGTCAAAACCATTAGAAGTTTTTGGTAACTTGTGATGAAGTCCATTGTGATTCTTTCCCATTTCCACACGGAAGTTCTCGTTGAGTTAACAATCCAGATGGCTTTTGATGTTCACTTTAACTTTCAAGCATGTCAAACATTTATCATGATACAAATGATATCGCCTTCATATTAGGCCACCAAGACAAAAGCTTTAGATCTTGATACATCTTGTTGGGACCAGATGTATGGAATACTTTGATTTATGTGATTCATGCATGATGAGCTCTCGATACCTCCAAAGAGTGGAATCCAACTTCGATTTTTGAAACATAACGTTCCGTCCGATCTCTTCACAAATCCATTCTCATTCTCCCAAGATGCCATAAATCTTCTCATTCGCCTATTTTCTTCTTTAAGAGCTTCGATTTGAGCTTCAAGAATTTTCGACGGCAGGGTGAATTGATTACCATTCCCAATGATCTCACTCTAAGTGGCTTAGGGCGATCTTTTCGCTTAAAGCATCGGCAACAACATTTGCCTTTCCGTGATGGTAACGGATCTCGCAATATAATCACTAAGCAATTCAAGCCGCCGACGCTGACGATATTCAATTCCTTTTGATCTAAGATGTGTTGAAGACTTTTGTGATCGCAGTACACTATACACTTGGTTCCGCATGATAATGTCTCCATAATTTGAGTGCAAATACCACGGCGCCAAGTTCTAGATCGTGAGTAGTATAATTCTTCTCATGAGTTTTGAGTTGTCGTGACGCATAAGCAATCACTTTGTTCCTTTGCATGAGAACAATACTTAAACCCATGTGTGAAGCATCACAATATACTACAAAATCTTCGGCCCTTCCTAGAGTGCCAAGATAGGTGCTTCGCAAAGCTTGTTCTTCGTGAGTTGAAAAGTCGATTCTTGATCGCCTCCCATTCGAATTTCTTCGCTCGGGTTAACTCGGTCAATGGTTTAGCTATTTTCGAGAAACCTTCGATGAATCTTCGATAATAACCAAAGAAGTCCTAAGAATTGACGAATTTCGCTGGGATTAGCGGGCACCGCCAATTCTTACAGATTCAATCTTTGCGGATCCACATGGATTCCTTCATCACAATCACATGACCAAGAAATTGGACCGTCTCAATCCAAAAATCACACTTGGAAAACTTTATGCATAATTTTTCATCCTTGAGTAACTTCGTGATGTCTTCAAATGTTCCGCATGTTCTTCTTTATTACGAGAGTATATAAGAATATCGCCAATGAACACAATGACTAATTTATCCAGATATGGTTTGCGACTCTATTCATGAGGTCCATAATACAAAGAAAGTATTAGTTAAACCGAATGGCATTACTTGGAATTCATAATGGCCATATCGAGTTCTAAATGCGGTCTTGGGTATATCTTCTTCTTACCCAGAATCGATGATATCCGTATCTTAAATCAATCTTCGAGTATACACTGAGCCTTGTAATTGATCAAACAGATCATCGATTCTTGGTAAGGATAGCGATTTTGATTGTGAGCTTGTTCAATTCTCTATAATCGATACACATCCGAATGATCCATCTTTCTTCTTAACGAATAACACCGGTGCTCCCTGTGGTGAGGAACTTGGTCTAATGAATCCTTTCTGATAGCTCTTCTAGTTGTTTGGATAACTCTTGCATTTCGAGGCGCTAAACGGCACGGTGCTCGTGCACAGAGTAGCTCCGTGAATAAGATCGATTTGAAATTCGACTTGTCGAAAGGTGGAAGTCCGTAAATCTTCCGAAACACCTCGTAAAATTCCTTGATTACGTGTACATCTTCTAGTCGCTTTCTTCCGACTTCTTTCCGTTACTTGAGCTAAGAAGGCATAACATCCTTTTTCCATGTACTTTATTGACTTCGCACAGATATGATACTTAAGTACTTTCTACTTTGATCTCCTTGATGACTAATGTTTCACCGCTGATCGATATGAACGGTTTTCTCGTCACAAACAATCCTAGCACGGTGTTTGGACAACCAATCCATGCCAATTACGACATCGAAACTTCCAAGTTTGATTGGCAAAAGATCTATGAGGAACGAATGATCTTGTAATAGAATAGGACAATTACGGATTATGGTGTTGGTTCCTATTATTTTCCCATCGGCAAGTTCTATCTCATAAGTTGTATCTAAGGCGATTGGGGATATTTCAAGTAATGGTGCAAAAGTAGTAGATACAAAACTCTTATCGGCTCCAGAGTCAAACAAGATTTTTGCGTAATGATTGTTAAGAGAATACGCACCGCCACAATGTCGTGGTTCAACGGCATCTCCATCTCCTAGCATGTACACTCTTGCACGAGCATTGTTTGTTTGAACGACATTTAACTTTGGGCATTGACTCTTGAAATGACCGTGTTCTCCACATCCATAGCGCTTCACGCTTGTCACAAAGGTTGCCTCTTCCGTGGTTTCGACAATGTTTACCTTGATGACCTACCTTGTTGCACTTATCGCACTTCACAAAGACAAGGTCCGTAATGGTGCATCAAACATCGGTTACACCGGGATGTGGCCCTACATACCCTTTCCCAAAGAAGGTGCAAGATAAGCCCTTGTGGCTTCTTGCCTTCGTTTTGCCGATTGTGGTGTTGATTGCCAGGTGATATTGGTTGTTGTTGTTCGATTGTTATTGTTGGATCGATAGTGGTTGGAATTTGAGGTTTTCCGATCATCAAACTTTCTTTTGTTGTCACTTGAGCCTTGTGCATTTGCAAGCTTTAGTATTGGTTCCATAAGGCGGTGGATACGATGACAACTTCTTCAATAGCTTTTGGCTTTGAAGCGATGACATCTCCTTCGATGCTTCGAGGTAAACCTCCGATCATAGCTTCCAAAAGTTTTTCATTGGTGGGAACAGATGAGGACATAAAGCTCTCACCATGGAATCTCTTGAAGTATGTCTTGAGATCATTACCTTTAGCGACCAAGTGGTAATACTCATCTTCGAGTTTCTTGATCTCGCCCCTGCAACACTGCTTTCATTAATGCTTGTTTCAGATCCGACCATGAAATCTTACAAGCTTCTTCCATTCCAATTGGTTGAGCGTGGCCTTTCCACCAAGATAACGATCTTCTAACAAAGTTCCAGCTTGCAAACTTGACTTTGCAATCATTTGTGCAATACTTAGCGTAATACGCCTCGGTCCTCTCAAACCAATGAAGTAAACCAATAGCACCTTCAGCCCTTGAAGAATGTCGGCTTGCGCTCATGAACTCTTTGTAATTACACTTGCGAGTTAAAGTGGACTCACTTTGATTTGTTGGAGTGTTAGTTGCATTTGAGTTTGCCATTTCAAGAAGACGCGCAGCCATGACACGATTTTCTTCAAGAATGCGAGCGCCACACCCTCACGTCGTCGCTGAGCGACACGCCACCTTCACCTCTCGAGCAATTCGGGCGTTCTCGCTTCTCTTGCAATTTCAGCTTGCCTTGCAATTTCACCACACGCCTCTTGGGCAAGTCGTTCACTTCAATGCTCACCGCTTTAGCAAGCAATCATCGACATGTTGAGCTATAGTCGCTAACACTTTCAAATGACCATTTTCCGAATAGTCATGGAGTGATGGTGGATGAGGTAGCTTTCTTCTTGACCATTTTTCTAAAATTTTCAAGAATAAACACCAAGATTACGAAATTATCGATCGATGATAAAACTGATTTCATATTATACATTTCATAATAGTCCAGATTACCACTTTAAATAAATGATATGATATGAATATGATTTTTCTCAACAAATCATAATATATATAAGGACATAAGGATTGGTTCGGCATACATCACCGAGGAATAATAACATAACATTAGAATAATAGAAATACAACCATGGAATACATCGTTACATAGTTTGTTCACAACCATAAGTTACATCATCATAATACTTGTTCCAAGGTTACAAACCAAAATGATACAAGCCTTAATGCCTCATATGGCGGCTTTATGACACACACTAAGATAAAGATGACTAGGATCTACGATCTCCGATGCGCCATCCCGACGACGGCGAATCTCCTCGACTATAGCCGTGTCTCGAATCTGCCGCCACGAGCTTGGTCTCGCCTCGAGGTTATCAATCCTCTCCTCCAAAATGGCAAGGCGAGCATGAGCAGATGCAAGCTCGTGATGTAGGACTCTCTCGACCCAAAGCGCCTCTCAACGTGCTAGCATCACGAATAGTAGTCTCCAATCTCCGAGTCAATTGGTTAACACCTCCTTGCCTCCATAATTTGCGACTCATCATATCAAACACGATCTCGATGGAGTAGCGCCCTACCACAAGGTTCTCGACTTCTTCTTCCAAGCTCTCTATCCTCACTAGCGGAATCTCATCATAATGTGCCATGAGTTCATTCATTGATCTTCGTGCTCGATAAGTCTTGTAGCCAACAGAGGAATAGTGTGGTGCATCGTTCACCGGCAATGTATGACCGAGTCGGTGCAGAGTCGAGCTTTCTCCAAGCTCAAAGGAACTAGGCGCCCTTCCTCTCTCTCCAACGCCTAAGTAAAGGAATCAAGAATGACCATCTTCTAGCACCGGATTTCTTCCTTGGCCCGCTTCGTTGTCCACTTGAGTAGGCTTTTCAGATCGATAGTGATGGTGGATAGCATTTGATGCAGAGCGGTAAAATTGGCTCACTAAAAGTGTCCAAAGGAGGTGATGTCGCCGGTGGTGATGAAATAGAACAAGAGTAGTCCGACGGTAGAACACGTGAAGTGGCGGTGGTGGTGAAGTAGCGAGTGGAACAAAGATGTAATCGGTGATGACCGAGCGTGGTGACCGAGCCGGTGATGATCGAGCCGGTGGCATCACATGAGTCATGGTGATGGGTCGCACACGCTTCCTAGCAAAGGCGCTTGAAGGTCTTACCATTAGGATGCGCCTATAAGGTACTCCAAACGGCTCAGTTCATCGCTTAAGAACACGAATCATACGTCGACGACGACGGATAGCTTGAGCAGATGATCCGTAAGAATCGATGAAGGTAGTCGCTGCTTTCGATGATTTGATGATTCATCATCCACAAAGAACATCTCAAGTGTAGCCATTGTCGCGACTCATAGTAATCGATCTAGGTCATGGAAGCAAAAGCATTGTACTCTTGAGGATGAGCAACATAGTCGAGCAAGAGGAGTTCTGCAACTTCACCTTCTTCAAAGGTTCGGCCATTCAAACAAAGAGTCGGTATGACAGATCGGGATGAGTCGGCATAGTGACAACGTAGAGGACATGGTGTCATCCATCTCGTGTCGAGGACGTAACAACCAAAGGGATGCGATATGGTATCAGAACAACCCATAAATTAATGTAAGTAAATGCCAAATAATATAATTATTTCGCTTAGCTAAGCAAATCTCCATGCCTAACTTAAAATGAATGCCATTTACTTATGATCTAGTGATGCATCAATCCTAATGCATAGAGCGGTCACGGAAGGGCGTGAGGCGCAAGGTGTAAAATAGTCCTGCTTTAAAAGTGCGGTTATAGTCCAAATGATTTTGAAAACTCTTTGGTTCTCTATAACCTTGGCTCGATACCAATCAGAACACCCCGAAAATCTTAATGACAATGAAGACTAATTCGGTGTTACTTGAATGGAGATCATAGTCAATAATTATAGAAAACGACTCAAAGAGACGTTTTATTAAAATAGTTATCATTCATCGAAAACTCATAGTTTGTTACAAAATATTGTAAATAGATCAAGTGTTTTTCCCAAAAGAAAGATCATGAGTTTGAAAGAAATGATAACTTTATGTTTTACACCACCAAATAAGCCTTGCCATGCCCTGCTCCGCACCTTGGTCATAATCTTCACCGACACCGAGATAACATGCTTAAAAAGGTCAACAAAATGTTGAGTGAAATCCATAGGTTTAAAATAAGTTGAACACAAGTATAAGATCATGATCATTGTAAACTAACAATATCATAATGAAAATATCACAGATTATTATGCGCTAAGCTCATGAAACCAAAACTCAACCGCATACACCGAATTACCAAAGGTACGAATATGCCCCAAAGGAGGTAATAGCCAATTACCTAAAGAAATTGATATGGTGCGCCCGGTTATTTCTCTATAACCGAAACGGGTTCGTTATTCCCCATAGTACTATTCACGATATCTACGCTCACTCGCGGTGACTAATGGTTCATGATCGGGACTTGTGGCTAACAACTTAGGCAATACCAATAATCAAGAAGATCAAGCATTTATGAAAACCCTTGTGTTCTAGTTTAGAGCATGTATCTCCTCGGGGTTTATAAAAATAAAGTAAAAGCGAGGCTATGAACTCACCTTGATAATAATGCACACGCACAAATAGATCAAGCAAAATGTAGCGGAGGTTCCAACTCGAAACCTAAAATGATGAGATGGCGAGTCTCAAGAATGAGCATTTTGGTTCATGACCAAAATAATAGAGCATTGAATATTCTTATTCAATAGATCATTGGATTGTCCAATCCAATAGTGTGCGATCGTGATTAACGCTTTTAAGTTAATTTTTCATGCTACATTGCCTTAGTTAATGATCCTCACTTACGCATAAGTGAAATGTTTCCGTTGTGATCTTAATAGATTTGTTGAGTATTTTAACGTGTTTGAATAAATTCCCGTGTGTTTTATCGGATTTGATATATATATATAATTATAATCTTATAATATATATATATATATATATATATAGTAATACATTTATCGTTATCCCAAATAAAATACTCATAAGATCAAAATACTTGTTTTTACGGTTATTATGGGTTTATAAGTTTTTCTAAACTTTTCCCGAATTTACACTTTTACCCTTGAGTTACAAAAGTACAAGTTTAGTCCTTATACTATTAGAAAATGACACTTTGTACCCAAAATGTATTTTATATCAAGACTTTCGAAATGACATTTTAGTCCCTTGGTAAAATTGATTTTACGAAAACAGCCCTCTAGGTTCCTTTTATACGCCTCAACCTTTACTTTTCCAAACTTGTCATTTCTAACCCAAAGTTTAAAATCTCTAGTTTAGGTAATTTACATATTCGCCCTTGAGTTTTTCACGCACATGCATACGTGCATGATGCCCATGTACTTTCGAAATGAGCATTTTCAACCCTTAGACTTTTATAAAACACTAGTTTCGCTTATAAATGACCCTTTAGCTTTTAAATATGTTACCCTTTTGACCCGATACTCATTTGTTTTGCAAATTTGATCCGAACTCCTTTTGAAATAACGAAAACTTTACAAAACTAGTACAAGCTTATCTCTAGCTTATTTCTTTAGCTTATTAGCTTATTTTGATTATATTGGGCAAGTTAGATCATTATCGGACTCGGATTGGGCTTAATGGCTCGATAATTGGGCTTTAGGCCCGCTTGGTTTTAGCGTAGGAAATGAAGGTGTACGTGTGTTCCTAATAATTTTGCAATGTGTTCTCAACATATTAGACTAGTTTTAACGCGTGTGACTATGTGTCGTGATCAAGCATACCATACGTGTTGCTTTGAAATGGTGCGATAACATATTTAACGTGTGAGAACTAATGTAAACGAAGAATGAAATGAAAACGAGTCGAGGGACTTACTTCACCGAAATGAGTGGTGATGATACGTGTGAGTAGTGAACGAGAAGAAGTGATCAACAAGAACCCCTTGTTCTCCTTATAATGTTATTCGCCTATATTAACCCCAAGCTTTTCTAATTCCTTTACCCGCTTTTCCTTCTTTTGCTTCTCCTTAATACCACGATGGACGATTTTGAGTGAAAGATATGTTTGAGTTTTTGAAAGCTTATGTGAAGAAGATGTGTGTTTTAAAGAAAGCATAAGCATGGCTTTTTCATTTTATATTTCACTAGCTCTCCTAATCTCTACTTCATTAGTCACATGTTGAAATGTATTTGGTCTTGATTTTGAAATGTTTCTAGGCGCAAGATGGTTGTTCCACTTAGAGACATGCTCTTGGTTAGTCACTTCATGAAAACACAAGATCCTTTGGTTAATGAAGTCAAAGTTGGTCAAATGGACATTAGGGTATTGTTTAATATTTGTTTAGGTGGCTAGCATGTCTTTGCCCTTCTTTTTGCATTCATACGCAAGTCTTTGGGATCCAAGAGGAAGAGATGGTTTTAGTTACCTTATTGTCACATGTTAGGACTAGTTTGGTTTCTTGTTTTGATTGCTTGTTCGGTTTCAACAGAAGAAGCAACAAAACATTTGAGTTTTTAACTATACTTGTACACATGTGGGATCAAGACCCAACTTAAATCATGTTGGGTTGGACTTGGTAGCGAGGCCCAAGGAAAAGAAAGAAACAAGAATGTTTGGATTGCTTGTTGGATTGGACGCAAGACAAGGCCCAAAGGGAAAAGTTGGGCTCGAATTGGGTAATGAGGCCCAAAGAAATGACCGGTGTGGGCTTGGGTCCGGTTATGAGGCCCATTTACGTGTCGGGTTCGAGTGGTGAAAAGTCCAATGAGTTCCGAGGCCCAATACGAATTTTATATATTTTTATTATAATTTAATTCGTAATTTTACAAATTTTACGTATTCATTACGTATTTTAAGGTTATCGTGATAGTGGGGAAATTTATTTAGATCACAACGGTATATTTATGAACGCCAACTGCGTTGATCATGCATATGTCATATGATATGCAAAAGTGATGTTTAGAAAATTTCATGACGAAATAGATCGTGATCAATTCTTGATTAAAACGTTAAGTACATTGAAATTTTCCGGAGCTTACACACTCTTCTTTACCATAATCGGGTTAGAAAGCCGGTCATGGTAGTAGACTTCCGCATGATTTCGCCTCTACTAGCTTGTGTACCTCTGTCGAGATTGCTTGCGCGCTGCGGAGCTTGGCGCCGCTTCTTCCAGCGGATCGGTGCGTATCCTTGTCGGATTGCGGCTTGTGTTCGTGATTGAGCGTGGTACCCCGATCGTGCTTTGGTTCCCATACAAAGATATCTGAGTTCTTTTGCAAGAGTGCACACACAACTTTTACATTGTCGGCGTTGATCCGCCTATCGATACTTCCTGTTCAGGGTATTCAGGATGAATTGCGACCTTCAGGTTTGGAACTTTGGTCGCGCACTGTTTTGTAATGGATGTGGTTTCGCATGTAATCGCGTTACATTAGTTAGGTGGTGCAGCGGTGTTGTAGAGGGTAACAATTCCTCCTTCCACTGGGAATTTAAGCATCCCGTACGCTGTAGATGGTACTGCGCACATGGCTGATATCCCTGGTCGTCCGATAATGCCGTTGTATGGAGAGGGATTTGATCACCATAAAATTCATCCAGTTGTTGTGTAGTGGTAGTTATTACCACTCGACTAGTAGTCGTAATTTCCCATGGGCCATATCTTTTCGCTGTGAAGCGGTCGGCCGCTATGACCGGGCTCAATTGATCGCGTATCTCCAGCGCAATCGTTTAAAACAAAGTTCATACATGATATGCGGACGCCCACCATCAACATACATGCGGTGGATGTCGTGACCCCGCATTAATTTCGATGATGGCGGCTCTACCTGCTGCTATGCGTGGTTAAGGTAGGGAAAGTGATTGTACTTCGTGGGAAAACTTCGGCCGACCTTCCGCACGGTTGTTATTGCCATGACCCAGTATCATGTAAATGGTGTCAGCTTTATCTTTGGGTCCTTCCTTCTTATTCCCAGTCTTTTGTCTATCTTTCCCTTCTTTGATGTTTTTGACCAAATGGTCCAGTCTACCTTCCTTGACTAGTTTGTCGATGAGCTGGCGCAGCTGGACACATTCATTAGTAGTGTGGCCCTTCTGTCCGTGATAGTCGCAATACCCACCTCCTATGCGTCGATCCTCTGGGGTGCGCATGGGTGGAGGTCTTGGGAAGTTTGCTCCTTCTGTTGCAAGTATCTCCTTTGGAGTCTTTGTCAGCGGGGTATACTTGTCATTGTCGCCCCACTCCGCTGGTTGCGATAATTCTTGTTACTGATTACTACTCCGCCGATGGATTGTCTCCCAGGTTGTTCCTGTGACCGGTAGTTCGAGTAGTTTCTCTTGCTATCCGCCGCAGCGGCCTCTCCTTGGATGAAGGCCCGTGTGCGTTTCATGACTTCATCAAAGGATTGGGGAATCTTGTCATTCAACCTTTTGATAAGTTCTGGGTTGCTGATCCCATTCATGAACCCTGAAATTTTGAGCACCTCAGGACACGCTTTAACTTGCATACATTCATCCTTGAAGCGCTCCATAAAAGCGCTTGTGGATTCCCCTTGGCGCTGTTTGACCCTGGCGAGTTCAATGGGGTTTTTTGCACACTTTTTCCGTTGAGTAAAGTTTAGGCGGAACGCCTTTCTCAATTCTTCAAAACCATTAATGCTTCTACGTGGAAGCTTGTTGAACTAGTTCCGCGCATTTCCTACTAGTGTGGAGTTGAACATGTGGCACCATACAGGTTGTGGCCAGTTTTCAATTGTAGCGGCTGATTCAAAAAATTTTAGGTGATCATCAGGATCACCTGTTCCGTCATAGGTTTTCACGTTGGCAGGCATGCGCCTCCTTTTGTTCTTTGAGAAATCACTGATGCGTCGAGTGAACGCATCCACCTTTTGACGGCGCCACGGGAGAGATATATCTTCCTTCTCTTGGTCATTATATATGTTTCTGGACTTCCAATGTCCTGTATCGCTATCCTCGTTGTCCGAGGAATTATCAGAGGATGAATTTTCCTTTCTTCGGCACTTGCGCCGACTGTCCTCAGAATCTGGACTTGAAGGGCTTTCACTTGGGGAGTATCGTCGCCTAAGTCTGTCATGAATTCTCTGGCTACCAAGTCTGGCGTGGACAGTGGTACGCTGTTCATCCTCCTCACTTCCTTCCAGATGCTGTGAGTTGGATGTCTCATCGTCATCCACTCTCCTCCCAATTATGTTAAACACTGGGGGTCGGCGACTATCCTTCCCGCGCTTCTCCTTCTGACGGCGCGGTGGGGATGTCCCAAACTCCGGACCGAAATCTAGCCGGGCATGCAGACTCCGACCTGACCTCTTCTTTGCTTCCTTTTGCATGAGAGCGGCCAAGGTTTCGTAGTTTTGCGAAACGAACTCATCTGACGCTAGTTCTGACACAACCCCTTCTAGAGTAGGAGTATCAGTTTCTACCACTATACTCTTATTTTTATCTGGCGCATCAGGTGCTTTTGTGAAGTTGTCTCCACCACCGTTTGGAATGGAGTGGCAAAAGGTCTTGTGATGGGTCTCTCGCGCTAGCGGTGGTTGTTGTGGCACTGGTTGTCCCAGTGTGGTTCCACCGAGGAAGACCAAATCTTGGCCCGATCCACGGTTTTAGCAACACCGGTTGTCCCGAAGTTTGTTTGGAAGTCGATCCGACATGCGACTTCTTTCCGTAGAAGCGCTTGCGATCGCCGATTTCCATGCTTTGTCATTCTAGTTCTTAGTTCTTAGTGAATGGTCCCACGGATGGCGCCACTTGTTGATACAAAGTTGGGCGTTCCTTGTTTGGGCTCGCTCTCGTACTAATTGATGATTGTTGCTTGAGACTGCGCACTAAGAAGACGAAAACACCGTTAGGCTTATCGTGGATTGTCTCCACGATTATCCTCCGGCGTGAGTAAGTAATCGGTTTAGGGTTAAAGGAGAGTTAGGGTTTTGTAGATCGTGCCTTTAACGAGGATGAGATTCCTTTATATACACACGGAATCCTTGTTGGTTCGTGTTCCCCAACCTTCGTATCCGCTTAAGTCGGTTGGGGATGATTATCTCCATAATTAGGAGATATCCGATATCGTGTTACGTAAACAACATTGGGTTTGGGCCTCGTGGCCTAAACGCTTATCGTAAGCCGCCTTCGTCTTTGGGCTTATTAATGTTGGGCTTTGGTCGGGTTCGTGACCCGAATATAGACTATCGTGTCACTACATTGTCATTTGTCAATGATCACAAATTTACACTTGTGGAATTGATTTCTAGTCACTGTAAGTGACTAAGAATTGATCGATAGCATCAAACAAACTCGTTACTCGAGAATCAAACAACAGTGATGTCAAGATTAACAATGCTATGTCCATTTTCTACCTACATTATGAACAAAAGCAACAAATTAATATACGGAGGACACCTTAGCATCCGCTTGCCTTCTTCAGTTTATACTTTGATCCTATATCTTTGCATAATGCAAGCATGTAACTGTGGTCATTTTTCTTGTAAGTTTGTCTTTCACACTACTTGGTGACATGTAAAAACTTCTGCCTTTCTTTAATAAGTTTGTGTTCTGCATTTGTCCCACATAGGTGGTTAAAAGAAATGAAAGACCTTATAATATTTTCTTTAACCATAACATCTAATTTTTGTAGATGTCTGATTTTATACAATTTCTATCAAAATCTAACAAACATGCCACTTTGTTACAAACCAATTCTACTAAACATTCATTTAAACAAACCAATTATGCTAAATAATAAATATAAAAGTTTAGAACAGATTTTGTAGTACACGAAATTAAGCGATCTTTCAAAATCTTCCGTATGAATTTTGTATTGATATGATAACTAGTTTACATTGCTTTTTATCTATTGTTAAATTTAGAGAAACCTTACTTGTATAAATGCCTTATTTGTTTCTTGTTCAGTACGCAACAATCTGATGATGTTCGTTTTTTCAAACCAATTCTACTAAACATTCATTTTAACAAACCTATTATGCTAAATATTTGTAAAATGCACATCAACATTTCTATTATAGAGCTACATTATTTTTTTAATGACAATGAGCATCACATTCTTAGTAATTCCATATCTCACGTGACAATAGTGAGCTATTTTTGAGTAAGTAGGTTGAATTTGCTTATTTTGGACTCATAAAATAGTTTTAGTTAGCAATTCCAATTCACAAATACTTCATAACGTGAGGGAAGAGGATCCTCTCGAGTTGAGGATAACGATTGATCGAGTTACACTTATCAACCAATGGATCAAATCTAATGGTGAAATTATCTTCTATTCTTTTTATTTAAGCCATTAGATTCGATCCAATATTGATATTCGTCAACTCGATCAATCAAATTATCTTAACTCGAGAGGATCCTTCCTATCAAAAACTAAAAATACTTATACACTTTTATGGATAACGATTGATCAAGTTGAACAAATATCAACCATTTGATCAAATCTAATTTTTAACAAGTCGCTCGGATAGTATCCTTGCTTCCCGTTTGGCCGGATCTTTACTTGGCTGTTTCATGATTCAAGTCGCTCGGATAGTATCCTTGCTTCCCGTTTCTGTAATTACCATTGGTCATCGTGTTATTGCTAGAATTCGCATTGCTTCTTGTATATGTACATTGTTTAATGAACTTGTTTGACTATTAACAACCTTATATCTGATATTTGGCCAACCAAGTCCGATGGTTTTAAGTCCATCACTACATGGTCAAAGCTTATAAGTTTGCTCTTGGAGAGCTGATCTGATTGACCATAAGAGAATAAGAACTAATAGCATCAAATAAACTCATTACTTCACAGTTGAACTAATGTGTATTTACTTGCATTAGAATAAGCAAAAGCAACAACTAATACACACTTTGACGCTATATCCTTGTATCGTGTAATATGCAATTGTGGTCGTCTTTTTCTTATAACTTTGTGATTCTGCCGTTCACACTACTTGGTGACAAGTAAAAACTAATACCTATATTTGACAAATTTGTGTTTTGCATTTGTCCCACATAAATGGGTGAGAGAAATGAAAGGAGTTTATAAGAACATTTCCAAATTATATATCAAATTTAGGTAGAACATAGTGTGTAATATTAAGTGTGTGGTGTGGTGTAGTGACACCTTTGAATCCTTAAATAATCAACATAAAAGCTTAGAAGAAATTTTATAAGATTTATAATTAAAGTGATTTTAAAAAAATCTTTTGTATTAAATTTGTATGATTTTCACTTACGTAAAAGAAATTATTTGTTTCAGTTACACATGTGGTGTGTTTTAACCAAAACAAAATATAAGTTACATGTTGTGAAAAAAAATGAAAATAAGAATATGATGTAAAAGTGCTTTTAAAAAAAAAAAAACTTTTGTATTAAATTTGTATGATTTTCACTTACGTAAAAGAAATTATTTGTTTCCAGTTACACATGTGGTGTGTTTTAACCAAAACAAAATATACGTTACATGTTGTGAAAAAAAATGAAAATAAGAATATGATGTAAAAGTGATGGTTGATTTTTTGTTTTGAATTAGGTCAATGCGCTACTAGAGGAGTACGAGGGAAGAAAGGCTTACATAAAGTAACTTGAAGAATCTTTTAGATCGCGAGGAATGTGTACTAACGTATGAAGATAAAGATGGTGATCGGATACTTAGCTTGTTGGTGATGTTCCAGGGGAGTAAGTTCATCTAATTTGTTTTGGCCGTAATTTGGTAGAACAAAGATAAAATGTAATTATGATATATTTTGTTACTTCAAGGCTAAAAAATATCATATACTTAGTTCAAAGTTTTAACCTTTGGAAAAGATATCAGTGGGCAGTGGGCAGTGGGCAGTGGCCACTGCCCACTAGTTACATTCTAAAGGGTTCAGAGTCTAATTCTCAATTGATGTATTGTGTTTTGTAGACTCATGCAAGGCTGCAAGCAATTAAGGATCATGAAAGGCTCAGATGTAATCGGGCTAGGTATGCTAATGTAAATAATTAGTTCTTCCGGTTTTGTTTTGCTTATTTGAATGGAAATCATGCCTTTAGTTCCATTAGAAATTTTAGTCACTGAATCTGGTCAATAAGTATTGGTTGACCTGTTTGGCCGCATTTTTTCTTTGCCGTTTGATGATTTAAGTCGCTGGACAGTATCATGAATCCTATTTGCGGGAATTACCATTGAAAATTGTGATATTGCTGGAATTCGCATTGCTTCTGGTATATGTGCATTGTTTAATGAACTTGTTTGACCATCAACAACCTTATATCTGATATTTGGCCAACCAAGTCCAATGATTTTAAGTTTATCTCTCTACATGGTCAAAGCTCACAAGTTAACCCTTGGAGCATTGATTCCTAGTGACGGCAAGAGACAGAGCATCTGATAAAACTCCATAGCGGCATAGCCGAGCGATAGTGATTCAAACTTCATAGTCTTACGTGTATTTACTTGCATTATAATGAACAATACTGACAAGTAATATACACCTTGGCAGCAACTTAACTTCTTCACTTTGATAGTTAGATAGCATCATGTAAGTATGCAACTGTTTTTATAACTTTGTCCTTTCACACTACTTGGTGAGTTGGTGACATGTAAATTCTTACCTTTTCTTGGCATTTGTCCCACATAGTTACGTGAGAGAACTAAAGAGAGTTTATAATGACATTTTGAAATAATATAATTAGCTTGGTGTAAGATATGTGTAATACAATTCTAGCGTGTCATATTATACATGTTTTCTACTTTTTACATATAAAAAGCTTAGGAATTATAAAACTAGGACTTTTTTTTCTTTTTTTTTTTTTTCTTTTGGTGTTAAATTTGTATATTTTTCACTTACATAAATGAAATTCTTTGTTTCTGAGTTTTACATTTGGTGTATTTAATCCAAACATATATCATTATATATAAGTTTTTCTACATCTTGTTTTTACATATGAAAAGCTTAGGAATTATAAAACTAGAACTTTTTTTTTTCTTTCTTTTTTTGTGTTAAATTTGTATATTTTTCACTTACATAAATGAAATTCTTTGTTTCTGGGTTTTACATTTTGGTGTATTTTAATCTAAACATATATCATTATATATAAGTTAATTAACGTAAACTAGTTGAAAATAAGAATGATGTATAAATTTGAGTTGCACCAAATTTAAGTGAAAATGTAACTAATTTGATGACACAGAATTGAGACTTGGGTTACCTGGTCAAGATGGTTAAGAGAACCCATAAAAAATAATAGCTAAAGAGTGTTTTCAGATGCTGATTTTACGAGTCTGGTAAAAAAATGGGGTCTTAATGATGGTTCTGAAAATAAGTGTTGTGTCATATAGTAAAAAAGTACAGTAGAAAATTTGGCCCGAGTTATTGTTGAAGATAAGAGCAAAGGTCCTGGTAAATGCAGGAATGATGGAAGTGCTCCTTTTGCTAAGTAAGTTTTGGTTAAATTTCTTTTAGTATTCTGTAACTAAATTGTGTTGATATTAAGTACGTAGTTTTGATTGGTTTTTTTATATGTTTGTTTATTTGGGGATACAAAGTGATAGTATGTTGTTATGGTTAAATTATACAGAATTCAGTTAAGAGTTGTTTGGTCTTGAGTCTTCACCTTTAAAATGGTTATTTGTGTACTAATGGATGAAGATAAAGATGGTAATAGGATACTTAGCTTGTTGGTGATGTTCCATGGAAGTAAGTTCATCTAATTTGTATTCGGTCTTCATTTAGTAGAACAAAAATAACAAGTAATTCTGATATATACGTTGTTAGTTCAAGACTAAAAAAGTATCATATACTTCAAAGTTAAAATATTTGTAAAAGATATTAGTAGCCCAGTTATTACATTCTAAAGGGCATACAGTCTCTAATTCTCAATTGATGTGGGATTTGGATGTCAATCACCCGATTAAGGACCTGCATGTTAATAGATGTATTTTTGTTTTTTCAGGATGTTTGTAGATTCATGCAAGCGACTAAGGATCATGAAAGAGTCAGAAGCGATCGGGCTAGGTAAGCTATAACTTCTTATTCTAGTTAAAACGTTTCTAGAAGGGTTTAAAGCCAAATTGTATTATAACGCATAAACAACATGAAGCATTATAACATGATTCCACTTCACCAATAATATTTGACACTCTAACTATATATTTGAAAAAAAGAAAAGAAAAATGAAATAATTGAACAAGAAGTGTTTTGGGTAATCAAGTACCAAAGCTTACCCGTTTGGACCTTAACATGCTTTACTTGAACATGCTCCGATCCATTGCCAAAACTATTCATTTTGGACCTCAACATGCTTTACTTGAATTGGTTTCTTTATTCAAAGCGGCTAATGCAAACTCTTCATTGCCTTCGCTTCGCCCACCTCTATGTAAATCCAAGTATTCATTTTGCCACTACTACTCTTCCTTAAATGTGTTATCTTTGATCTAGACAGATTGGACTTGTTTTAATGATGGCAGCTCAATGTCAATGGAGAAGCGCAAGAACCAAGTACGAGGAATCTGATGGACATGCTAAAAGGATGTTTGATATTTTATATTTTTGATAACTTATGGATGCTTTTCAATCTTTATCTTGCGGACAAAAGCTATATCATAAACATTACTTAATATAATTAATACATCTAATATATCAATTACATTAAAGTAAAACGTTCTCTAAGTGTATCGTGTGTGCTCCCAATTGGCTAGCTCACGTATTTTCGACATATATCTATTTGTGATATGGACATATCCCAAGAGTTTAATAGGGCTCGAGGATGGGATGGCCACCAGAAGAACACTATGGCTACTAATTTATCAAAAATGTGGAGGTAGCCGAAGGAAACTTGGGACGTCGAGGGTGTCCGTGTCTATGTGGAAGTTAGCTTGGATGGTGCTCAGATTTAGGAAGGTTAACCTCAAGACTTGCAAAAACTAGGGCGTGCACGGTTCGGTTTGGGTCGTTTTTGGCTAAAACGAAACCGAACCACAATGTTCGGTTTTATAGAACCAAAACCGAAACCGTTTGGTTTTGATGTTCGGTTTTCGGTTTGTTATCGGTTTCGATTCGGTTTTTCGGTTTTCGGTTTCTAAGCGTTAATATTTAAGTATGGCCAAATTATGCCAACAAACTTGTTTTACGCGCAAAATTAGTTACTCTTCTTTACTTTTTTCAATCTAAGCATAATAATGTTTATTGCATAATTTTACATTTACAAACATATAAATAAGACATACACATACAAGTGAACATACACGTAGTATAATCATTATCGAATACTTATTGATTTATTCACACAAAACACGCGACACGAAAAACACACATATAAATATATCGTTAAGATAAATATGTTATAAATTCACTCACAAAATGAATATAAATTTATAAATTTGATTTATTTAGTTATTTAATCATTTAATATTAATTAGATATTATATAATAAAACCGGATCGGTTCGGTTCGGTTTTGCGGTTTGGTTTTGAACGAAAACCGAAACCGAACCGTATTTTCGGTTTTTAAAAAGTAAAATTAAACCATCCGTTTTTAGTTTCGATTGATTTTTCGATTTTCGGTTCGGTTTCGGTTTTTCGGTTTGTTTTGCTCACCCTAGCAAAACTACTGTTGAACTTTCAAAGGCTCTAGAAAATGTTTAACTTTGTTACCTTTGGTAGACTTTCTCTCTTTATTGTCTTGTTCCTTTTATTAATTTGGTCAATGCACTTTTAACAGCTATGTGGGAAGAAAGGCTTAATGGTTGAATGTGAGTTTCTTTAATGTTTGAATTAGGTCAATGTACTTCTAGAGGACTACGAGGGAATAAAGGCTATGTTGTATAAGTTAGTAAATCAAATGCATCACGATCACATGCATAAGTCATAATTCCAAACAAAACATAAGCACTGTACCACATCGTAATATCTAGTTTCGTAACTAAAACAGTTAGAAATGTCGTACTTGTTGTTAAGAGTAACGTATCAGTAACTTGCACCATCAAGAGAATGAAAGGACAACAACGTGACCGATCTCCATAATTTCTTGTGACAACACTAAGAATACAAAACAACGAGTTAAACCAGAACTGTACGAGATCGGATTCCCTGTGCTTTTAAGTACGAACGGCACCCCGTAAAGTTGCTGGAGTCTACGAGCCGGGCACTTTAGGATGTATACAGTTCACACACGCAAACCTTGAGCAGCAACGACACGGGTTTGCAACGCAATGGCAGTAGACAGAGAACTTAAATGGAAGTAATTATTGGCAACAACCATGTTATTTGGTATTTGTATTTTCTTGTGTATCTATCTGTGAGAACCCTTATGGTCGTTATATACATCATCTGGTAAACCACGACGTGATCACAATCTTGATCCTAAAGTCAAGGGGAAAGTGGTATATATTTAACAAAACTGCCCCCACTTTCCTTTTTACCAGTTCTTTACATACCAAGTCAAATATGTGGTCTTAGACGCTTCATCAACTTGCACCTTGTTTTGTGCCATGTGCAATTAGTTGATGCATCAACTAGTTGTACTTCTCTTGCTATCTGAGCAATAAACTTCAAGCTCAATATTTCCAACAGCTAACTTGAAGGATCTTTTGAATCGAATGTACTAACGCATGAAGATAAAGACGGGATTGGATGCTACTTGGTGATGTTCCATGTGAGTAAGTTCATCTAATTTGTTTTGGCCTTCATTTGGTAGAAATAAAGAAAGTAATTTTGATATATTTTTGCTAGTTCAAGACTACCATACCCGCTCAAGCGGTATTGGGTATTGTTGTTGATGTTGTTGCAAGTTCAAGACTCAAAAGTATCATACACTTCAAAGTAGCCCACTTATTGTCCCATGAATCATTGATGCCAAACCATAATCAAGAATCACAATAACTATATGAACAAGAATCAAAGTTGAACCCACAACATATATTCTATTTATTGAGCGAGGTTGGTTTTTACGAGACTAATCTACCCCTATTTATACTTGTTGAACCGGTGCCATATGACGGTTATACCGATTCTACAAAAGTAAGCGTTGCAACTATTCTACCGTTACCCTATGACCCAGCCCAAACTATCTTGGGTTTACAGACTTCTAAATTAAATACATAATACATACATATACTTTCTAACTTGACAAATATAGTACATAAACTAACTATTTTGACACTAAACGACTTTTGTTATGGTTTTGACATTATGAGTTTCCAACATCTCCCCCCTAATGTCAAAAGCATCTTCAACTTCAATATTTCCTTGTTCTTATTCCATAACACCAATGTTTGTTTCATGCCACATTTCCTTTCTTCTCTCACGAATCCATCTTGCAAATTTTGAGAATCCAATCGTGTTCCTCTACCAAGCAATCTTCTGGTCCTCTTGACACATTATTGCTTTCAACCATGGCCTCTCTAATCCCTCCCGGATATACCATACAACACCTTGAACACGCATCGCGCATTTGCAAATGGATTTGCACATGTCCGTAACACTTTCGGTTCCAATCATTCCAATGCACAACAAACAACGATCAACTCCTTTGTGTTTTCGAGATCTTAACCTTGTGATGTATCAACAAATTTTCTTCCCTAATTTTCTTCAATTCAAGTATCTTCCTTTCTTTGACCGAACATCCTCACAAACTCTTCACCATTTTACGCCATAATCCCAACACATACACAAGCGCCAACACAAACGCATACAATGATTTTTGTCTTCTTGGTACGCCATGTGAGAACTTCCTCTAGTTACGTCTTTCTCATTACGATTCCCAAACGACCCTCTTCTCTTGACAAAAAATCGGTCTCTCTCACTAATTGGATTAAAAGCGAAACAAACCACTAATCCTCCGATGATGATCGGCCGTCTCTTTCTTTATTGAATGAAGCATAAGCGAAACCTTGATCGAAAAGCGATTTGATTCTTTGATTTACGGATTGCAACAATGATCTTTGATCTTCTTGAACCATCGACTCGATACCATTTATTGTCCCATGAATCATTGATGCCAAACCATAATCAAGAATCACAATAACTATATGAACAAGAATCAAAGGATTGAACCCAACAACATATATTCTATTTATTGAGCGAGGGTTGGTTTTTGTGACTAATCTACCCCTATTTATACTTGTTGAACCCGTGCCATATGACGGTTATCTGATTCTACAAAAGTAAGCGTTGCAACTATTCTCACTGTTACCCTATGACCCAAGCCCAAACTATCTTGGGTTTCTGGACTTCTAAACTAAATACGAATACATACATATACTTTCTAACTTGACAAATATAGTACATAAACTAACTATTTTGACACTAAACGACTTATGTTATGGTTTTGACATTATGAGTTTCCAACACCACTAAATACAGTATAAAGTGCTCACAGGTCTCTAATTCTCAATCGACATGGGATTTAAATGTCACTCGACTTGTGTGTTAATAGATGTATTTTATCTTTTCGGATGTTTGTAGACTCGTGCAAGAGATTAAGGATTATGAAAGGGTAGAAGCAATGGGCCATGTATTGTATAAGCTTATGTTACTTGAACCATTTTATAAACAAAGCTAATGCGAGTTATATTTTATTTCCAAGGGTCGAAAGTAACCCAAGTTGTATTATAATGCATAACCTCATGGATCCTTTTTGAAATAAATGAACAAAAAGTGTTTTGGGTCAACACAACCTAATCGTACCAAAACTTACCCGTTTAGGTTTAGACTGAACATGCTTAGACACTGTTATACAAACCACTCATTTTGCCACCGACTTATGGTAACACTCTATTTACGTATATATGCGTTATGATTTAGGCGATTGAATTTTTCTAATGATGACACTCAAGGTCAATCGAGAAGTGGAAGAACCAAGTATGATGAATCGATGGACATGCTAAAAGGATTTTTGATATTTTATTATTTTTCGTATTTTCGATAACTTATGGATGCTTTTCAATCTTTTCTAGAGGGCAAAAGCCATAAATGGAAAGGAAACATATATCATGTTTGTTTTCATGTTATGTGCTTCTTCTTAATATATTGCTGCATTTAAATAAATTTGTTCTTCCATTTTGTTGCTTATCCGAATGTAAATGTTTTCCTTCATGCCTTCATTCTATTAAAAATTTTAGTCATATTGGTTGCCGCGACTCAGATTCGTTTGGCGGATCTTTTCTTGGTTGTTTGATGATTCAAGTCGCTTGGGCGGTATCATTGCTTCCCATTTCGTAATTACCATTTGTCATCGTGTTATTGCTAGAATTTGTGTTGCTTGATATATGTACATTGTTTAATAACTTGTTTGACTATTAACAACCTTATATCGATATTTGGCCAACCAAGTCCGATGGTTTTAAGTCCATCACTACATGGTCAAGGATTATAACTTTACACTATCCGATTGACTATAAGAGAATAAGAACTGATAGCATCAGATAAACTCATTACTTCATAGTTGAACAAAAGCAAAAACTAATATACACCTAACTACCTTAGCATCTACTTAATGTACACTTTGATGCTATATCTTTGTACCAAGTGGTGACATGTAAAAACTAATACCTATATTTGACAAATTTGTGTTTTGCATTTCTCCCACATATATGGGTGGGCGAAATGACATGAGTTTATAAGAACATTTCCAAATTGTATAATAAATTAGGAAAGACATAGTTTGTAATACACTAAAGTGTGGTGTACTACTCCTATGTTTCTTTCTAAATTTTTAGAACTATTTCTTCCCTAAATAATCAAATATAAAAGCTTAGAAGTAATTTTTATAAGATTTATAATTAAAATCTGTGATGTATTACAACTTTGATTCTTTCTAAATTGTTAGAACTAATTCTTCCTTAAATAATCAATATAAAAGCTTAGAAGTAATTTTATAAGATATATAATTTAAATGATTTTTTTTATTATTTTTTGTGTGTGTGTGTTCAATTTGTATAATTTTCACTTATATAAATGAAATTATTTGTTTGCAGATTTACATTTGGTGTGTTTTAATCTAAACAAATATCCTTTTATGTAAGTTACATGTTGTGAAAAAGTTGAAAGTAAGAATATGATGTAAAAGTGATGGTTGAATTTATTGTTTTGAATTAGGTCAATGTGCTTCTATAGGAGTTATGGGGAAGAAAGGCTAAAATAAAGTAACTTGAAGGATTTAAATCATGACGAATGTGTACTAACGTATGAAGATAAAGATGGTGATCGGTTACTTAGGGTGCGTTTAGTTGGGAAAACACCTTGTTTTCCACAAAATATTTTGTGGAAAACAAGGAAAATAGAGATCGCGTTCAAATTATCATTTTCCAACAAAATGTTTTGCAAAACACAAAATTCTATTCTAATCTAACAAGGAAAATTAGAAAACAAATTTTAGTTGTTTTCCTTGTTTTCCTTTGTAACCCCAACCCTCCCTCCCTTCTTCAAATTAGAAAATACAAATATCAACTAAACGCATTTTCTATATTTTCAAGTGTTTTTGGAGATAAATTTCCCATCCAAATTTTTACAAAACTAGAGATAGAAAATAAGGAATTTTTCTTCAACTAAACGCCCTTAGCTTCTTGGTGATGTTCCAGGGCTAATTTGTTTTGGTCACTTCAAGGCTCAAAAATATCGATACTTCAAAGTTTAAAGCTTTGGTAAAGATATCAATGGCCCACTAATTACATTCTAAACTCAAAAGCCTCACGGTCTAATTCTCAATTGATGTTGGATTTGGATGTCCTCGCCAATTTAGTACTTGTGTGTTAATAGATGTATTTTTGTTTTTTTCAGGATGTTTGTAGACTCATACTCATGCAAGCAATTAAGAGCACTCACAACAATAACACCATAACACCAATAACACCGTCCACGGGCAGCGCCACATCAGCTTTACCATTTAACATTAACATCCTCAAAAAATACCCACAACAATAACATCCCAATAACACCATAACACCACTAATATTTCATATTTTCAATTTCAACCCCTAAACTAAATCAAACACTTCATTTTTTAAACTAAAACAAACATTTCATTAAAACTTAAAACATATTACAATACGAGACTAAAAAAAATACAACGAAATAAAAAAAAAAAAATACAACGAAATAAAAAAAATACAACGAAATAAAACGCTTTCTGACGAGGTTTCAAGTTATATTTTGCGATGATTCGATCTTTTCGTCATTGATCCACCGCCCGACCATTGGATCTTGCCCGTCGATGGCGCCATCAAAAACTTTATTTCTTCCAACCGGTATTGTGAGATCTTTTTTCTGCGCTGACCCGACACGCCGCCGGAGACTTCTCGTTTCATACGAAACTCGTTTGCCATAGTTTCGGTGAAATAAGTCGACGAGCTCGTTCCTCCAAGGCTTGTTCCCCAAGACTTGTTGTAGTCTCGGATCTTGCTTTCTTGGTAGCACGCTTCTTTCCCATGGGCGAGGTTGTTCATCTTGACCAAACAAAGCCTCGTTGGTTTCGCTGGGACTTCGGTTAAATCAACCGGTTCGGTGTTCCATTTCTTATAATGACGCAAAACCTCCCAGCGTCTTGAGACCAAAAGTCGATCCCTTGGTTTCCTCATGATACCATTGCTTTGCCCGTTGCATCACATCCACTCACTTTCCCGCCTGTTGATCCCGTTTCGCACGTTTGTAATGAGAGTTGAACTTTGTGCATATGTCGTTCAAAGTTTTCCACTTGCTGACGACATGTCCTTGTTCTTGCCGTTGATAGTTGTTTTATTGAACTCATTTCGACCCGATACCAAAACGTATCTACGGGTTGGCACTTTCCAACTTCGGATCCTCAAAGCAACTATGTAACATGTTGCAAGTAATGCTTCCTCTTGGAGTCCAACGTGCGTTAACAACAACTTCCTCTTCATCGAATCAACGGCTCGGG
This sequence comes from Chrysanthemum lavandulifolium, assembly GCA_022545495.1. Classification (NCBI taxonomy): domain Eukaryota; kingdom Viridiplantae; phylum Streptophyta; class Magnoliopsida; order Asterales; family Asteraceae; genus Chrysanthemum; species Chrysanthemum lavandulifolium. Next base: position 55,885,655 of record CM040238.1, on the reverse strand, counting down.
GTCTTTGGATTTCTTTGATTTTCGCTTAATGCGACCTTTTCCTTTTTGGAGGAGGCGTGGGTGTGTCATGAACATCATGTGTTTCAGTTTGTGATTGTTGTGATTGTTGTGTGAATTGTAGGTTTTGAAAGTTGGAGTTTAAGGTGTTTTGTTGGTTTTGTTGTTGCCTGTCTGAAATGCTTGATGTTGTTGATACATTTCTTGGCTCGATAAGCCTAGTGGGTTGGGGATTGAAGATGAACCCGCTTCGGGTTAGATGATGAACCCGGTTTGAGGATTCCACCCACTAGCAAGAAGATTGTAGAAAGTATCGTCGTTGCCTCCCGACATTGTTTTTTTTTGCGTTAATAGAAGTTGAAATATTGAGAGATTGGAGAGGATTTAGTAGTGGAAGTGTGAAAAGAAATGGTGTTTTAATTGGGTATTTATAGTGGTAAAAAGATTTTGAATTTTTTGAAAAATAACGACTAGTAGCCGTTTAGGGTGGTTTTGATTTTTTTAAATAACGGCTAGCAACATTTATAGGGTAGAAAATGTAAAATTTTGATTTTTTTTTTTTTTTTTTTCGCCTCCCTGCGCCTGCTGCTTTGGCAACGTGGGCTTCTTTCTTCTCTTTAACGCCGAGGTCACAACAAGGGTAACGGCCATAACTTGCTTTTTGTGCTATAACGCCGTTATGGCGTTACTAATATGAGTGCTCTAAAGATCATGAAAGGCTCGGATGTGACATTTTCAAACAATATAATTAGCTTGATGTAAGATATGTAATACAATTACGGCGGTAGCGTCATATTACATAGATTGATACAACAGGTTTTACAAATAAATTTCATTAAGCAATCACTATAAAAGCTTAGAAGTCACTCCTATAATTAGAATTATTTTTTGTTTATCTTTGTGTTAAATTTGTATACTTTTCACTTACCTAAATGAAATTCTTTGTTTATGAGTTTTACATTTTGTGTATTTTAATCTAAACATGTGTCATTATATATAAGTTAAATAATGTAAAATAGTTGAAAGTAAGAATGATGCGTAAATTTGAATTGCACCAAATTTTAGTGAAAATGTAACTAACTTGATGACTCGGAATTGAGACTTGGGTTACTGGTCAAGATGTTTAAGAAAACCCATAAAAATATATTGATGAAAGAGTGATTTCAGATGTTGATTTTGACGAGTCTCGTAAAAAATGGGTCTTAGGCTACCTCCAGCAGTGATCTTCAGCGACCCTTAATTTTCTTGTCATCTCAGCTTTCTATTTCCTGTAACCTATACGCAACCTTTTAAGCATACTAAGACGACCTACACTACTGAATACATACCCCAAAAAAACATTTTAATTAAATTAATACACACAAACAAGCACAAGAACTCGGTCGTTACCTCGACCTTGGTCTCCAAAAAACCACTCGCCCACAACGACCTTTAGCTCGCAATGATGATGAACCTCAGTGACCATATGGTCGACCGACCCATGATGGACCTGAAAATACAAGTGTTGGGTTAGATAGTAAATGTAAAAATGATAAAAGTTCTCTTGTTGCTAAGGCTATGTTTGGCGCAAAGCTTTTTGGAGCTTTTTAAGGCGATGAGCGGTGAACAATGAGCTTTTTAATTTTTAGTGTTCGTTTGACAAAGAAGCGGTGAGCTTTGCTATTTTTAGAAAGCTCATTTTTCAATGCTTTTGTAAGAAGGCATGAGCGGTGGCGGTGATGGTGGCTACTGATTCACTATCTCATCGCTCACTGCTACTTTTGCCAAACATAGCTGAGTATGGTTTGCTTAAATTCATTTTAGTATTTTGTTACTAAATTGTGATATGTTAAGTAGTTTTGATTGGTTTTATATTTTGTTTATTTAGGGATAAAAGTGATAAAGGTTGTTTGGGTTAATTTAGGGGTGACCAGGGAACCGCACCGCAAACCGTAAATTGAAAACCGCAAGAAAACTACAAAATCGCAATCATAATCGCAACAAAAACCAACGGTGTGGTTTTGAAAATAGAAAAATCGCATTTTGTGTGCGGTTTGGTTTCACCGAAAACCGCACCGCACCACTGTCATATTAAAATGTTTTTTTTAATTTTTTTAAGTAAACCCACTAAATTCATAATTTTTGTATGACAAAATGCTTTTGTTTATACTTTAATAATTAGTTATTTCAAACACATTTTATTGGTTAATTATTGTCTAAGTTGTTAGGTTATATAATTCTTTTTCTTTCAATTTATCATCAAGTTCTAAAATTATTCATTTCATTTGACTTTTACTATTGTATAGATTTATAATTTCATACTAAATAACAACATTTTGTATATATATTTCAACCCATCATGTAACATTATAATATATTTATTCTATAATAAATATATACAAAAAATATAATTTGAAAAAAAACTTTAAAACCGCAAAACCGCAAACCCGCTAAAAATCGAAACCACAAACCGCGCGGTTGTGGATTCTCATTTTAAAAACCGCACCAACCTACATCATGCTCACCTCTAGGTTAATTTATCCTTTCGTGGGAAAAAAATTTCTTTCGGGGCCCAAAAACCGTGAAAAATTGGTTAAAAATTAATTTGTTTTTTTAACGAAATAAAAATTTCCTTTTTAAAACCCCCGGAACCCTGGTAAATTTTTAAAATTTTCCTTTTTAAATTTAAAAAAAAAAATTAAATATTTCTTTATAACAAATTTTTTTGCTTGTTTTCCTTAAAAACCCCCTTTGGTAAAAAATTTTCCTTTTTTAAAAATTTTTTTTTTTGGAAATTTGGGAAAAGAAATTTAAAACTTTATTTAAATTTTTTTAAATAACAAATTTTTAATTTGTTAAATTTTAAAATTTCTTTAAACAAAATGCCAAATTTTTCAAACCAATTTACTAAAAATTTTTAAAAACCAAAGTAAATTAAAAAAAAATTTTTTAAAATTTTTTTAAAAATTTAAACCCAAAACCCCAAATTGAGATTAAAAGTTTTTCTTTTTTTTATTTTTATTAAAATTAAATTTAAAATGTAAAGGGGTTTTCATTTTAAAATTGTTTTAAACATTTAAACAAATTAAAAAACCTTTTTAAAATTTTTTTTTTTTTCCAATTTTTTAAAAAATTTTTTAAAAAAAATTTTTTCCCTACCTAAAATTATTTTGAATTTGATTTTTAAAAAATTTTTAAATTACAAACAATTTCCAAATTTTTAAACCCTTCCTCCATTATTTAAACAAAAATTTCCCAAAAATAAATTTTTAAAATTTTTTAAAATTTTTTTTGTTGTTTCCAAATTAAGAAATTTTCCAAAATCTTTTTAAATAAATTTTTTGGGTAAAGTTAATAAATTTTCCCTTGTATCTATTTTAAAAATTTGAATTCTTTTTATCTTATTGTTTTTGTTCATTTAAACCTTTTCCCTTTTAAACCTTTATTTAAACAATTTTCTTTTTTAAAATTTATTTGTTTAATATTTTAAAACAACCATTTTTTTCCCCCAAATTTTTAAGAAAGGAAATAAAATTTTTATAAAACCATAAAAATTTAAAATTTGAAAATTATTTTTGTTGTGGGTTTTTGAATTTTTAAAAAAAAAATTAAAAATTTTGTTTTTTAAATTTAAATTTTTCTTTTTTAAATTTGGATTTTCCCATTGGGAAAAAAAATTTTTCATTACAATTTTTTTTTAAAAAAAATTTATAAATTTTCATTTTTAAAAATTTAAAAAAAATTTAAAAAAAATTTTTTAAATTTTTTTTGAAATTTTAACAAATAAAAAAATTAAAATTTTAAATTTTTTTAAAAAAAATCTTTTTTAAAAAATTTGAAAAATAAAAAATTTGTAAATTTTTTTTTTAAAAAATTTTTGGGGAAAGGGGGGGTTTTCTTTTTTAAAAAAAAATTTTAAATTTGATTTCCTTCGGGTAAAAGATTTTTTTTTCAATTTTGCCAAAAAAATAATTTTTTAAAAAGAAAAAAAAATTTAAATTGTTTTTTGGAAAAAGGGGAAAAAATCAAAAGGCAAAAAAATTTCTTTGAATGGGGAAATTGACCAAAAAAGAAAAAGGGAAAATTTGTTTAAATTTAAAATTATTCCTTTTGTTTTTTCTTTTTTAAAAAAAAAAAATTTAATAAATTTTTACCTTTTTAAAATTTTTTCTTTTTTTTTTTTACTGTTTTGGTTCCAAAATTTTTCAAGAAATTTTTAATTTGTTTGTGTTTTCCAATTTTCAAAATTTGGGAAAGAATGAAAGTTTATTTAATTAAAAAATTTTTTTTTTTTAAGGGAAAACCCTTTGTTAAAAAGGGGGTTTAGCCGAACTTAAAATAAATTTTACTTTTTAAAATTTTTTTTTTTAATTAAATTTTAAAAAATTTTTTTTTTATTTTTGATTTTCCTTAAGTAAAATTTTTTAAATTTGCCTTTAACATTTGTTTTCCAAAATATTTTTTTTTAAACATGTAAAAAAAAAAAAGTTTATGGAAAAAAAGGCTTTTAAAAAAAAAACCCGGGATTTAAATTTTTTTTTTAAAATCGGTTTAAGAAAATTTCAAGCAAGGTCAACAAAAGTCAACCTTGAGCTCATATGGTTTGGAAATGGTTCTTTGTTGATGCAGAGGATGAAAATGGGTTGGACTAGTATTATTTAGCTTAGGTTTGGGTTTGATGTTGGCTCGCAATATTGGATACGATGGTTAGTACTTGTTTCATTTTCAAGTCTTAAGTCGGTTTTGCATTCTTAGCTTATTTGTATATCGTGGTCAAAATTGTTTTCTCTGATTTATATAGTTGTAATATGTTCATAAGAACTTAGTTTGATCCAAATCAATTTGGTTCGATGTTTATCTCATTTTAGTTGTGAAACAGAGGGATTGAGGTGTTTGCATCTTCTTTTATCTGCCTTAGAGGCCTAGCGGTTGAGAGAACCTCTTGGTCCATGCTTGTTTAGTCAAATTGAACCCTTATCTGTCTTATTCTTGTACCCATATAAGCTCAAAGTCAAAATCCCATTTCATGGCCTTAGCAATTTCATTGTTGGGGTTTTACCAACTCAAAAGCTCAAATTTTGTTTAAATGTACTAGATATAGATTGCGAGGTTTATTTTATCATAACATATCAAATTCAGTTCTTAAATCAAGATTAAACTTGGAAAAGTCAACCTTTCGGTTTTGATAAAAAGTCAAAATGTTGAAAAACTCGATTTTGGCTCAAATGAGAAGAATTTTCATGGACTCATTTTAGGTCAAACTTAGTGAAACTTGATGTTCTAAAATCTCGGGATGGTCTAATTCCTTATTAGCATTTTGTGAAATTTTGTTAAATTTTTAATAGCCTCAAAATTGCCGCTCAACATGGACATAAATGCCACATGCATAGACTCGGTCCAATCTTGAGTGCCTTGCAGAGGTTCTAAGGTTCATCAGAGCTCACTTTGGGTCATTATGGTCTCGGTCTTTGGAACTTAAGCACTTAACCTGGTCTAGTTTAGGTTCCATTTGTTAGTTTTGGTTTCGACTTATTCTAGTACTTATTTTCTTGTCCTAAGTCAAGACTAAATCTGTTTTAGCTTAATAGTTCTAAACATCAATTCTGTTCTAGATTGTTAATCAGAGGTTCAATCCTGTTTATTTTCATTGCATTTTGGTCATTGTAGCATATTTTGGCTTCTGTAATCATTGGGTAGCTTTTGGTCTTCATTTAGCTTATTTAAGTGCTTATTTTTAAGCACTTTCCATATCAGTTGCTTATTCCTCCACATAGCACCTTGTTTTTCTATTTTTCCTTTATTCCTAGTATAATTTTAGACTTTTCCTGAAATTTTCAGATTTTTCTAAGCTTGTTTGCTATTTTCTTAATTTAAATCACTTTTTAGTACTTTTTAAATAGGATTTAATACAAAAAATTAAGAAAAGGTTCAAAAAAATAAATTTTCAATTTTATTAAGTTTAAATAAATATAAAAGACAAAAAGTATTTTTCTAGATTTTTCTTAGTTAAATTTGTATTTTCTAGCATTTTAATTAGTTTTAAATAGTTTTAAATTAATAATAAATATATAAAAGTCTAAAAATATCTTTTCGAGTTTTAAAATTAGTTTTATCATATTTTAGATTTTTTAAGTTTTAATTTTATTTTTCTAGTCTTATTTCATATTTTCTTTTAGAGTATTATTTAATAGTTAAAAATAGTTTTTAATTAATAGTAATTAATTAATTAGTTATAAAAATAATTTTCTTTTTCTATAAAGTTTCTTTTATCATTAGGATTGTAAAATGTATTTTCATATTTTTAGGATTTATCTTGTGTAATTTTCACGTTTTATTTTATGCGTTACGTAGTTTTTAAATTAAACGTCGTTTTAGGTTTTAAACGTTCATCACTTTAAATATAGTGATAGCGTTTATTTAATATCTTTATCTTTTAAATTTCCTTTAATTTGCATTTAAGCCGCTTTTATTTGTTGAATTTTCCGTAGTTATAATATTTTATCCAAATCCTTTTCCATTCAAACTCCTCGATCACTAAACGTTTGATAATCCATTGCACAACTCATTTGGGACATAACGACCGGGAGACTCTATACCCTCGGATCTTCATTGCATCCGTGTTGTCGTTTTAAGTTTCTTGCTTGCGTGAAAACTTGGCGATTTCTTGTCAGATCGATCTTGCGATGAAATACACCATGAGCTCCAGCCTCGAGTATACCATACTTCACAAATGACCCGAAGGACATATTCTCTCGCTGGAGATGATATGAAGGATCAGTTAGCTGCAACTTCACCGTGTTTCTTGAAAATGGATTTAAGAATTGGTGCATTGATGTTCTTTACCATGTAGCCTTGAACATATGTTACGCCAGATTAAGGAGATGAAACAATTAGTAAAGCTTATATATAAAACAATGTGACCACCAAGGCAATCAGGCACTTTGTATAAAGTAATAGCAAACTCTCCATCAACATTTAAATTCAAAATAACCATCATCAATATAAACAACTCAACGTCACAGTAAAAAGCCAACAATACCAACCAATAATTGTATATACTTGACCTCAGATTAAACAGTTGCACTTTGATATCCATCATCGTGCATTCGGTATAAGCACTCTCCCAAAATAATCTATTGCACAAGGTTTGTAAGACCCAAATTTGTTTTCAACAACACTGAACCACACTCCACTGCTGGGTAAAATAGGACTATAAGAGCCTTAAACCATCTTCCCTACTTACATTTCTCCTACTACTTCAAAATTACATATCAACTTAATTCATATTTTTTAACCTTTATCCTGCAAAACAAACATTCCAAACCACTCAAAATCATGTTTAAAATGAGATATCAAATGTATGAACTCCAACTATAGGAGATAGAATAGAATTATAGAAGATTCGGACTATGATATAATTTAATAGGGTGTTTGGGATAGCATTTTTCTAGTGTTTGGATGTAAAACAAAATATGCTACTTTGTGCTCAAATAAGCACCATTGGAGCCACTAAAACTAAAAGATCTTAACTTTATAGAGTAAAAGATAAAGAGTATGATTAACGATGATGTAAAAGAAACTTAACACTAAAAATAATAAATTAAAGGTAAAAACCGCTTAAAATTTAAAGATTAGTAACTTGCCAATTGGTGGACAACCTTGCACTTACAAAATATAATATTATTGGTTTCTTAATCTTATATTATATTATGCATATCCATATCGATTTTTCATATAAAGCGAATGCCCGATCAACTAAGCCTAATAAAAACTTACTTGCCATGAGTCTTTTATCAATAACATGGAAAACCTTTATAGAAACAACAATTTGAATTAGTAAACCACACTATTAATATATATGGAAACCTGCACATTTTGTGTATTTCAATGTTACTAAAAAAAATTATAGACATAGAATATTAGTACCCTTCATATTGTCCATCACTTCCAATACTCTGCATTTGTGTTGTTTTTTTTATCGTTGATCGGTGTCAACCGCTACTCAAGTAGCAAATCTCTTCTACGATATCTCCAATGACTTTGAAAATGATAAATATAAAAATTTAAATCAAGTCATGCACACCGCCATTAACACCAATCTCGATTGAAAGGCCCTACAATCCTTGCTTTTAACCAAACCAAACCAAACCCAACCCTTTTACCACGTACCATCGTTTTATAATGGATTCTTGGTGGCGGCCCTTCAAGAATATCACACAAAACCAAACCCTTTAGAAGATCCTTTAGTACTCTATATCCATAAAAAGTCAATCGAATCCAATGGGAGAAAATTAATCCCAGGCCACGAGAGGTTCACACCGCATAAGGCGACTAATAAAACACCTAAATTCTATCATTTAACTCTAAATTGTTTACAACCATCAACTCGAACCATGGTACTTTGTTAGTTTTAAAAGCGATGGACAAACTCATGAGGTTATTGAAAGTACACGAGTGTTGCAGAACAAAGTGTGATCCAACTAACCAAATAAAGCGATTAATTGGCTCAACCATGAACACGGATAAAGTAGATTCTTGGGATTCGTTTGACACGCTGACTTCCTTTCTAATAGTAAAACACACTACGGTAAATATGAATCATCATTATACTACGATCTCATATTTAGGTGTCGAATTATTTTCATTAGGTAAGTCTCGTTGAATTGTAGTCGCGATACTCATGCCACGCACGTAAACATAATAATGTTTACGGCTTACTTGCTCATCGCCAGTTATAGCATCGGACTAAGGGGATGATTGGTAGTGTTCAATCACAGTGGAACTATTTCCGGGTTTTTGACAGAGACGTTGTAAAAAGTGCAATAAGCAAAACTCGAACAAATAATCCTTCAGCATACGAACAAAGGATACCAACTATCTTCCAACTAATCCTAAACTAAAAAAATTTATATCATGTTTTGAAATCCAGTACATTAACCAACCAAAAGATCACGATGCTGCCTATAGTACCCCAAGCTAACTCTCATTGGAGTTCTATTGCATGATGATGTGAAGGAAATTTGTGCAATCTTTATCGTCTAAAAACTTGAGAGTTAGCTTGGAATAGACAACATTAGTTTAATCTTTATCGTCTAAAAACTTAGAATAGATTCTTGGCATTTACCATTGGAGTTCTATTGCACGATGATGTGAAGGAAATTTGTGCAATAGGCTGGACTTTGAGGCAATACATACACATTTCCGTTGCAACTTTCTTGAAAATAAATCAGCGTGAGCGGGTTAATTTGATTGAACCACAAGTCAAGAGAATAGAAAGTATCACTCGAAATAAAGACATATGTTTACTTACATTGTCATGACATAACCACACACAATGCATGCCCACGATCAGTCCTGCAATATGAAACAAAATTCAAGGATCAAGGAAAAATGCCATCACCTTAGACTCGATTTAAGACAAAATAACACCTACCAAATATCTTACATCATTTCCTAACTTCATAAGCGGCCTCTTTTATAAGACAAAATAAGGATATCATTATCAGTTGTTCAAAATAGTGAATACATATGAGCATCAATAAACGTAATCACTAATCATACCATAAACATGGAAAAAATACAATCACCACAATTTGGAGAGTCTTTATAAACAAAAAATGTACTTATATATGGGGCTGCTAAGTTTATGCACATAATGTACCACCTATTTGATTGTTTTATTTATTACTTATGGAAGCTAACTTTCAAGATTAACCTCGATATACTATATTATACAAAGTTTTAATTCTCACTCCTACATAACCCCTATATAAACAGATAATTAAACAAACAATTTATAAGAAAATCCAAACAACCCCAAACTACATGATAATCTCAAACCAACATTCTCAAATACACATTCTTTTAATAAAGTATGATCAAAAGATTAGGAATAAAATTTGAGAAGCGATAAAGCAAACAAAGTCCCTTTAAGGCTTCATTTGGACCAGGTCATGTACATCGTAACATGGTGCTTTAACCCGCTAATTTTTGGATATAGGTTAGCACCGCTAGTTTGTGACGATTGACCGGGTAACCCATTACCAACTGAATGTGTAACCGTACCAAGCTCACTCTTTTAACTAAAATCGAATATTTGGATGACTTATAAAGCAGCGTGTTTGTGGTGATTGCAAAAGCGTATTATCTAAATGATCAACAAAAACTAATTGTATTATCCACAAATATGAATCATACCCTATTCGCTAATATACAACCATTGCACCCACATTCGATAAGGAGCCAAACACGGCCGAAACACAAACGCATCAAATCGGTCCCTAATTCACAATGATAAAACCCAAAACTCAAAAACAAATATTAATAGTAAATAACTCAAACACGCAATCAAGAAATATAAGCGAGATGATATAAAAATTATAAAAATAATTAAAGGTAATGTAATTAGAGGTGATAAACTCACAAAACTAATTCATATTCAACTCAATCATCTTCTCCATGTTAAGATCCGCTGAAAATGAATCGAAATCAAAACCGAAATAATAACCCAAAATCATTAAAAGCAATAAGCAACGTCAAGAAATAAGCCATAAGCATACCAACCTTACTAACCCGAAATCATAACCTTTAATTTGCGAAATAAGAGATAATTTTAAACATACCAACCTTACTAACCTTGAATCGAATATAGCTCCACCAAATCATTCAATGGTTTTTTGATATCTATATCTAATTATTAACACATGTGGATTTAAATCAAAACCCAAAAACTAATAGATGCGAATACTTACTAATCTAATGATGTAATGTTTCGATTGTAATCGAATGGAGACTTTGAGATAGGGCATCGTACACCTGCGTATCATATTGAAAAAAAATATATCGAACAATCGAATCACACATATCAAAATTAATCGGCACAAAATTAAATTGAAAAACTAATGAAAACACATTACATATAAAACACCTACAAACAAATAAAATATGTATTGTAATTAAATAACAAATGTTGTATTATGTGATTTAAATCTAAACCCTAAAAAGAAGATGATGAAGATGATGAATCAACTAACGTCCGACACAAAAATAGATAAAAAAATCAAAATCGTTACCTATTTTATTTTTATGGTGAATTGAAACCTTCTTTCATATGAGAAGCTTACGGAAGAAGGATTATAAACTGGTATGAATCGTTTGAATGAGATGAAAAGGGCGTATGATGACAATGAATTATAATTATTGCTATCCAAAAATAATTCAAAAGGAGCGTGTATTTGTTTTTAGGAATGTGTAAGCACAACATTAGTTTCTTTAAAAGTTATTAGGTGCTTTAGGGTGTTGTAAATTAGTGCTAAATAAGGTAATGTTTTTAATAATAAAATTTAATGCATTACTTTATAGTGCTTGTACAAAACCTTTTTTTATTAGTTAAAATAGATATTCAATTAGAGATAAGTCGCAAGTTAACAACTATGTGTCATACACACAAATAAATACAAACACGCCACATACATAAAAACATACATATATGTACATATGCATACAACATATACAAAAATGAATTCTTTCTACTATTCAGGAAACAAAATGGGCAATTAATAACAACCCGATATGTCAATTAAGGTTTTGACAAACTTGTCCATCTTTTGCATGTGTAATCATTAGATTAAATAGTTAGAATTAATCACTTACGCTCCGTTCTCAAGAAAAAAATGAATGAAAGTGAAAGAAAGAGGAAGTAAAGTAAAGAGAGTAAGAAAGAACTTTCACCCCAAAGTGGAGTGAAAGTTTTATAACTAAAATATCACCACTTTCTTCACTTTACTACAAAAAAATTGGAGAACACAAACTTCCTCGCTTTCACTTTCTTCTCCATTTTACTCAACTCGAGAACACAGTTACAATTTAAACATTCATTATTTGCACTGAGCAATTTATGCGATTACTTTTACTATCATATGAATTAAGTAATAGATTTTAGAACGCATTGTTAAACCATCATTATAATTATGATTCACAATCTTCCAACGTTAAAGGAAATTGATTCTTTGATTCTATTACCAGACTTTGGTTATATAAAAATATTTATTGTAACCGAATCCTAATTTACTCTCGAAGATCGGTGTTCATCATGTTGTATCGGCATTGAACCATTGTAAGTTCAATGCCTAATCTATGGTAGTCTTTAGTGTCAAGACATACGATAATTTGCATTGGTAATATGTGATTTTTTATACTTAGAGCAAAGCCAATGGTAACGCTGCAACGGCGTTAAGGTGCACAATGTGGGGCGTTATTCGGTGTTATTATTGGAACTTCGGTGTTAAAGTGGTGTTAAACCACCGTTAAAACCCCAAGCGTTTTTTTTTTTTTTTTTTAATTTTTCATTTATGCCTAAATGAGGGTTGTTTTGTAAATTGTTGGGAATGTTATTGTTGTTATTGAGATGTTATTGTTGTGGGTGTTTTTGGATATATTAAGGTGAAATGTTAAAGGCGATGTGGCGTTGGCGCATGTGGTGTTATTGATATTATGGTGTTATTGTTGGGAATGCTCTTATAGTTTTAGTTATATAACGAGTGTGGAAACCGCGCGATCAATGGAATTGCTTTAGAGCGTGAATTTAAAGCGATGAATGACCGGAAAATTTGTTTGTCTATTTATTTGGTTAGTCCTTGAAGGACCTACGTTGCAAAGACAATTCAAACCTTAGGGACTATTTTTCGTGGCTACAAAGGACTTACTTTGCAAGGACACTTAAATCTTAGGGACTATTTTTGCCAAATTGCTATAGATAGCAATTAATGCTACAAACTTTATTTGGTTAGTCCTTGAAGGACCTACTTTGCAAATACAATTCAACCTTAGGGACTATTTTCGTGGCTACAAAGGACTTACTTTGTAACGACACTTAAACCTTAGGGACTATTTTTGCCAAATTGCTATAGATAGTAATTAATTCTCAGGGACTTACTTTGCAATGACACTTAAACCTTAGAGACTATTTTGCAAAATTACTATAGATAGCAATTAACGCTTCTGAAGACTTACTTCTGAACAATAACTTTAATCTTGAAATGCTTATTTTTTTACAATCTTAAAGATAGCAATTAATGTTGCAAGTAGTGTGTCTTGCTACTATAGTATATGGAGTAATTCTCTCAAATTTGTTTTAACAAATGCATTTTTATCAAGAAAGATGTTATAAGTCTCATCACCGCCTTGAGTTTTCAATTGTCTTAACTCTCATGTTAGCAACATAATACAAGAGGTACAATCTATTTTGTAATTGGTTTTCTTTAACCAAATTCACGACTTGGTACTTTGGGATTCTTGCTGTCATAATAAATTGGGATTCAAGCTGAGATGAACTTAGCGTTTTGAGAGAGAAGCTTATTTTACATATCAAACTTTTCTCATATACCAAATGATTCATCTCCACCATTCATTTAAAAAGAAATCAATAGCTGAGATTAAAAACATTTTATTATTTCACCTATTTTTTATAATTTAGATATCTCTTAAACGTTAATCGTTAAACGAAAATATTTACACCGTCGCGACGAGCATTTAATTATCTTTCGATAGACGGGCACTTTGATATACTCTCGAAAAAAAAAAAAAATCGTTTTTTCGTCTTTTTCATTTTTTTACGTTCTTGAAATTTGCGTAATAAAAATCATATATGATAAAACACTAAGTTGAATATCACATGATATTAATGTTAAATCATATATGATATGTAATATCACATGTGATATTAGTGTAATATCGTATATGATATTACACTAATATCACATGTGATATGATATGTATATCACATGTGATATTGGTGTAATATCATATATGATTTAACACTAATATCACGTGTGATATTCAACTTGAGTGTTTTATTATATATGATTTTTAATGCAAATTTCGATAGCGTAAAAACGAAAAAACTTAAAAAATAAACGTGAAAATACGAATTTTTTGTCGAAGTATATCAAAGTGCCTATCTATAGAAGATAATTAAATCTTCGTCGAATGATATATATTTTTTTCTTAACGATTAACGGTTTGAAAGATATTAATATTTGAAAAAAAATGATGAAAGTGGGTTTTTTAAATTGTTAGGATTAATCTCATCCTTTAGATCAAATAAAAATTGAGGGTGAAGATAGATCCCTTAGTATGTAAAGAATTTTTTGTCCTCTAATGTTCTTAAATATAAGGTTTTTGGTTCATCAACATCAAATAACTATCGAGAATGGCATTCTTGCCTTCATCCACTTTTCCATTATTATTATAATATTATACAAAATTTATAGAGGTTGCGTATATGTCATTCCAAAGTTTCATAATTAAGTATATATCCAACCAAAAATCATAATTGCATATATATCCTTTGAAAGCCTTAAAATTGTCATATATATCCAACCAAAACTCATAATTGCATATATATCCTTCAAAAACATTAAAATTGTCATATATATCCAAATGATTATTTTAATAGAAAAAAATGTCTAATAATTATAACTGATATATAAAATGACGATTATTATTTTTTTTACAATTACAAAATATCTTTTTGATATATAAAATAACGTTTATATCCTTATACTTATTAAATTATTATTTATTTATTGTTTTTTTAACAATTACAAAATATTCTTAAACCATTTTTTAAGAAAAAAAGAGCAACCATATTCGGCGACTCAATCGTGTTCGTTATCGACGAATCTTGAATAATATCTAGACGTAAACTCCTATATATATAGATCAAATGACATAATAAAATTCAAACAAATAAAAGATATTTTGTAATTGTAAAAAAAAAAAAAAAGTTATAATCGTCATTTTTCATATATTTATTATAATTATTTAACATTTTCTATTAAAATAATTATTTGGATATATATAATGATTTTAAAGAACTTGAATGATATATACGCGATTATAGTTTTACGGATATATATACAATTTTAAGGTTTTGGAAGGATATATATGCAATTATGATTTTGGTTGGATATATATGCGATTATAAAACTGGAGGATATATACTGAATTCCAAATTTATATTTTGATTATTAGTCATATATAGAGTGGCAAAAGCGAGCGATCGGGCGGGCGGACTACTGAGCTATGGGTTAAATGGGCGCGAGCTAAGCAGTGCAATTTAGCAGGTGCAGGTGACGTCTTCGTGTTATCAAATCACTTTTAAAAGACGCAAAACGGCGAAATAAATTCGCGAACGTAATAATCTTATTTATATTTAAAAATTAAATATAAGTTTTTCTTTAAAACAATCTATTTTTCGAGAAAAACATGTCTTATTATCTTCAAATGAAGCAATATTGTACATTTCAAAAAAAAGGGCCAAATATCTTCGAATCTTTTAAAAGTTCTTTCATTTAACTTCGTTTTTTGATTTTAAACACAAATTGTCACCACTAGTCATATATTATCTACTTAAAGAAAATGGAGAAAAAGTATCATGATTGAAAAGGATAAGAAAGATGAATATAAATTGGCAATATAAAACAAGGACTTATTTTCTATTTTCATATGGGAATTACATCTCACACAGGGTGTCATTCGGGCTGACCCGACTCGAACTCGACCTGACCCGAGTCAATTCGGGTCGGATCAATCGGGTTCAAAATTATATTCGGTCAATCGGGTCAATCCGAATTGACCCGAGTTCTAAACAAGGTCGGGTTCGGGTATGTTTTTGCGGCCGACCCGGCCGAACCCAACTAACCCGGCTCAACAACACTTTTACAATGTAAAAATACTCGGGTTGACCCCGAACCAGAATTGACTTGACCCGAGTTGACCCAAACCCAAATTGACCCGACCCGAGTTCTAAACAAAGTCGGGTTCGAATATATTTTTAAGGCCATACGATTTGACCTCGGCCAGGTTGATTCGAGCAGACCGGTCAACCGAATAACACCCCTACTTAGAAGTATAAAAAGTATAACTATGATTCTGCAAGTATAATACACTCTTGCATTTTAATGCAAAATAATGTTTATTATAAGTTTCATAAACATTAGTTTAAGCTCGAGTGTAAATTAATAAGCGAGACGATTGAACTTAATCTTTTATCTGAACGCCTTAAGCTTAAAAACAAGCTATTATATAATAATGAAAAGTTACATCAGAGCACACTTTTCTAAAGAACAAATCATTTCATCTCCACTGTTCATTTCATTTAGATCCAATGGATACAATATAAACAGCTTTTCATTTAATTTTTGCGGTAAGGGTAGGTTTGGCATATTATTTCTCACACACACACTCACGGACTCACCTCACTCTCACTTCTTTTATTATCACTCACACACACACACTCTCTCTCACCAAATACTCACCTCGCTCTCACTTCCAGATCTGTTTGGAAGAAGATGATGTACCGGAGGATTTGTATTGTTCGGATGGAGTCGTCATTTCAAATGATTATGTACTTTCATCAGGTAGATGAAATCTGTTTGGAATATTCTCCGCTCCACTAAACCAAACCAAGAACCAGGTAGGATGAAGTTATTTGGTTCACCTGAAATCTGTATAAGCTCATCTGAAGTTATTTGTTGTTTGGCGACGGTTATTCACTACACATCTCCCAAAACTGTAAAACATAAGAAAGAGGCCGAGAGACAGGAATAATGGCGTGGGGGCACAAATATTTTATTCGCCTACAAATAATATAGCCAAAGAACACGTGACAAAGCTTTGTTTGTTTTATTGTTGGTAATAGAAAATAGAAATGAATGAATATAGAGCCAACTAGAAAATATAAATGAATGAATATAGGAGCGTCAAAAAGAAGAGACCGCATTAAATTAATTCTAAGTTAGGTGATGGTTTTGTTATTTTAAATTAGGTGATCTTTTGTTATGTAAGTTAGAGACAATTATATTTTATAAATTATTTTTGTAAGACTTTAATTTTTTTTAATGTGATTCATCAAAAATTACATGTGATTTTGTGCAAACCATATGTGATTTTATCTCAAATCATATGTGATTCTTTTGGTGGATCACATGTGATTCTTGTTTAATGTGATTATTTTGGTGGATCATATGTGATTCTTTGGTGGATGTGATTCTTTGGTGGATCACATGTGATTTTTTGGTGGATCACTTACGATATTTTATAAATAACAAATCACATGCGATTTTTTGGTGGATCACATATGATTTTTTTGTTGAATCACTTACGATATTTTATAAATAACAAATCACATGTGATTTTTTGGTGGATCACATATGATTTTTGGTGGATCACACGTGATTCTTTTCGATGGATCACTTGTGATCTTTTAAAATAACAAATCGCGTGCGATTTTTTACGGATCGCGTGTGATTTATGCTGACGCACAAATAAAAGGATCATGGAGTAGTCTTTGGCGCATTACTACACATCAAATAAAAGCACAACAAATGTCGATCCATGATTGGATCACAAGAACCACAAAAGACAAACCTGCTATATAACATTGTACACTACGCTATAAAACTTGTACATTATAACCCCTTTCAATTCTTTTCCCATATTCATACCACCTCTGTTTCATTTCAAAACCCTCGTCACAATTTTTACTACTTTTAGTAAACTTAAACCTCATATAAAAAGGGTTTATTCTTGCTACTGCATTTTCATCTGAATGTAAGAAAATTTTCATTTCATAAATAAAAATTTTATTTACTTATTGTTGTTGTTGTTGTTGGTTGCATTGTTAGGTAGGTAAAGATGGAAGGAGGGTGTTTGGGAGATGTTGCTGGGGAACAAAATAATGAGTTTATAAACATGTTACTTTCATGGTCTCTTGATGACATCTTTAATCAAGACCTCTATAAGAATAAGGTTGTTATTTTTTTTTTTAAACATTTTTTGAATGATTTTGTTGTTTGTAATGTGGGTTTGTTAGAGATTTTTACATGTTTGGTTTTTGTATGTTGCCTGATATGAAGCGTTATATATATTGGGTTTGATTTAGCTTTACCTTCTTTTCGTAAGCCTATTTGTTTGGCTTATTTTTTTTTTTTGTTTAAGTTATACTAAGCTTATAGGTAAAAAAAAAAATGAAAAATAAACATCAATGAGATATAAGTCTGAATAAAATTAAACAAACAAGCTCAAACAAATACCTCAAACATAACTAAGTTGAATATAAGACTATAGGTGTTTGTTTAGTTTATTTTTTCGAGCTTATTTATTCTTATTTTGTTTGCTTTATGTTTTATAAACCCTTTTATCACAACTTATTTTCAAGTTTTAAGTCATAATAAGCTTTTGGTTGGGCGTATGGAAAATAAGCCGAAAAAATTAGCTGATAAGCTCAAAATAACCTAAGACAAACACCACCATATTATGTCTTGCTTGGGGATGTTTTACCTTTAGACTATTGCTGGCTCTAGTTTGACACGTGGATATGTCTTATTCTTTAAACCCTTTGTGTATGAAATGATGCAATTTTGTGCTTGAAATATTCAAGTATATGTTTTACTATGTGAAACGCCAAATCGTGTTTATTCTTATTTCAATGTTTGAAGTTTTAGCTTATGTTCAGATACTGCTCAGTGTTTGAATGTTTTAAATAAGTGCTTATCTGCTGCTTATGTTTAAACATTTCTGAACGGTTGGATGAAACTTATTGTATGGTTAAATAAGTACATAAATTAAGCAAGCTAGTATTTGCTTATTTTTAAAAAAATGTTTGGATGAAACTTCTTGTATGGTCAAATAAGCTTATCTATTGCATAAATTAAGTTAGCATCTGCTTATTTTTAAACCAGTTTAAGAAACACAAATACCATCTGCATATCTTAAAACAAGTTGCAAATAAGGAAAAACCCAAACACCCCTAACAAAATATAGATCACTAAAGTTTGACCCATTTGACTTTAAAGTCAACATTTCATTCTTTATTTTCACTGGAAGGTTTATTGTTGTTTTTTTCTTTTCCAAATCATGACATGCAGATTGTTTATTTTGAAAATAGCAAATATAGACATGTTGAGACTTCCCATACTACAAAACTGTTTCATAACTATAAATTTGTTTATCTCATTACTTGGTTCAATTCTTGTTGTTTATAACTCTAGTGATTTTTTCGAAAAGCTCGTATTTCACTACATGAATGTATGTAACGACATTGATGCATCATTTTGTAGGTGGAGAACATACCACTTACTTTCGTGTGTGAAGAACACTATTTCAGCTCTTTTGTTTATCCATTGCTAGAGGAAACACGAGCTGAGCTTGCTTCCTCCATGGAGATTATGTATAGAGCTCCATTTGCTGAAATTTTATCGCTTAACGAGTCCAAATGTGGTGAAAACATGGTCTATGATGTTAGTGTTGGTCCTTGGAAGAATCAGTTTAATGAACGTGGCAAAGATGCTTACCAAACGTTACCTGGTGATCTGCTTGTTTTAGTAGATGGGAAACCTGAATCCATTTCTGACTTGCGGCGTGTGGGAAGAACATGGGCTCTTTCATCGGTTAAAAGTAATGAAGATGATAGTACATCTTTAACAATTAAAGTTAAGGCATCAAAACCAATTGAATTTCAAGACGGGATGTTTGCTGTTTTGTGATGAATATAACAACTCAGAGAAGAATATGGAATTCGTTGCACATACATAGAAATCTGAATATCATCAAAGAGGTTCTTTACTCTCATTCTGCGGTAAGAAGTTTGTTGATTAAAATTTAATAAAATTTCCTTTTGTCCAGTGATGATCTCGTTATTAATTATGGATATGTTGTTTGCAGGTTAAGGAGAGCTGCAATATATGTTCTGTTGGTTATGATAGCACTATATCTGAGCAACATCTTTTGGTTAATCTGAATGAGTCCCAAAGGGTGGCAATCATGGTAGCGCTTTGTAAAACGCAATGTTGCCATGGTTCATCTGTGGAACAAATATGGGGACCACCCGGAACAGGGAAAACCATGACAGTCAGTGTTTTGCTTTTTATCCTTTCACAAATGAACCACAGGACCCTTGCATGTGCTCCAACGAATGTGGCTATAGTACAGTTAGCCTCGCGTTTGCTAAGCTTGGTAAGAGAATCATCTAAAATCACAACTGTAAGTGGTGATTATTTCTGTCCCGTTGGAGATGTGGTCTTGTTTGGCACAAAGGAGAGGTTGAATGTTAGTACTGACATTGAAGAAATATTTCTAGAGCATCGGGTTAAGAGGCTTGTAGAGTGTCTAGGGCCGGTGACTGGTTGGAAGCATTGCATAAGATCTATGATCGATTTATTGGAAAACTGTGTTTCTGAATATTACATTTTTGTAGAAAATGAGCTGCTTAAAGAGAAACAACAAGAAGTTAAATCATTCATTGAGTTTGTGCGAGATCGATTCAATTGTTGTGCACTACCACTCAGAAGGTGTATTATTACATTTTGTACTCATATCTCGAGAAGTTTCATAGGGAATATAATTTCCAGAATATGATCTCTTTTGGATAATTTGAGTTCTTTGGAATCATTGTTGTTTCACAAGAATGTGGTTTCAGAAGAACTTCAAGACCTTTTCACTTCAGAACCAATGCAAGATGATAGGTCCTCTATCAGTTTCATTAGAGCCATGACTCTATCTGTTCTTACAACTCTGCAGCAATCTCTTGACGAGCTCACTCTCCCATCTTTTTAAACAAATATGCAATCACACAATTTTGTTTTGAAAGAGCTTCTGTAATATTTTGCACAACTTCAAGTTCCTACAAGTTGCATGCTGTCAATATGGAGCCTTTGGATATATTGGTCATAGACGAAGCTGCTCAACTGAAAGAGGCAGAGTCTATCATTCCCCTTCAACTTCCGGGATTGAAGCATGCTATTCTTATCGGAGATGAGCACCAATTACCTGCAATGGTTAATAGCAATGTAAGTCTTTACTTATCGATGTACCTTAAGACTATATAGTTTACATTTTAGTTTTATAGCTATATTTTGATAGACTAAATGTTTGTGGACAGGTTTGTATTGAATCTGGTTTTGGAAGGAGCTTATTTGACCGATTAAGTTCTTTGGGTCATTCGAAGCATCTTCTTAATGTTCAGTACAGAATGCATCGTTCCATCAGTGTCTTCCCAAATCGGATGTTTTATCAGAATCAAATTCAAGATGCACCAAATGTGCTATCCATAAGTCATGAAAAGACATATCTTTCAGGACCAATGTTCGGCTCCTATTCATTTATAAATGTTGTTGGTGGAAGAGAAGAAAAGATGACAATGGAAGAAGCCAAGAAACATGGTTGAGGTGGCTATTGTGCTTAAAATTGTACAAAATCTCTATAAAGGTATGCATATTGGTTGTCATTTCATATTTTTTAACATTTGTTTTTTGTGGTAAAATTTACTTAAGTTTAACCTATTCTTTCACATTTATAGCATGGAAGGACTCAAAGCAGACGCTTAGTATTGGTGTTATATCTCCCTATGTTGCCCAAGTTATTTCGATTCAAGAAAAACTTGCTCAAAAGTATGACGAACTTGATGGATTTTCAGTAAAGGTGAAATCAGTTGACGGGTTTCAGGGTGGGGAAGAAGATATAATTATTTTATCGACAGTAAGATCCAATAGCAATGGGTCTGTTGGCTTCATATCTAGTCCTCAAAGGACTAATGTTGCCTTGACCAGAGCACGGTATCAGATTCTCTAACCTTTTTTTTTTTTTTTTTTTTTAATAAATGACATTTTTATTTTTTAAAGAAGTATGAATATTGTCTTCCATTTTTGTGTAGACATTGTCTTTGGATATTGGGAAATGAAAGAACCTTGACAAATAGTGAGTCCGTATGGAAAGACTTGGTCTGTGATGCAAGAAATCGCCATCGTCTGTTTGATGCTGATGCTGATGAATGCTTGAAGACGACAATTATAGCAGCAAAGAAAGAGTTAGATCAGCTTGATGACCTGGTTAACGGGAATAGTGTACTGTTTAAACATGCAAAATGGAAGGTGTGTAATTAGCATTTTTCCACTCTCTATCATTATGCAATATCCTACATTAGTTCTTAGTGTTTGTTGAACTTTATGCCATCAGGTTCTCTTTAGTGACGATTTCAGAAGATCGTTTGGAAAGCTGATGGGTTCTCGCTTGAAAAAGCTTGTTTTGAATCTCTTGCTGAAACTATCTAGTGGCTGGCGGCCCAAGAACAAAAGTGTGGACTTATGTTGTGAAACATCTTCACAAATTTTGAAACAGTTCAAGGTTGAGGGGTTGTATGTTATTTGCACTATCGATATCATCAAGGAAGTCAAATACGTACAGGTTTTGAAGGTTTGGGATATATTAGCCTTAGAGGAGATACCAAAACTCAAAAAACGACTCGAGAGCATATATTCTGCATACACAAATGATTTTAATAATCGGTGCACCGAAAAATGTTTAGAGGGGTATGTTCCTTTGTTGTCTACTGAATCTTAGTTCTTAAAGTAAATGATTGTATTATACATGCTTGAGTCCATTTTCTGTATATTTTTCAGGAACTTGAAGTTCCAAGAAGTTGGCCTGCATCCCAAAAAATTATCAGATTTCGTTATCTAAGTGACTGTGAAGATGAAAGTGAAGTGAGTGTGAAACCTAATGATGCTAGAAATTATGTTGAAAACTCAAAAGTAAGTGAAAGCTTATTGCTTATGAAGTTTTACTCGTTGTCACGTGGGGTCGTGAGCCATTTGCTTTCTGGTAAAGAAGTTGATCTTCCCATGCAAGTCACTGATGAACAAATGGACATAATTTCATCTCGCAAAAGCTCATTTATAACTGGGCGATCAGGAACCGGAAAAACTACTGTTCTGACAACGGTTGTTCCAACACGAACAGAAATTTCGCATTGCTTCTGATGGGATTTATGAAGGAGAGAGCAGCCAGTTTAGGGGAGCTGAAGATGTTAATGATCATCAAGATAGCAAAACAAGTGGTCTTCGCCAGCTTTTTGTGACCGTCAGCCCACACTTATGTTATGCTGTGAAACAAAATGTTTCCAACCTTACAAGGTGCGCAAATACTCGTTTTTCGTCCCTTTTTCACATCTTTTACTGTCTTGTTCTGACTTTATGAGTTTATGTCTTTAACAGTATTTCAAGTAATGGGAATTCATTAGCAGAGATCAATCTTGATGATACAGATGTCATTACATCAGAATTTAATGATATTCCAGACACATTAACTAACATCCCCATAAAAGTTACCCTCTCGTAATAACATTTCAAAAGTTTCTGATGATGCTGGATGGTACATTGGGAAATTCGTTCTTTTATAGATTTCCTGAGACGAGAGAAGGTTCTCATGGCAACATGATAAGTTCAAGATCTGTTGCATTGCAAACTTTCATAAGATTAAGGGAGGTTACATTTGACTGATTTTGTTCAGTTTATTGGCCCCATTTAAACTCAAATCTTACAAAGAAGCTTGATTGTTCCAAAGTTTTCACTGAAATTATTTCTCATATAAAAGGAGGCTTGCAAGCAGGGGAATGCAGTGATGGAAGATTAAGCTACGAGTGTTACTCTTTATTGGCTGAAAGTCGTTCTTCCACTTTAACAAAAGAGAAAAGAGAGATTGTGTACAAACTCTTTCAAGCCTATGAAAAGATGAAGACTGCGTGGAGAGTTCGATTTGGGAGACTTTGTAAATGACATTCATCTTAGGCTTAAAAATGGGAAATATGGAGGTGATCAAATGGATTTTGTGTACATTGATGAAGTGCAAGATCTTAGTATGAGGCAAATTTCTCTTTTCAAATATATTTCCCAAAATGTTGATGAGGGATTTATATTTGCGGGTGATACTGCACAAACAATTGCAAGAGGGATCGACTTTAGATTTCAGGAAATATGATATCTGTTCTATACGGAGTTCTTAAGCACTAGATCATCTGGAAAACAAGAAAAAAGCTTTTTATCTGATATTTCTCAGTTAAAACAGAACTTTAGAACTCATGCTGGCGTGCTCGATTTAGCTCAGAGTGTCATTGACATTTTATACTGTTACTTTGTTCACTCAATTGACAATCTAGAGCCTGAAACTAGTCTTATTTCTGGAGAAGCTCCTGTTCTACTGGAATCTGGTAATGACGAAAACGTAATTGTAACAATCTTTGGTGGCAGTGAAAGTAGTGGAGAAGTTGTGGGCTTTGGTGCTGAACAAGTCATATTGGTACTTGATGAACATGCAAAGACTGAAATTTGTGAATACGTTGGAAGACAAGCTCTGGTTCTCACTATACTGGAGTGTAAGGGACTTGAGTTTCACGTAAGTGCCTTAATTATATTCTGTTAAAAACTTTTGTCACAAAAAGGTTATTGATTAACCTATTTTTATTATTATTCTTTTTTAAATTTTAGGACGTATTGTTGTACAACTTTTTTGGGACATCCCCTTTGAAAGACCAGTGGAGAGTAATATATGCATACATGAAGAAATATGATTGGCTCGATGAGAAACTTCCTCAATCTTTCCCGACATTCACCGAGGCAAGACATGGTGTTTTATGTTCCGAACTGAAACAATTATATGTGGCTATTACTCGAACGAGGCAAAGGCTATGGATATGTGAGAACAAAGAAGAGCTCTCAAAGCCAATGTTTGACTACTGGAAAATGAGGGGACTTGTTCAGACAAGAAAGTTGGATGATTCAGTGGCACAGGCTATGCGGGTTGTTAGCAGCCCTCAGGAGTGGCGGGAGCGCGGTAAAAAGGTTATTTTATTATATCTATTACTGCTGTAGTTTTCTTCTGATTTACTTTTATTACATCATTTGACATGTCCACCATATGTTTTTCAGTTTTTTTATGAAAACAATTTTGTGATGGCCACAATGTGTTTTGAGAGAGCTGGAGACACGATATGGGGAAAACTGGCCAAAGCCTCTGGTCTGAGAGCATCTGCTGATCAATTGCGGGAAACAAATCATGAAGCTTTTAAAAGTTATGTTAGAGAAGCAGCAGGAATATTTGAGTCTATTGGGAAGCTCGAGTCTGCAGCTTCATGTCATTGTGATTTAGGGGAGTACAAAAGAGCTGGTAACTTTTTTCTAAAACATAAATACTTGTGTGTCGATTAGATGCTCCAATTTTGGCCCATTTGCTTATAGATGTTTGGATTTGGGTTGTGTTTGATCTCAAACGGGTCAAATAAAAGGAATTAACTAATAGGGAACGGGTCAAATGGGTCATTTAAAGGAATTAATGGGAACGGGTCAAATGGGTCAATTAAAAGGAATTAACTAAAAGGGTAACGGGTAAAATGGGTCAAACTGTTTAAATGATTTAAAAGCATACAACATTCAATTTTTTTTACTCAAAGATCTGGATCAGCGCTTTACTAATATAACTATTTGGAACATTACTCGTACCATCTTGCCACTCTTAAGTTGAACTCTTGCGTTTGTGTAGGAAAAATCTATTTGTCCAAATGTGGAAAGATTGATGCAGCAGCAGAGTGTTTCACTCTATCAGGCTGTTATAGTGATGCAGCGGAAGCTTACGCCAAGGGAGATATGTTTTCAAACTGTCTTTCAGTGTGCATAAAAGGGAAACTTTTTGATAAAGGCATGCAGTATATTGAATACTGGAAAGAACATAATGTCAGAAATAAGGAAATGCGAAATATTGAGCAAGAATTCTTAGAAAATGGTGCTCTCGATTACCATCAGCATAAGGATCCTAAATCCATGATGAAATTTGTCAGAGCGTTTTGTTCTATGAAGTCTAAACGTGTATTCTTGAGGTCTTTAGGCCGCCTTTACGACCTTTTATCATTGGAAGAAGAATCAGGCCATTTTCTTGAAGCTGCTGAGCTGGCAAGGTCATTAGGTGATGTTTTAAAAGAAGCTGATCTTTTGGAGAAGGCTGGACAGTTTAGGGAGGCAGCGGTTCTGGTGCTTTGGTATGTACTTCTTAGCTCATTATGGGGAAATGGAAACAAAGGTTGGCCATTGAAGCAGTTTCCTCAGAAGGAAGAACTTTGTAATAAAGTAAAGTCACTTGCTAAACAGGATTCATACAAGTTCTATGATTTTGTTTGTAATGAGCTTAATGTACTCTCTGATCAGCATAGTAGCTTGAGTGAACTGAAAAAAGATTTAGACGCTTCCCGGGAAATCAAGAGCCTAATGGGAGAAATTTTGTCGATTAGGAAAATCTTGGATGCTCATTTTCGTTTAAGTTCTTCTAAGTACGAGTGGGAGGACGAGTTACCAGTTGATATAAATAAGCACTGTGAAGACAGGATGTCTCAGAACCGGGTTTCTGTTGGAACGCTGGTTTATTATTGGGATTTGTGGAAGGAGAATGTTTGTGGAATTTTCCACAACGAAGACCGATTTAAACACAACGGTCATATTGATTTCATATTTCTTTATTTTGGGGCGAGGAAACATCATGTAGATGGTTTAGTTTACCAGCTAGTATTCAAGGATGCTCATTGGATACGAAACACTAGTCGCAAGGGTCTTCATAGGGACGGGGAGTTTCTAACTATGGATGTTACAGAATTGGTGCTAGCTATTCGGTCTTATTGGGAGTCGGAATTACTTTCTGTGGGTATTAAGGTACTTGAAACTCTTGAAGGTCTCTACCGGTTAAAGTCAAACGGTTCGGCTTTTCACCGAGGCATATCTCTTCTTCACATTTATGACGTTTCCAACTTTCTGTACAGCCACAAGTATTTTGACCTCACTCCCCCTTTCGACAAGATGGTGGATAGTTCTATGAAAAATCCAGTGAAGATTATTTTGATCTTATGTTTCCGTTAGACTGGCGAAAATCAATGTCTGAGGACTTGATTTCTTTAAGAACGACTGATCTTTCTGTCAACATGCTTGATGAGATTATTCTTCCAAATGTTGACCTCATGAGTGACCTCGACTATTGGACAATCGGAGGGTGATGATGACATGTCTTGGTTTCAGAACATCGGTAGCACTTTACGAGATTTTGATTAAAAGCTTGAATCGAAACCTATGTGGAAGTTATTTGTTGGAAAACTTAGGGATGTTGGGTTTAGAGAGGATCTTGTTCTTCCAGAATTCATGCTTGCTCTGAATGATGCTTTTAGAGCCGACTGGTTGGTTTTGGGCTACATTTCACCGGACAGTTTTGTGCGCCTTTTAGATCGTCTTCTTTTGTGGCATCTTGGTTATGTCAATCCTTTTACAGTGCTAAGTCTTCTTTTGCTGGATGGTTTACACATCTTCACTCTACTGCTACCCCAACTATATTGAGCCCAAAACCGAAAATTTTAAAGCGTATTATAAGCTCTTATGTTGAAATAGTCCAAAAAATCCTCTATGATAGGGAAAATACTTTCCTTTGGTGCAGATTATCAAGTGAAGATCGCTCATTATATCATAAACTTTTAGCATTGAAGCTAGTTATGATGTTGGCTTTAGTTCTTCTGGAAGAACCGGATTACTCACAAGTACTACTTGATTTGCTAACGGTAGCAGCAATATTATGGATTTGCTTCCACGGAAGTTTGTTTCTAGTCTTCTAAGGAGAAGGAAGGGTCGTTCTTTGAATTTAAATCCAGAAGTGGTTGCAGAAGCGTTTATGAGTGTAAAGGATCCTCTCGTGATTGTATGCCGGGAGATTTGAGTCCTAAAATCCATGCTCCTTGTGCTATATTTGTGGACCTTAACAAATCTAAAGAGGAGATAATGCGTGTGTTGTTTCCAAGGAAGAATACACATAGTGTCAACACTTCTTCTCACAATGTTGATGTTGGGACGATTCTTGAGCCACCATCTCGGTGAATGCTAACCTTAGCGTGAATCCAATGAATAAATGCAAAGGGAAATGGAAATCAAACAGAAAGCTCTGAAAGAAATATCTGAATTCATAACTAGGAAGAAGGAGATTGTATGAGTTTATATGCACGTGAATCTACAATGAAGGTAAGTGCAATGTGGTTCTTGTAAGTTTTATCATTATTGGTCTAAACTCTAAACTATGATGCCTTTTAAATATATATTTTTTTTTCAGACAAAACTAGATCTAAATGCATGCGCATTAGCTACTGCTCTCGAGGATGAAAAATTTTGTACTGGAGAAGATATAACACTTGTACTCGAGGAATTTAGTAAACTGAAGGTGCTTTTGGAAGCATTTGATCCGAGGTTAGATTTGTAGTATTTTGAATGTTACATGTTTATCTACATATTTAAGTACATTATAAAAAAATTGAAGACTTTTTTTGGGTGTTTGGGTCTTTTTCAGTCCACAAAAAACGGAGCATTCGGTTTTATTGAAGAATTTGCTTGGGGTATTCGATTGGCTAGTCACTAGTAGGCCAAAGTTAGATGATTTTTTGAAGCGTTATGGCAATGAAAAACCTGGCGCTGACCAAATGTTAGCTGATTTCATAAGGCTCGGCAAATGGTAGTGTCAGAGTGCAGCAGCAGCAAAACTGAGGTTGAACAAGTAGGCCATGATGCTAAAAACAAGACAGGAAAGGGAAACAAGGGGAAGCAGGGTAAACAGAGCAAAGGCAAAAGAAATGATGGTATAAATACGATGGCTAGGTAGTTTTCCATATATGATAGACGTTTTCTTGTAGGTTCGAGAATCATAGTACTATAAGCTTTTCGGTTACCCTTTTAAGGACAGTTCTGATTTGAATCTCATCACGACAAAACTCTAACTGATTGTCTGCGATGAATCAAAGTTGAAAGATGTTTAAAATTTTTTTTGTTTATCTCATGCCATCAAGCGTGTTTAAATTTTTAATTCATTTATCTGTATCATGTCATGATGGGTCACATTTATATGTTGCAAAGATAAAATAAAATAAAAATGAAAATAGCTTGTGATGTACACATGAAGCCTGCATGATAACACAAGACTTGCATTTCAGAATTAACTCAAGATCAAGAAAATTAAGCTAAAACCATGACCAAGCCAACGATGAAGGCCATGCTGCATAACAGCTTAATTCGTCAACATATAAGTACATTTGATGTCTAATGAAGATATAATCATGAATCTCTGAACCAAGAGAATGCTGTAAGTAGCGGGCTTACAAGTATTTTCCCACAAAGACGAGAAATTAGTTACTG
The DNA here is from genome assembly GCA_022545495.1 of Chrysanthemum lavandulifolium. Classification (NCBI taxonomy): domain Eukaryota; kingdom Viridiplantae; phylum Streptophyta; class Magnoliopsida; order Asterales; family Asteraceae; genus Chrysanthemum; species Chrysanthemum lavandulifolium. The sequence continues at coordinate 55,856,646 of CM040238.1, read as the reverse complement.
CAAATTCCTCTACTATCATTAGAACAAATTGATGTTAGAAACATTACTCTAGAAGTAACAAGATAGTAGATACAATCACCCAAAGAGTGTCCACAATGGTACAACTTTTAAAGGTTTATAAACATGTCATGTTGCTACATCTTTAACCTATAAATCTTTTTGTATAATAAATCTATACTTACTATGCACATCTTTTAAAATTCTGAAATACACTTGGAGACTAAAGTGTTCATGCCTGCGAGGGTGCCTGGTTGATAGCTTCATTAAAGGACAACCAACCACCACCAAGAACATATCTAATCAACCCAAGATGCATAGCGTGTCATTCAGACGTAAAAAATGTTCCCCAAACTGCATTCTTGCATCATACTTCCCACACGACAGACAACAACCATTCTTGATTTGTCACGTGGTATTAGGCGGCGGTTAGAAAAACAATCGTTGGCATTTGACATCTTATAAAAGGATTGAGCATTGTAGTGACAAGAGGGATACCACATGGTTCATTATTCATACTACACACTCTTTCTACTAAAATATATATTTTAAGCACACATATACTATGATCGAGTGGCTTCGCTCCTATAAGATAGTTCTCACTTCCAACCTCTTAACTTTCTTTTCAAAAGCAAAAGAAAAATAGGAAAGACAAAAAGGGGGTCGGGTTGCCTCTACAGAACCCCCAAAGCTGACCATCATGCAAACACGCCAAGTCGCCCCTATGGTAACTGACCCAATGCCGACGCCTACCCTCTTCGCTCCTCGACCCAATATGCCGACGCCTTTTTACGGGATCCTCGTTCGCCAAGTTCGTGATCGTTAGATCGAATCGAGATCCTAAGATCCTACTATGATGTCATTTTTTAATGATCTTTGTAATATTATTCAAATCTACAAATTATTATATATTACAAACACGAAACTATATGAATGTTTCATTGAAATGGTGTCCTAAATTATGAATATATAATGTTTAAGAAGAATCACATGTTTTTTAAATTATATAAAAACATAAACCATAAATTTGTAGTTTTTTAGTTTTCGGTTTGAGAAAAGTAAGATCGGATCGTAGTAGATCTTAAGATCCAATGGTCAAGATCGGGATCCTATAAGATCTTAAGCTTGTTAAGATCCAACGTAGGATCCGGATCATTTTTGCTTTATAGAATCGTAAAATCGTAAGTTCTTAAAATCAGGATCGAGATCTTAATAACCATGCTTTGAAGCTTTTTAAAAAGGCTAAGGCGGTGTTTGTTTTTTAAGAGACTACGAATCGAACCGCAGCATCCGAATCAATCGAGGCGTAAAATGTTCGAATCGACCGCATCCGAGCGGAAAAAAAACTCATGTTTCAACCGCACATTTGCTTGCTTGCACTAATTTTTTTGTGTCGCAAGAAGGCAATGAGGCGTTCGACACCCACTATCAGTCTGAACCATTAAGATCTTCTGCGCCGAGCGGCGTCGAGCGGAAAAAAATAAACAAACGTCTCGAGCAATAAAATGTCGGCCATGCGTCGAGCGGTTCGATTAAAAAGGTCATTAGGCGCTTTTGAATGAAAAACAACACCACTAAAGCCAAAACAGACCAAAAGATGAAACCAAAGACAAATAAACAATTTTGGGCTTTTTTGGATTCTTCTTGGCCCAAGTTCCAAGATTAGAGTCCAGCAGCATTCAATAGATATTGACAATTTGACATGAGCCACAAAATATGCCTTTTCAAGTTTTCACTTTTCACTTTTCACGAGTATTTGCCTATTTGCTACCTTTGCTTCAAAATAAACCTTATCTTATCGAATGGTCTAAAATCATTTTGGGCCAATAAGATCAAAAAATAATCTGGAATTTAAAATTTTAGATTGTTTATTGTCATTCAGTTGTCAGTTTCATAAAAATTTGAACAGATTCTTGATTTGATTTATAGTTGAGTTCTAGACCATAAACAAGAAAAGAAAAAAAACGTTTGTAACAACACCACTTTTTATTTTACTATATGTTACTAATTACATATTCCCTCTATATTAAAATCAGAACTAAAAGTAATTGTCATTGTACAGTATATTTTGTAAATCTAGATTATATAATGTCAATACAAGAAAGGATGATATTAAAGATTAACAAGAAATAAAAAGATGACGATACCAACCAAACCGTCTGGAATCATTTCTTTAAAAGATGGTCGGTGCACTTTGTGGCCCAAAGTTGTTCATTATGTTTTCTTTCGCCAACTTTAATCAATCATACTCCGTAGTTTTTATCGTTAGAAAAAATATATATGAGATGTCTCCTATTAATTATTTATTTTTTATTTGAACCAATAAAAAAAAAGTTTAGTGAGTAGAGTTATATTTGATTGATTGAAGTGTGTAATAGTCTTACTTTTAATTAACTGTGTTTTTAGACAATAATTTTGAGATAGAAGGAATAATATTTCTGATAATTCGTATAAATTATTGAAATTTCAGTAAAAACAACATCGAATAGAATTTATTAGTTTATTTGAGTGTAGTGCCATGTATTTCTCACAAAAAAGCTAGCAATACGCTTGATAAAATAGTTTATGGAGTAAAGAGACAATTTCACTATGCTTTGAGCTACTTCATGATTGCTGTGGTGAGTCATCTAAATATACTAAGTGACACATTCCCTTAGTTTAGAATATGAATGACAATGCAATATAAATATGTAAATTTGTTTACAAAAAGAACAGTCTATTAAAGACCTTGATTAGGCAAGATTGTTGACTCGTAAAAATATGGTTCTGAAAGTTACCAAAAAACTAAAGGAAAATCAAATAAAATTGTAAAATCTAACACAACGTTGCTGTTTGTTTTCTTCTATTATAATCAACTAAATGTCATGATGTTTTATATGAGAGGAACAAACCTATGTTGCTTATACTCATTCATCCATAATTCAAACGATGCTTTCCATTTTGAATTTTTTTTTCCTCGTATATTAATGGTATTATTTGAGCCGTTCAAAAAAGAAAATATACTCATACCTGAAACTATCAAACAATATACCCCAATCAAAGAATGTAATTTTTTTATAAAAAATTTCAAGTTAGAACGACATGTTGTATAATGTCTGAGAAATAATGAAAGACGTAAAGTCAGTTTAATTTTATGCCTTAAACTGTTTGGCGACATTTTGTTGATTGTAAGAGCAAGTTCAATGGTAACCTGGGTTATTTTATAACACCGTCGCGTCGCTATACGTCGAACTTTTAACATTTCACTTTAACATCGCCAAAAAACACCAACAATAATAACGTCCGATAACATCAATAACATTTCATATTTTCAATTTCAACCCTAAACTAAAACAAACACTTAATTTATTAAACTAAACATATCATTAAAATTGAAACGTATTACAATACGAGATTAAAAATAAAAATAAAAAAATACAACGAAATAAAAAACACACTACAAATTAAGCGTTACAACAAATTAAAATTAAATAGCGAGAATCTGATCTCTCGATTTGGTTTTAAGTTATATTTTTGATGATTCGGTCTCTTTCGTCGTTGATCCAAGTACGACATTTTGGATTTTGCGAGATGGCGTCAAAAACTTTATATCTTCCAACCTTGTATTGTGAGATCTTTTCTGCTTTGGGCCCGATCACGCCGCTAAGCGCTTCACGTTCATACGATACTCGTTTGCCATAGTTTCGGTGAAATAAGTTGTGAGCTCGTTCCTCCAAAGGTTACTTGCTCCCAAGTTGCTTGTCGTGCTCTCGGATCTTGCATTCTTGGTATACGTTTCTTTCCATGGGACGTGGTTGTTCATCATTACCAAACAAAGCCTCGTTTGTTTGGCTTGCACATCGCGGGTTAAATCAACAGGTTCCGCTGTCCCATTTTTTATAATGACGCAAAGCCTCTAAGCGTCATCGAGACCAAACGGTCTTTGCTTTGGTTTCCACGCGTACCATTGCTTTGCCGTTTCATCACATCCACTCACTTTCCCCGCTTCGTTGATCCCGTTGCACGCGTCTATAACAAGAGTTGAACTTTGTGCATATGTCGTTCAACATTTTCCACTGCATGACATCATATCCCTGCTGGCCGTTGAAAGTTGTTTATTGAACTCATTTCGACCCGATACCAAACGTATATCCGGGTTGGCACTTTCCAACTTCGGATCCTCAAAACAACTATATAACACCTGCAAGTAATGCTTCCTCTTTGAGTCAGCGCCAGAACGACAACTTCTCTTCATCAAAATCAATTGGTTCGGGCTCTGGGTCTTTGGATTTTTTTATTTTCGCTATACGACATTTTCCATTTTTGGAGAGCGTGGGTCTCAAAGAACATCATATGTTTCGGTTTGTGATTGTTGTGTGAATGTAGGTTTTGAAAGTTGGAGTTTAAGACGCTTTGTTGGTGTTGTTGTTGATAAAGAAATTGTTGATGTTGTTGCCACATTTCTTGGCTCGAGAAGTTCAGTGGGTTGGGGTTTGAAGATGAACCCGGGTTTGAGGATTCCACCCACCACCGGAAGATTGAAGAAAGTATCGTCGTTCCCGACATTTTTTTTTTTTGAATAAAGATTGAAGATTGAGAGTATTGAGAGGATTTAGTAAGCGGAAGTGTGAAAAATGGTGTTTTAGTTGGGTATTTATAATTAGTAAAAATAATGTTTTGAATTTTATTTTTTATTTTTTTTTTTTATTTTTTTAAATAAAACTAGCCGTTTAGGGTTAAAATGATTTTTAAGCATGTGACTAGTAGCCGTTAAAGAGTGTTTATGAAAAATTTTGAAATTTTTTTCTTCCCCTTAACGCAGCGTTCTGGTAACACCTCCCCTTTTTTCCTCAATAACGCCGTTACTCCAACGGCAATAACGAGCCCAACCCCATTATTTTGCTTCTAACGCCGTTATGACGTGATTGTTGGGACTGCTCTAAGAATCTATTTATTCACAAACAAATAGATTGATTTAAACACAAAATTTAGCATACATTGAAGCCTTCTCAGCCATATCTCATATGCGTAATGCAGTGTTGTCTTTGAGTTTTCAAAAATCATGTGCAAAATTCATTTTAATAATAAAAAATGTGCCTAAAATAAAAAGTAAATAATTTTCTAAAGAAGTAAAATGAGATATAATCGTTTTTAAAGTGATTAATTAAGATTTTCAATTTGAAACTTAAATCAAATATCAGAAGTGGATTTATAGAATATATTATATATATCATATAAAATTTTTAATGACTTTATGATTTAAAAGCCTTGTGCGACAGCATACTTTGCACACCCTCTCATCTTATTGTGCGGGAGTAGGAGTGATGATGGAGCATATTCATTGGGAAATTGATCAAACGACAAACATAACAAGACATATGATGTATCCAAAAATATATATAATCAAGTCTAGACACTTCCATAAGAAGCATGTTATTGACAGCCAGGATTCCACCCCCACATATATATTTGCATAGACAACATTATATTCCTTTCTATCTTCAAAATTCTATTATCCAACTTTTTATTATATAAAAATACAGTTATCTATCATATCTATATGTTGTTAATTAAATCTATTTAAGTATTAGTTAGCCTATTATTAGTTATAAATAAACTACAATAATCGTTATTCTTTTGCAGATATAAAAAACGTTTTGGGGCGTGATGGATAATCTAAAATATCAAATAAGTATAATTAATTTAAATCTAGATGTATATATATATATATATATAGTATATACAAGCATTTACTATTATTTTGATTAATGTTATGCGATTTTTAGATTAATAACTTAATGATGAAGATAATTTAATTTATCACAATGATAATGTAGATTACTAGTCGTGCAAATGTGCAACCATTTATGCCAAAAGGCTCAAATAAATGGTTCTTAATGCCAAAGGCCTTTGTTTAGTTGTACAGTAGTTGCCTATATCAATTTAGAGGTTGTAAGTTTAAGCTTTGCTGAAGGCATTTGCGAGATATATTGTGAGATAGGTGGTGTGTAAAAAAATTGTCGTTCGAAACAAAAAAAAAAAATGGTTCTTAATTTTGTGAAAATAGATATTTATGGAAGAAATAGGACTTTATTTTTATTACTTTAAATGAGAAAATTTACAAAGCTATCTCATGAATCTACACTATGAAACGAACTGAATGATCCCAAGCATGGTATCAAGCCAACTTACAATGTAAATATTGACAGTTGAGAATCAATGAGCCATAATAGTAATCTTGATGCAAAGCAAAAGCATATTCTTGAGGAGACTATATATATCAAGGCATATTCTTCATTACTTGAACCTCATGCAGGGATAGAGCTAAGGGGTTCTCGTGGATGCCCGGGAACCAATTGATTTTTTCGATACAGTGTTAATTTTTGAAAAAAACATTGATTTTTCCTAAATGCATTTTAAATGCACCCGGTCTTTTGAAATGTGTTTCCAGCATTACGGTTCAAAAATTTTATGCACCCGGCCATATTTGGTCCTGGCTCGTCCCTGACCTCATGAGTACCAAGAACAATTAAAGAATACACACATCAAACAGTTTGTGCCATCTATGAAGAACACCACAAATATTTGTATTTTGAGAAGGTTACCGAATTTACACGAAGCAATTCGATAAACCAGAAGCACAACTTTTAGCATCTTTGTCTATAATGTGCACGGACCATGCGAATATGGCAATAGAAAACTCTAGCTGTTGATGACAACTAAACCTCAATCGGCCCCTATTAGAATACTTAACCATCGTGGAAATAACCTCAAATGATTCATGAATAAGAACTAAGCCTCATATAAGGAGTTTTTTATAACATGACTTCCTAATTTCCATCTCTAACCTCCTTACATATTACGTACCACATAATCACTTTCCACACCATCTTCAACTCTCAACTCCTTAAAACCTTAGGTGCCGTTTAGTTGTGAAAAAAATATCTTGTTTTTTCGCTTTTAAATTTCTTAATAATGTTTTTTCTTCTCTAGAGAAGAGTTGGGATTTTTAAAAACCCGCTTAGTTAGAATTGTATATTTCCTTTTTGAAAAGATTACCTCGGATTGTGACGGTGGCGGCGATGACGGGCAGTGGCGGTGACAATGGGCGGTGGAGGATGACACAAGAAATTAGGGTCAGAATGGTATATGTTTTATGTTATAAAGATACCATCGCTTTTTATTGAGAAATAAATGAGAACGAAAAAAAATGAGAATGATAGAATAGGCTAAGTTTTAGTTAAAATTTAGAAAATGAACTTTACTTTTTTTTTTTTTTGAAAATTGTTGAATGAAAGTGTGATAGCCTGATTTTCAGATGAAAAATTTCCTATAACCATAAAGTATTTCTCTCCAACTAAACGCATCCCATCCTAATTAGTTATAAAGTGTATTTTTTTTTATTGCTCGGGGTTATAGACTTATAGTAACTCCATTTATTTTATTTATTTATTTATTATTTTTTTTAACAAGTTTAAATCTCTCTATTAATCTTGAAGAACCAAATTTGTGAAAACAGTTGCTCCATATTTCATAGTAGTTTATTATCGAGACAACCCCAATGTTTCTTACCTCATCATCTTCCTTCCTAAAAGGTAGGAAAACAATGGACAAATTATATAGAAGACACTCTCTAATAATTTGATTTATGACAATGTGATAGTGCATTTCCTTTATTCAAGTTTATTTATAGTTTAGTCACAATTATTGTACAAGATAATCAATAATTATGACACCAAACTTTTCTTAACTCAGCATTTTCAAAATTAAAAATACACATATTTTGGCCATATCAATTGTTTTCAATACTATTCACAATATTATAATTGAAAATTCTCATTATATAAAGGGGCTTTAGTGTCATTTGTAAACCACCCACTCCCAATTCTCCTCATCTCTTTATCACTCCCTATTCTTAAAATCATTTTAACAAAATGCCTGGAATTGCCTTTGGTCGTTTTGATGACTCTTTTAGCTTTGGCTCCATCAAAGCCTACATTGCTGAATTCATCTCCACCCTCCTCTTCGTCTTCGCTGGTGTTGGCTCAGCTATCGCCTATGGTACGCTACTGCTTGCTACTGCTAGTTTTATAAAAATACCTACATTTTATCACCAACTTATTTTTTTTCAAATGACCATAAATACTTTTTGTTCATAACTAGTCACTTGTCGTAAGTAAGTTGATTGTTAACAAGAGTCCTATAAAATGCATGGCTCACGGGTCCTGTTAACCACATGGATTTTTGTCGTGTACTGTTAATTTTCATCAAAAATCCTTATTTCTTTGTTCCGAATTTTTGTGTTACATGTCTAGTATAGTTAGCGCATTATTTAAAGTTCGTGCTTCCGGTCACAAATATGTTAAAGAAATTATTATTTTCCCATGCAAAGTTTCTTTGCTCACGTAAATTTGTGTTTCTTTTTTCGCAGCTAAGTTGACAACCGATGCAGCACTTGACCCACCTGGTTTGGTAGCTGTGGCTGTTGCCCATGCACTTGCACTCTTCGTTGCAGTGTCCATTGGTGCCAACATCTCTGGTGGCCACGTCAACCCAGCTGTGACCTTTGGATTGGCTGTTGGTGGTCAAATCACTGTCCTAACCGGTATCTTTTACTGGATTGCTCAATGTCTTGGATCCGTTGTTGCTTGCTACCTTCTTAGCTATGTCACCGGAGGATTGGTAAGTCAAAAAGTTAAAAAAATATATATATATATTACGAACATTTTGTTAAAACACAAAGTTTAGTAATTAACCTTTGTTGATGAATGCAGTATCATATAAATTAGGAAAAGATTATTGCATCATATACTTATACAAAGTGTGTCTTTTTAGGCTGTGCCAACACACGGAGTTGCAGCTGGAGTTGGAGCTATCCAAGGAGTTGTCATGGAAATCATCATCACATTTGCTTTGGTGTACACCGTTTACGCCACCGCGTGTGACCCCAAGAAGGGAGCATTGGGCACAATCGCACCCATTGCTATTGGGTTCATTGTTGGTGCCAACATTTTGGCTGCCGGCCCATTCTCTGGTGGATCAATGAACCCAGCCCGATCTTTTGGTCCAGCTGTGGCCAGCGGTGATTTCTCTGGCCACTGGATCTACTGGGTTGGACCTCTTATCGGTGGTGGCTTAGCCGGAATTGTCTACCCCAATGTGTTCATGAACCATGAACATGCTCCCCTCTCAAGTGATTTTTAATTGATTTAGTTTGTGATGTAAACCAAACCAATTTGTCATTGTAATTAAGGAAGAAAAGCAATTTATTTGTTTTTCTTTCTTTTATCTATCTTATTGTTATTTATGAAACATTAATGGAGTTTGGTTTTTGTTTGTTTATGTTTATATGTTTAGTTCAAGCATTTTAAGTTCGATGTTGAAAGATGAGTGAAGTTGGTGGAAGCAATGCAATTATAGATAAGATAGTGGTGGGCCTATTTGCTTTATTGGGCCTTTTTGATTGGTTCTTTTTACTGTGTGGGTGGGCCTAACTGTATCAATGCATGTGATTACCAAATTTTGACCCCTGCCAATCTGCCATCAAACATCATACACGATAGTACGGTACCAATTTAATGGGGAAAAAGTAGATTCTATATCTAAAAAAATTGTTTTATGGTGTAACAAGATACCCTTATGGGGATTTATAATTATGTGCACTTGTTTTATAGAAGTTAAGTTAGTATATATGGCATTAAACAAACCACCACCAAGGTGTTGACACTCTGATGTCCCACTAAGAGATTTCAGGTTCAAACCCCACTTGGCACATATTTTGCGGGTGGGCGGAGAAAAAATTGGAAACAGTCACGGGGACACCTCGGTTATGCCGTGTAAATCTGAGCAAAAGTCTCGCCAACCTCTTTGCTTTAAACAGGAATTTTGAATCTCACACAAAAAGTAAGATAACTAGATAAAGATGGATATATAAGTAAAATGATTGGTTATATTTCTCATTAAATTTGGTAAAAAATGTGGAAAATTATTGCGGGAGTTCGCTCTATCAGTGGGATGTGATTTGTGCATGAAGTCATGAACCATTTATTCTGTTTTCAGATTTCTTTTACAGTCTTGTTTAATTATTCAATGTTGTGATGTGCAAAATGATACTTTTACTGTACAATGATGAACTGATTCACTTACCTAAAACATAACTCACGGCCACGGGAGTCATTTCAGATTTCAGCAACAGGTTGGCAAGCGACTGGTTACGGGTACCTGCAGATTAAAATATGTTTAATTATTTAGAAAATCGATGTCAATATACTGGGCATAAGATGTCCTATATTTCATTTTTTTAAGTATAAGGACAGCTGGGAAATATAAGATAACATAGTCCCAATAGGCATACCCGAAGCAGACAAAGGGACTGAGGTACAAAGACATTCCCGTTCCACCGCAATAGTAAACCTACACCCATAATAATTTCTAGTTACTAACTAA